>CM062818.1:1112746784-1113192571 GCA_031772625.1 Pinus tabuliformis
TCCAGAGGTCCCTGGAAGCTGGAATGCCCATAGCATGAGAGCATCCAGAGGTCAAGTGGTCCAAAATCTTAGTGGGACCCATGAGCTGGTTGGCCAAAAGGTTGCATCGTTATATACTTATGTGTTATGTTTCTATACACTTTCATGATTATGTTATACATGTATCACGCTAATTTGTTGAACTTGCAGACAAGGTATCCTCCCCGAGCTATATTAAGGTACATTGATTTATTGTGATTTGGTTTAGCTGACATGATATAACTTGCAGGAAGAAATATCAAATGGATAGCAAGATGGTAGACTACAAAGACTCTCCCTATGAATCAGAAGAGCAATATGGTGTTGGGAACTCTTCGGATTGGCAGATACATTGAGAAGCTTAAAGGAAGAAATAAGGAGTTGTAAGACAGATAATGATAGAATCATGCAGGCACATGAGAAACAAGCAAAGTTAAATGCAGTGATACTTCATAGTTTGTCAGATTTGCAGCGACAAGGACCATGTCGGATCAGCTATGAGTAGGAGGATGGAACTAATGGGGCATATGGTAGTAGGTCACATGGTGGTCACAAGTCAGATAGAGATGACATGGATAGAGATGGTATATTGTTCGACACTCTGAAGAGGAGGAGGGATAGACACATGTATTATTCTAGTTCTGATTCAGATAGGCACAATGATCGTCATCATTATCATTCTTACGGGGGGAGTGATAGGGGATACATGCCAAATGAGTTTAAGAAAGCAAATCCGCCTACTTTTGATAAAGAGATGAATAAATCGCAGGATGCAAAGGCATGGTTGTGGTATGAAGAAGTTCTTCAAGTTGCATGATTATTTGGAGAACATGAAAGCCAGAGTAGCTACATTCAGTCTCAAAGTTAAAGCAAACATTTGGTGGGAAGATGTGAAGAATGTCATAGGTATACATGAGGAGGATTTGACTTGGAATGAGTTTGAGCCGCTATTCAAAAGGAATTACCTATCAGAGATACTTCGATGACAGGGCAAAGGAATTCTATGAATTAAAGATGAGATCTATGACAAATGATGAGTACACTAGCAAGTTCTTAGAGCTACTCAGGTATGTGCCTTACCTCAAGGAGGAGGAGACCAAGATTCAAAGATTCACTAATGGGTTACCAATGGTATCCAAAGATAGGACTAAGTTTGATGAGCCTAGATCATTGGAGGAGGCCATCCGGAAGCTAAAGCATTGCTGTGAACAATCGAAGCGCAGATCTGAGCGTTTAGCAGCAGTGTTGATATTGTTGAGAGATCAGCAGTTGTATGCTAAGCTCAGCAAGTGTAGTTTATTTTAGACTGAGGTACACTACTTGAGGCATGTTATCTCCAAGGAGGGAATTGCAATAGATCCAAAAAAGATAAGGGCCATCATGGAGTGGGTAGCTCCTAAGAACGTAAATGAGGTGAGATATTTCATGGGGTTGGCAGGCTATTATAAGAGGTTCATTAGGAACTTCTCACGTATTTCTTATCCTATCACATCGTTGAGGAAAGGTAAGAAGTTTGAATGGATAGAGGAGTGTGAGACTAGTTTTGAGCAGTTTAAGCAATTGTTGACACATGCACCAGTGTTAAATATCGCAGATTCGGTTAAAGAGTTTGTAGTATGCACAGATACTTATAAGAAGGGGCTTGATGGAGTCCTTATGCAAGATGGACAGGTGGTATGCTATGAGTCATGCAAGATGAATGAGCACGATCAGAACTACCCCACACATGATCTTGAGTTGGCAGCGATCATACATGCATTGAAGATGTGGAGACACTATCTTCTAGGCAGGAGGTTTACATTGATAGGTGATCACAGTGGGTTGCGTATTTATTTGACCAACCAAATCTGAATGGTAGGTAGTCTTGGTGGTTGGCTACGATCAGTGAGTTTTATTTTGAGATCATGTACATCAAAGGAAAATAGAACATAGTGGTAGATGCTCTTAGCAGGCAGATACAGGTAAATCACTTAGCAACCATGAGCTCCTATGGGACAGACTTATAGGATAGGATCTTGCAGGCAGGTCAGCAGGATGTCAGATATATGGAGATTATGCACAGGTTGCAGCAGAGTACTGGTATAGGTACAAGTGATAGTACATGTGTAGGTACGTGTGCAGGTACATGTTATAATACATGTGCGGGTACATGTACAGGTACAAGTAGTGGTAAAAATATAGGTATAGGTGCAAGTGCACGGGATGTGGATTATTGTCTTACAGCAGATGGATTGGCTAGGTTCAGAGACAGGGTATATGTGCCATAAATTAGTGAACTCAAGAAGGTGATCTTGAGGGAGTTTCATGCAAAACCATATTCAGGTTACCCGGGTTATCAGAAGACACTGACAGCAATGAAGAGATTTTAGTATTGGTCGAACCTGAAGAGGGATGTAGCAGAGTTTGTGGCTAGGTGTTTTGATTTTCATTGTGTGAAGGCAAAATGTAAACATCCAAGTGGACTGCTACAGCCGATTGCGATTCCAGGGTGGAAATAGGAGGTCATTTCCATGGATTTCATATGTTTGTCAAGGATAGTGAGACAATGAAATTACATCATGGTTGTTGTGGACAGGATGACAAAGGTTGCACACTTCATTCCAATGAAGTCTACATTCTCAGCTAGTGATGTAGCACAGGTATTCATTAGAGATGTGGTTAGATTGCATGGTGTTCTGAAGAAGAACGTGTCAGATAGGGATGCAAAGTTCACTTCCATGTTTTGAAAAGAGTTATTTGCAAGTTTGGGCATAGAGTTGGCCTTTGGTACAACTTATCATCCGCAAAAAGATAAAAAAACAGAGAGGGTCAACAAGATATTGGAGGACATGTTGAGGATGTATGTGATGGATCGGCAGCGAAAGTGGGAAGAATATCTTCCCTAGGTTGAGTTCACATACAACAATGGTTATCAGGAGTCATTGAGGATGAGTCACTCGCAGCATTGTATGGAAGGAGTTGTGACAATCCCATCAGTTGGAGTGATCCAGTGAACGGGGTACTTATTGGACCAGATATGTTGGCAAACATGGAACAAAAAATGCAGGTAATCAAGAAGAATCTAAAGGCAGTACAGGATAGTTGGAAGATCTATACAGATCAGAACAAGTTGTTTAAGGAGTTCCATGTTGGGGAATATGTGTATTTCACATCAAACCAAAGAAGAGCTCCTTGCGGATTGGATCATGTGCCAAGACGGCACCACATTTTTGTGGACCCTTCAGTATTTTTGAGAGGATTGGGCCAGTAGCCTATTGACTTGCACTACCTCCGACAGTTAAAGTCCATGATGTTTTCCATGTGTCATTGCTTAAGAAGTATGTTAAATATGTTGATCATTTGATTGACTGGTCTATATTGCAGGTGGAACCATATGGAGAATTCCATTCGAAACCTGAGTGTATATTGCAAAAAAATGTGCTCATGCTCCAGAACTGAGCAATCGAGCAGGTTAAGGTGAAATGGAAACACTTTATGCCTAATGAAGCTACATGGGAGATGGCGAATCAGATGCGGGCTATGTATCCTTCCTTGTTTTCCTGTTGAGGTAAAGCAGTTTTGGTATGATGTTTTGGTACATGTTTTGGTGATGTTTGGTAAATGTATATATGCATGTGGATGTAAATATCGTCATGAGATATGTTATAAAGCTCCACTAAGCGGTATGGGTGTCATGTCATTATGATGTTATGTTGTTATGTTTTCATGTTGGTTTGCTTCTCAGTAGGTTGATCATTGTAAATATTGAATTGAGTTAAGTTATAAAGCTCCATCGGCAGTATATTTTGCTTACGGAAGTTTTGTGGTTATAGGTGTTGTTGAACACCGAGGACAGTGTTCCCCCAAGGGGCAGGGTTCTGTAATAGCCCTGGTGAAAATTTCGTGTAATAAAAGTTAATAAAGGCAAAAATAATAACCACGGTTGATGGGACACTTATTCCAAACTGAATGTTGGGCAAGACATCCTAGTGTGGGTGTTCATTTGGTTATTAATGGCTAAGGCTTTGGAAAGGAAAAATGGCATTTTGGCACATTTATTTATGAAAATAATGGAAATTAGGAAAAAAAAGAGGTTCAAGGTCACAAGTTGTATGTGAGGAGAAAAATGAAGAAAATAGAGGCCTCATTCATAAAAAGGCTTCTAAGAATCAGTTGGTAACCTTTTGTCAATTCAGTTTTGGAGCTCTCTCATTATTCTCTCTCTGTCTTATACTCTTGGATACTTAGATTTTTCTTGGAGCACTCTTGGAAGGTGTGTCATACTTGGATTTTTGCAGCAAGAAGGCAAAGGGAGAGAAGGAAAGCACAATAGGACATCGGGATCTGCAGCTACAACATATTTTTCTTGCAGGTACCGATTTGCATGTATGTTTTCCTCACTAGTTTTGGCATGCATGCGGTTCGTTGGTTGTGATCTCTCATGGGCATGGAGGATGGTCGCGATCAATAGTGGATTGCTTAGCCTTACTATTTCCTCGATATCCATGGTGATTATGGATTTGTTTTCCTCGTTTTGTTTTGGTTGGTTCTCATGTTTCCTTAGCTTGGGTTGAGTTATCAGTCTTGGAAGCTCTGGTTGGACAAACGCTTTGGAAGCCCTGTAACATATTGGGTTGAGTTACTAGTCCTGAAAGCCTTGGTGGGAAAAACGTTCTAGAAGCCCTTGGTAGGTTGAGTTACTAGCCCTGGAAGCCTTGGTTGGACAAACGCTCTGGAAGCCTTGTAACAACTTGGGTTGAGTTACTAGTCCTGGAAGCCTTGGTTGGACAAACACCCTAGAAGCCCTTAGTGGGTTGAGTTACTAGTCCTGGAAACCCTTGGAAAAACGCTCTGGAAGCCCAATAAAAGTTGTGGGTTGAGATACCAGTCCTAAAAGCTTTGGTTGGACTAGTGCTTTGGAAGCCTTGGATAGAGACCAATCTGATGATGGTTTTGTGATGTTCACCTGTGAGGTGGGAATCATTGTTTGATGGGTTGAGGTGGATGGCCTCTGGAAGCCCTAGATGGTTTTGGATTGGTGTGTTCTATGTGATACCACATTCATGCTTTGAATATGGCACAAAGGTGAATGAATGAAGAGAGATTTGGCTCAGCGATTCTACGGTTGGGTGGAACGTGGAAGTCTCGTCCTGGGTTTGGATTTTGCATCATATATCAGGCTATTTCTTTGTGTATTTCTATGATTATTATACTGGATTATATGTGGTTTATATGGTTGTGATTTCATTGGTATTTCTATTGTTATTATGTTGGTTATATATGTGTTTTATGATAGTATCTATGTATGGATCTCATCATTTTTTTACTTGTAAATGAATGATCAATGTATCTATGACCTAATGGATGAAATGGCATTTAATATGTTGAGGCATCAATGTCTCTTAGCGATTCTCAACTAAGTATGAAACCACTATGCTCAGATGTGTTATTCCTTGTTATTTTATTGTTCTGAATATGTGATTCAATTTTGGGCAGTGACCTAAGATCTGTGCCTACAAAAGGTGGCTCAAATCTTGGGGACGCTGGCATAGCACTGTGCAAAATAGTCCCTAGACGCTAGCATGCCCATAACATGAGAGCATCCAAAGGTCAAGTGGTCCAAAAGCTCAGTGGGACCCAGAGGTTGTGTAGTGGTTAATCCAGGGGTCTAGATTAGACTAAATTTAATGTCAACCAAGGTAGGTAAACTTAGAGGCACATGTCTAAATTTTATAGACCTAAAAGGATCTCATCTATCTAAATAAGTGTCTATTGTGACAGGCTACAGCACTCTTTTACAAGAGATTGAAATATGTTTCCTTTCGCAATTTAAACACTTATATCATCTAATTTAATTAACTTTTCTAAAAACAGAGTGTTACTCGTCTGAGTTCTCAATCCTCTTACAATGACATAATTCACAAAAACTTTTTCAAGACAACACACTAAGCATACCAAAGATCAAATTCGTGAAAACAGAGTCCATAGAAATATCTTGAAATTCAATGTTCAATTAAACCTTTTACAAAGTCTAATTCAATAATTTTGCAATTGAATTTCCAAGGTACTACTATGAATCATAAAATAACAATCGCAAGAACTTCTAATCAAACTGATCAACTCACAAGCAATGAAATAACATCAAACGCTATTCAGATCTGAAGACTAAATCCTATGAAACAGAAACGAAAGTGTACCAATCTTCACGTAGGGCCCTTCCACGTTTTGATGGCACACTTAGAAAACTTCAGATGATAAGAACGCTAAGTCATAAACACCATATGAAATTCTGCCTTTTGATTAAGTTTTGAGAATCGATTAAATTCAAAACAGAGTTCTGGAATACGCTTACAGTCTCAAGTCTGCTCTTGTCTAATCCCCCTTCCTTACCAGCGTTCCTCTTATTTATTAAAATTTACAACCAAATGTACATTCATTATCACTTCAGATGTTTCTGCTTTTACAATCAAAAGGTTATTTTCGTTTTTCCTAATCCTAACTGATTTCTAAAACAAAACGAAATCAGTTTAGGTAACTTCATATTTTTGTTGCTTTTACAACCAAAGAGGCTGGATTTGACTAGCATTGACCATGTATTCAGGAGCTCCAAATTCGATGCTAAATCGATTTTCCACCATGTATGCACATCCTAGATCACGTCCTTATCTTCTGTTCCGATTTTCCTGCCATGCCACGTGTCACAACATAAACCAATTACAGGAAGTCATGACATCCCGTAATTTTGTTGAAATTTTCCAATTTTTAACATAAAAATCCATAAATTAAATTTAATGTAAAATAACAATTATAATGCTTCATTAATCAATTTCAATGGACTATGAGGGGTTTATGGAAGAAAATGATAGATAAATGATGGAATTTTAGAAGAAAAGAATGGCAATAAAATAGTACCAACAAGTTGGTTGGCAAAAAAGTTGGATTGGTTCCTGAGGGTCCTAATGTTGATGTTGAATGTCTATATGGTGTGTTTTCGTCGGTTCCACTTCCTTAACGTGACTTAACAGGTCGAATCATATCATAATGGCCTCTCATCACATGTTTACTCTAGCTGGCCGGTTGTTTGTGTAGATGTGGAAGGGGGTGTTACAACAAACTTTCAAGGCATCATACATCTCATCCTCCCACACACATCTCCTCATGATTATATCTGGTCCAATGTGGTATAGGTCTCCTATCCATGAATAATTGGCACTCGACGACACAATCTTGTGTTTCTCCCTTGCAAATAGATTTTGTGGTAGCATGCCTGTTACCAAGTAATTAGCCACATCAACGAACCAGGGAGTATAAGTAAAATGGCGAATAGGATCTCATCAGGAAAATCATATGGAACTGGGGCATTGTCCTGTGAAATATTCATTCTGGACAAAAAGTTTGCAATTGAATTGTTTCATCCAAGAATGTCAATCACAGTAATATTAAATTCTTGAAGCAAAAGTAACCATCTAGTGATTCTACCAATTGTAATAGGTTTTTTCATAAGAAATATAATAGTTGAATTATCAGAATTATATTATATAACAAATAATATAATGCCTAAATTTATTAATAACATGAACTACTACTAATAATTCATTTTCAATAACGGTGTAATCCAATGTTGCATGTGAGAGATTTTTTCTAACAAAATAAATAGCATAAAGAATGTGTTCCTCCTTTTGTCCTAGCACAGCTCCAAGGATTGTATCTAATGCATCGGTACAGATATGAAAAAGGGAAAGACCAATTAAACCCTCTCAACACTGGAGCAATCTACAATGTCTTTTAATACTTGAAAAGCATGTTGATAATCAATATTCCATGAAAAAACATCTTTAGCCAACAATTTAAACATAGGTGCAACAAGTTTGGTAAAATTTTCAATAAATCTCCTATAATACCCTGCATGCCCCAAAAAACTTCTTACCTCTTTTGTGATGTTGGGACTGGAATCTGTGAAATTACCTCGATTTTTGCAGGGTCAACTTTTATCCTTGTTTGTGACACATGATGACCAAGGACAATTCCCTCAATTTGCATCATTTTGCATTTTTCATTATTGAGGGCTATATGAGTTTCCTGACAACGAATCAAAACTTTCTCTAAATTTTCCAAAGCCTCCTGAAAATCATTGCCATACACTATGAAGTCATCCATATAGACTTCCACACAGTCATGTATAAGGTCAGCAAAAATGGCTAAAACATCCCTCTAAAAGGTGGTTGGAGCATTACACAAGCCAAATGGGAGAACTTTGTAAGCATAGGTACCCCAAGGGCAGGTAAAAATAGTTTTCTCTTGATCTTTTGGGGCTATTTGGATCTGATTGTAACCACTATACCCATCCAAGAAAGAGAAATATTTTTTCCCTGATAAGGTATCAAGCACCTGGTCAATAAAAGGCAGAGGAAAATAATCTCTCAAAGTGGCCTTGTTTAGCTCCCTATAGTCAATGCAAATTCTCCATTTCCCATTTTTCTTGGGAACCACCACTAAAGGAAATATCCATTTGTTGTCAAAGATGGGATATATAAAATTTGCGCTCAAAATATTTTGAAGTTCATCTTTGACAATTTCTTTAAGGGTTGGATTCATGCGTCTTTGTGGCTACCTTATAAGTATGATTTCTTCATTGGTGTAAATATGATGTATGCAGGTGTCAAGGTGAATCCCTTTCATATCCAAATAGTCCCAAGCAAATGCCCCAAATTGTTTTTGGATCATTTATACTAATTGTTGTTTCTGTTTTGTACTTAAGTTTGTACCTACATACAATATTTTTTCAGAATTGATTTCAATAGGTTGTACACCTACTTCCTTGATTTCTTCTATGGTTGCAATAGTAAATGATGCAAACACAGCAGGATAACAGGTTTCTGGAAGCTCACTGCTGAAAACATGATTATAACCACTAAAAGAAACAAGGTATTCAATACATCTTATATCAAATAGAAAATGTTGCAAGACATGTCCATCTGATTGTTCTTCAAATCCCCTTGATTGTTCTAAAGTTAGAAAGGGAAGCATACATTCTTCTTCTCCACAAAGGCTTTCCAACTAAAGAGGGACTTCACCAGCTAATTGAGCAAGTGGAAAAATGGTCAATCTTTGGATTTGAGATCCATTCGAGATAGTCATTCCTCCAGTTCTACACCCAATGACAACATCAACAGTAACTAGCCAAGGTCAGCCTAGGACTATTGGATATCCCGATTTAATAGTCTTTGGAGAAACTATTACGAAATCAATTGGATATTCCCAAGAGGCTACTGTTACCACCACATCTTCTAGGACTCCAATAGGTTTAACAACAGACTTCTTTGCAAAGATCCCTAATGATTTTAATGTAAATAAGTATATCTTAATGGCTTGTAATAAAGGGATATTTATACAAACATTCCTTAATTTGGATTCCAAATCATATTCTATAGGTGGCTCAGTCTTCTTTACAAGCAATATTTCAAGAAAAGGAGGCTCCTTAGGTTCTAAGGGCTCCTAAGGTTCTCTTACTACATTGTTTTTTTTTCATTTTCCATTTGTTCATTCAATTTGTCTTCAGATTCTATATGGGGATCCTCCTCTTGTATAACCACAACAGATTTATTTTTATTAATCGTTTTCCTAGACCTAAGTTGAATTTCATTTATGGGAAAGGAAGTGATAACATAAGTGGGAAAAGGCTATAGTTCAATGTTTTGCATAAGTTGAGGAGATATATTATTAGGATTAGATATGGGTTGTGCAGGCAACTGTGTTGGCCTAGGAGGATTTGAGTTAAATGATTGTTGCGTCTGCTATGAAGATGGATTGGCATTTTGAGGTAGTGGTAGTGGTTGTGGTTGTTGTAATGGAGCTGGTAATGGTAATTCAGATTATTGTTGTGTGGGATAAGGCGAGCCATACCCTTACTGGTATTGAGGCACATTAGGTGTATATGGCACATAAGGTGGATATTGTGGTTGGTAATGGGGATATGAAGGTACTGGAATTTGGGACTAAAAGACATTCCCATAAGAGTTTCCCTTCCATCCTTGATTCCATGGTGAATTTTGAGGTGGTTGGGCTAACCACAGAGAATAAGATGTCTAAGGATTCCATGGTTGAAACTGGGGAAAAGACTGCATATTAGGGTCGTGATAAGGATTATTGTTTGGTGTCCTCCATGGTGGTCTTCTAGAAGTTTGAGGAAGCTCACTTGTTTTAGCCCCTCCTTTATAAATAGCTTGTAATCTTGGTAAAGAAGGGCATTGTTCAATGGGGTGATCATGGGTGCAAATTCCACAGACTTCTACTACATTTATAGGACATTCCCTCTCAACATGTTTTCTTCTACACTTAAAGACAAAATATGGTTAAAGCATCGTTATCTTCCTCATGTTTCCTCTTGATTTTCAAAGTATCCAACTGGTCACTAATAGTATTCAAGATGTTTGTCTTAAAATTTTCCAAAAAGTTCCCCAGTGCAGTTCGAGTAACACCACCCTGCACAACTTTAGTATTCCTAAACACATAATCCTTTTCAGGTTGTCACAAATTCTTTTGCCTACCTTAGCTTGGCTACTAGAATTAGTTCTACACAACTCAACTATTTCAACAAAAGGTTTCTTATAAATGTCCCCAGAGCTTAAGAGATATAAGGTTTCAATACATTCTTCCCTGGGCCCTTTTAAGAAAACAATCCTAAAGGTCCTCTCATCAAAACTCTCGTCTTCCATTTGTTGCAAATTAGTTACAAATTAACCACATAAATTTATAAGTATAAAAGTTGATATCACTTATATTAATATTCTTCAATAAAACATGAATACAACAATTCCAAATTGAATTAAAACAGTCATATAGTTTTCACAGTCACAATTCTTCTTTGCTTCAACTCACTAACCCCTAACACGGGTGTTTGGCACTCTTAAAGAGATTCACAACCTAAAAGCAATGGTAACTAAATAATCAAGAAAAATAATGCAAGTATGATCTGTGCTTGATTAAAATAAGCCAGATTCTCAAAGATCACTCGTTTATTCTATCATATCCACATCAATTTGATTGTAGCATTATCTTTAGGCTGAAAGCGTTATTACTGCTATCACGAACAAGGGACGCTACCTCAAAATGTCCATCAATTTGGCTAGTGCCAATTCCAAAATAAGATACTAAATGGAATATACAATTAGGTATCGAATGGAGCACAAAATTAGGTGTCGAATCGCTGCCTAATGCATTTCGAACTAGACCCTGAATCACCGGTGACTTGTCAATGCATTCAAGTTTCCATCTTCATATTTAAGAATCCTAGCAATAAGTTAATCAAATTGAGTCAAAAGAATATGAATTCGTTTAGCATCCATCTGAATTAACCAAAGACAAATAAAAACAAACCTAATTGTGACTCTTACATCCATTTATGAACTAAAACAATTTAACTAGTATAAGATGGTTTTGGGGTGTCAAAAGGAGCAAAATGGAATAGGATATAATGAAAAATAGCAAGATAAGATATCAAAAAGAGTGACAAAAGTAGGGTTCAACAAGAATGTTGCTGATCATTTATGTTTGTCATGTAAACAATGAAAATCATCACTAGTCAATGCTAGATAGTTGAAGCTCAAATGGTTAATCATCAATGTGCTATGGATAGTATTTAACTTCATAATAATGCAATATTCTACAAGTAGCATAAATATGCATGTTTTCATATATTCTACTAGTTTTCCATTTTACATGTTTTATTTTAATATAGATGCATTATAAATAGAAAATAAATGTCGCTCCCATGTTTTTTTGAAATGGCACTCTCACTCTGTTGAATACTATGATAGGCTTAATAAGAGAGAATAGCAAGGTCACTAAAACTGAGCTATCATAAAGTAAAGCATACCATAATGAATATGTAAGGAAGAGGTGGTGAATGCTAGACAAGTGAACAATACACTCACAAAACTTTGGATCCCAAACCTACAAACAAAAATGACCAATACAAACAAATGTCAAATACAAACACCAATGATAAACCCTGCCTTTGTGCCTTGGATAAACCACTATACACTTTCTCCATAGATATTGAAAGCTAACGGTGACATGATTGGCATGGTAGCTTACAACAAGATTAATCAAATCCCACTAACACAATTGGATTTTGAGTCTTTTATTTCATAATACAATCAAAGTTAGAAATTCACTGTAATCAAAATATTATCATACAAATTAAACAAAACTAAGAATTTAACAAAACAAAACGAAACTTAAAAAAAAAACAAACAAACAAACAACCATATTAAGGGTTGGTGTGACCCAAATTAAATACAATCCCAAATAACAATTTCTTAAACCAAATTTTATAACAAAATTACTGTGACACTGAGGCGGCTCCTTGTCACCCTTAACTCTAATAAACATCATTCAAAAGAATATTGATTTAGCTACATTACCTAAATAAGATCTGAAGCAACCATCATTTCCTCAAATAAGCTTATTGGCCTGCACTTCCAATCAATCTCCATTCTGCCACAAGCTAAAATGCACCATCATTTGTACGAATCAACCTACAACAATACACAGCATTTTTTATAATTCTCTAAACCCATAGTTTTTTACACCAATAGAAGGGAAGTGCACACTACAACCTACAGCCTGAGTGGAGGATCTTCAATCTCCATGTGTTATATCACATGAACAGAAACAAAAAAAACAATGTCAAATAAAACTCTTAAAAAATAAAAATACTTGGTTCAATTCCCCAATTAATGTGTCTATAATAATGGCGTATCTAGTGGTTATGGCAATAGAAGATAAAACAGCCTGCGTGGAGGATCTCCAATCTCCATGTGTTCATGTCCATGTGTTATATCACATGAACAGAAACAAAAAAAACAATGTCAAATAAAACTATTAAAAAATAAAAATACTTGGTTCAATTCCCCAATTAATGTGTCTATAATAATGGTGAATGTGTCTATAATAATGGTGTATTTAGTGGTTATGGCCATAGAAGATAAAATCAACCGTATATCTAGTGGTTATGGCAATAGAAGATAAATTCAACCCTGTATCACATAAGTACAAAACAGACCCAATTATTTTAAACCCGAATATTTAATATTTAAATTATTTTAAACCCAAATATTTAACATTTGAATTATTTTAAACCCCAAATATTTAACATTTAAACATTTGAATCTAAGTTTTTTTTTTCTTTATCCCTCTTAGCATTAGCATTTGATATAACCAGGCTGGAATAAGATCTATTCTAGTTACATCTGTAACACTTGGACAGATCTTGTTAATCTCTAACTATAGTTTGAGAGTGCAATGATGTTGACCAATATCTCAAACGAATGTCTTCCAATAGGCAAAGCAATATAACTTCGTAAAAGAGAAAAAGAAAATGTACAGTCAACCAAAAATGTCTATTTCGTTGCATATGCTGCACTATAAAAAGAATGCTCATCTTTTGATTGACACGAAACTACTCCAGCAGAACATAATGCCTGCTTCAGATCCACACTCCTGTTTTAACTTGGAATATCCCCAAGCTCTTTTATAGGCCGTTCCACCTTTAGTTTCCTACAAGCTTTGAATTAGTGTGATCCAGCCTATCGAGAGAGAAGCCATTTGGCTTACTCCGCTTGCCCTGTGCACAAATTGCACAATTAACAGGAGGAAATGCCCCATAATAATCAATGGCATTTAAAATATGCCCATCTCAAATTTATACAAAGAAGCTTTGGGTCCCTGGTCCCAAAAAATGTTTATTGTGTCATCCACAAACTCCTTCAGTAAAAGTCCAGTGACTCCAGTTTCTATTACAGTGAACAGGTCATTTTTCTTAAGCCTGCAATCTTTTGGCATCAACTACTTCCTTCAATTTGATTCCAAGTGCTGTTGCTAATGGCGGAGGCACAGCATTGCCAATTTGGCGGTGCTTGCTCTGAATGGTACCACAAAACTTGTAGCTGTCAGGGAAGCCCTACAAAAAGAGACAACATCAACATTAGAACTAGAATTTCAAGAAAAATGGAAAACACCAATGGGCCCATTGGCTTAAAGTTAAAACAACGGTGACAAAATAACTTACTTGGGAACGAGCACATTCCCGAACAGTAAGAATGCGATCTTGTTCAGGATGGAAGCACAAGCCTACTTTGCCCATGGGCTGTGGGTCTGTAATTGAAGTAGGAAAATTCCCTTCCCAGTCCAATCTCCCAAACAAACCTTTCCACTGATTATGTCGATCCGCAGTGTTTGGCAGGCACCATGGTATCAAATCCACCAGTTGCCCTGTGGACAGCTTCACCTGTTCATCCACCCACAAACAACGATGCCCCTTCATCAGAATTCGATACTGCATGACATTCAACCTCGTCAAGTCCATCTAGACAATGTATTTTTCTCTAAACTAAACTAGACTATACAAATTATTTTTACAAACCTTTTCTTCAGGAAGATCCCGCCAATCAGCACCTGGACGTTTGGGGATACGCTGGCACCGGATATAATTCAACTCATTCATTTCCTTGGATATATGATCATAAAGGATAGACTGCTGACCACGTATCTGCTTCTGAAACCAGGATGCTGGGTCATTTCCATACTGCCAACCAGCAAAATTACAATGGTCAAACACCAAATTAATATCCCAATATTACCTGAATCCTATGAGCAAAAGCTTTAAAATAAGATATTTTTAGTACATTCAAGAGGGCTTCATAGAGGCTGTACAATAAAGATCCAGCTAGGAATCTGAAGAACCAATGATGTCTTGATATCCTGTCTAGTGTGCAATGATAAGCAATTGATTGGGCGTGTTGTTAACAACTGTAGCAATCAATTCCTTGCTTTGGCATTAACATCAACCTTTAACGATATAATAATAAATCAAATCTCTATGATATTTGAAAATATCAATCAAACTCTATATCCACTATTGGGCAAGTAGGTTGTAACACATAAACGCATCTCATTATCTGATGGCTTCACAACCCTTGAGAGGAAATTTGTTAGAATGCACAAGGATGAGATTAAAAAAAAAATGATTATATATCTATATACGATAAGCAGCCATTTGAACTGCCTCTTTATTACGCTATTACAGTTCCACGACTATCTTGAAGTTCTGCCACCACAAGATTAACTTTGTATTTTGCAATGGGCAAGTTTTTAGGATTATGAGAGAGACCCTAAAATTTAGAAGACAATACAAGGATAGCAGGGTACAAAATAGAGAAAACCCTAGTTATATTAGAGATGCTTTTAAACTTCAAAATATCATGGTTAAAGGGTATACATACAGCAGATAAAGATACTCTTGAGATAAATGGAAGAGAAACTTTATATATATATATAGACACACACGAACAGGGACTAGGCTAAGAGTAGACGCCACAACCACTATATATCCCATCTCCAATCAGATGTGAGTGTTACGCCACGTAGGGAGGGAAGTGTAACAATACATTAGAAGAGGCCACGACCACTAGAAACACACCTCCACTCGCATAAGCTTCATAACATGTAAGGATTCTTGCACCTACAGACTTAGCTGAACCAGTGTGGAATACAGAGGATAGAAATAGATTCTCTGCAATGTATTCTACAATTATAAACCTTTGCAAAGAAAACAGAACTTTTTAAGCATTTCACTGCAATCATTTCAATCTCGATAATAGAAAAAATAGTTAAGATTTATAATTGAGATAACTTACTTTAATTTCCAGTTTGTCTGCACCATTGCCGACTGGAGGCAAGTCACCAATCGTATCCCTAACGGTAATGGAACGAAGAGGGGCACCTCCTGCAGCATCTCTAACAGCAGCATACTGAAAGCCTCCGGGCAATGATATCTTAATTTGCGAACTTCCAAAGACATGCATGGGTTCCGGCCATTCAGGGAGTGATTCCTGTGGGGAAGCTGCCCAAATAAATGCCCTTTTACGTGATTGTGAAACACCATAATTTCCCGCTTGAAGAACTCCAAAACGAACCTGCCAATCATCATCCATTAAAAACGCATCAGAAAGTTCCCCTTTTTACCAAAAGATAGTAAACCTTACGGCACAGGCTTGGGAGATCATAAACGTCACATTGTGTATAATAGGAATAAAACAAAATAAAATAATAAAGATAGATTCATTTTAAATCTAAATCTTTATATTTATAACGGAATTTTTAATTATACTGAAAATTAAGATAGGTCTATGCTAAACTAATATTTATTAAAAAAAAACTCATTTATGTTGCTAGGTTAACTTTCAATTGCAATTAGCTAATTTGCTAGGTTAACTTTCAATTGCAATTACCTGGTAACCCATCTCCAAGAGTGACGCCAGAGTGAGTCGGAATGTTTGACCTTTGTTGTAAGCCACAAAATTCCTAACATTCTCCAGAAGAAAGAATCTCGGTCGAAAATAATCAGCATATGACAGAAATGCTAAGATCATCTCACATTGCACTTTACTCCAAGCTCTCTGATTGAATCTATTCATTCCAGAAAATCCCTGACATAAAATTTAAACATCGTCTCAGAACCAATTTTCCAGAGATGGTTAGAATAAGTGAGGAATCCAGTAGCTGTTTCTATAGCATGATAATTTTATTTACGACTCTTACAAAAGGCTATATATTAACATATACATAGAAAGATGACATGCCTTAAAAACAAAGCTATTTAACAAGGAACAAATATCGTCCAATACAAAGGAGCATGTTTGAACTAGCCATTTTGTAGATGACAAGACTATACAAATGTAGATCTATTTTAATGTTAATTTTATCAAAATATTAAGAAGAATCAAATTTCTTTTTCTTTTCTTTTCTTTTTTTTCCATGAGTCACTAAGTAGCCATTACGTTCACGGTAAGAACTGGGCCGATCAACCCCGAAGGGGATCAAGCCCCTCTGCCTATATCTAGACCTAACCCAAGGGCTTTCGGGAATTAGCCCTGTGACCTCCCAATTGACGAGGCACTGATTTGACCGGTTGAGCTAACCCTTGAAGCTAGAGAAATCAAATTTCATAATTGTATAAATTTTATTATTTAATTTCATGTTATATATTAATTCTTTTATATTAAAAACACTTGTACATTAATCAATTTGATCTCTTCAATAAATTTAAAATCAATCTATACTGATTTAATTTGTTTAGATATTATTTAATTTGTTTAGATATTATCACATACATATGTATACATGTAGTTATTTTTTATTTTATTTTATTTTATTTTAGTTAAGATAAAGTCAATTTATATTTTTTAATTTTTAATATAATATAATGTTTATTTATTCTAACAATTTCTCATCCATACTAGGCTGCAGAGCACTTTATTCTTGGTGCAACATTGTATTTGAGGCACTATTCTGAAATAGAAAAAGTTTAAGGGAAAGTTAAACATCAACGGAGTCGTCTAACAAGGCGGAAGAATTGTCTGGACAGCGAAAAGTAGCCGGAATCCGAACAAAAAAATTTCAATTTTTTTATAGAGACAGTGTTTGAATCTTGTTTTTGATGGTGGAAATAGATTCAGCACCATCAAAAACGTCTAAGACACCTAAAATTTTGAAGCTTAACAACTATAACTTGGATTTACAAAAATCCTTGCCAAATTTTCTCTAAATATGACCAGAATTTCCTTAACTTTCCAGACAATTCCTCCAGCTAAATAGACTATGGCAACATCAACATTGCTGAACTCAAATTCAAACAAAAGTGAAGTGGCAAATTGATTACCTGACAAGGTGGCCCACCATTGATAAAATCAACTTGCCCTGGCATAGGCAGGTTTCTCCTTTGCTCATCAGTCAGCTTCGCAGCTAGCTCAGTGGCCTCTGTTGTAGAAATGCAATCCTCCTCATCCCCTCCCTTTTCCATGATGGACCTATAAATGCATCATCCATAAACTATTAAACACTAAAAAAGACTTGGGCAACGAGAACAAATAAGGTAAAGAATTTGATCTGAAAGAGACACAATGACCATGTTTAAATTCTTGTCAGATAAATCTAGGAAAAAAGAATCATGAACATGCTCGTTTGTTTGACCATGTTTAAATTCAAGAATCATGAACATGCTCGTTTGCTTGACCATGTTTAAATTCTTGTCAAATGAATCTATCAAAAAAGAACCATAAACATGATAATCAAGTTATAAAATAAATATATATATATATATATGACAAATAGTTTGCAAGTCTAAATATATATATGCTCCTTAGTTTGACCAGTAGTTACTGCTACGCATGAGACTAACACTTCCAATAATAATTTACCTCAGTATAACATTGCAATTATCACAGAAAACCTCCGCTTCTGGATGATTTAGCTTGAAAGCCTCCGCAGCAGGCTCTTCATACTCAATGGCCCACTTAGTGAAGCTCACTCCTACAAAATCAAATAAAAGAAATTCAGCTGTGTAGTAGTAAAGTAAAAGCAAGTCAATAATAAGTATAGGACTGTTTATGAATGACTTTTTCCAAAAGATGAAGTCCAGAACAGTTTATGAGAATTGTAAAATAGTGATGAGACAGTGAAATACAGTAAAATTATTCAAATAGTTCATAACATACTCCCGCACATGACTATGCTTTTTCACATCAAAAGATAATCTATGTCACCATGTCCTTTTCACTTGTATAGTTTTTACAGCGAAACATGCCTAAGCATCTTAAACCATTGGCAACAACAATCATCTGCAGTCTTTATTGCGGTTACCTAGAATGATTTAAATCTATGGTTGCATATTATGGGTGCTCAAAGTCTGCATAAATAACAGGGATACCATAGGTACCTGATTGTCCCAATCCATGTGACAAACCTCCGCATCCAGCAAAGATGTCTAGTGTTGCAAGGGAATTCTGACGAGAACTGTCCATTTTGTCTTGTGCAGGAAGTTCCTCTACAATAGACTTTCCCTTCATCTTCACATCTCTATCCACAGGAGACTTGCCCTTCGCATCTGCCATGCCTTTTGAGGAGCTTAGCTTAACATTGGCAGGCAACTGCAAGCAGAACCCCGTAAGTTTCATGCAATGCAGAGGTACGATAAAAATGTGCTCCCCTGTTGAAGAATTAGAGTGAAAGGAAGAGGGAACAAAAAAGGTAAAAAAATAAAAATAAAAATATTTACTTACTTGTTTGACAGTTCCCTTTGAGGGATCAAAGATACAACTGCACCAGAAGGTGTGGTCCAAAACAACACTCCCTGATACCGCAGAGAAGTGATGCTGCCTCTTGACATCACATTTTCCGTGTATGGTGCCCACACTTAGAGTTGCCATCTCCTCACTGTAATATACCTGTACAGGAAAACGAGTTGAGCTGTCATATTGGCTTCATTGGTCACAACTAAAAGAATACAAGGCCTTCTATGTATCTACATTGTATTCAATAAACTAATAAACAGTCTGACATTCCAAAACCAACTATACTACTATTAAAACTTCAGTCCATGATCATCAATCCAAATCATTTTTTTCCTTTTTCACTAATTGTGTACCATACTACTGTAATGTTGTCCAAAGCTTGAGTATATATATAAGACAAATGCATGATAAAGCTATCAGATTTTCAAGGAAAAAATAACGAACAGTATAAAAGAAAAGCAGGGGACAAATTTGGCAATTACCTCCCTTATGTCAGCAGTGTAGGCCTTCTCAGGACCAACATCCTCAGGCCTGAAAAACCTTCTAACTGTAACCTTTGCTGACTTCAAGTCGCCTTTCTTTGAGCCATTTGCAATTTTGATTTCCAAAATTTGGCAAATTACATAGGCACTAAGCCCCTTATTTCTGCCTGCTTTGAATTTTTCAATTTCCTTTTCTTCTCCAAATGATGGTAACTGCAATGGGTCTATATAAACAAAGTCATGAACAAAGTAGTCCACTCCATTATAAGTGAATCCATCCTTACTTGGAAACAGTTCAAATTCTTTCTTTGTCTCTTTTTCCCTCACGTTGCAACCATGGCATTGCCCAGTACCTAGGCCTAGAGTGTCAAAGGGAACGCTGAAAAATGCACCCTTCTCAGGTGAATACATAGACTTGCAAAAGTATCCACTGGGCAATTGCTTCTTCTCCAATTCCTTGGCTTGAGCCCTATCAATTTCATCTGCAGCGGCATTTTCTTTCCTGTATTGATACCCCCAAGGCCGTTGTCTGATTTCCACGGTCACAGACCCTTTCACACAATTCAACTCAACATCAACACATTGTGTTGTCAAAAATACCTCCCTTGCATCTGCTGCATTTCCAAGGACTGTCTGAAGTCCCCTTTCAAGAAGCCTTCCATGGATATTTTTTGTACCATTAGGTTTCTCAAACATGTACTCCACAAAGATTATAGCAGGCAAGTCATCAGAACCCTCTGAATCAACTAAAACAGCACCACCCACTGCCACAGTATCTCCATGTATCAAAGCACTCCTGTATAAAGTCTCTCCAGAAGGCAGTTTGCCAGAAGACTTCCCAACCCAGTTTGCTTCTTTCCTGGATGATCTGCCTTTCCCTATTTTAACCGGAGAGGATGATTTTGGCATATTCTCAGAAACCAAAATAGGATCTTCTTCATTGTCGCTCTGTTCTTGATCTTCCTGTTCTGCAACCTCTTTCACATCATTCTCCTCACAATCATTGGATCCCAGGTCAGAACTTGAATAATACTCTTTCCATATGCGATATATAAGCTTTGTAGTGGTTGCACGCATTTGTCTTGACCGGGCTTCAAGTTTAAGAGATGCCCTTGGATTCAAATTTCTCTCTTTGATTATCGCCTTCTTCTTTGTTAGCATCAATTTGGTATGTTGTCTTTGCTCCATCTTGTCAGAGAGGCCAGTTACAAATGCACTTCTTCTAATCAAATCATCGGGATATTCTGCAAATTGCTGCAAAATTATCTGTCCATGGACTACAACGTACCTCTCTATATCTGCCAAGTTTGCTGAAATAAATGTTGGTTCGTTTTTATCTTGTATGGCAAGCTTCCTGATAACATCTGCAAATGAAAGCTTTGAAACACGACTTTGATTCTTCAACATCGAAATGATATTGATGGCGAGCTTTGCAGTTTTTAATATGGGTTTGTACCAAGGAGCATAATGTTTTGAAGGCTTCCCAAGCCTGTACCAAGCTCCATCAGTACGTATTGATATGAAAAGCATTGAAGCTCCAAATTCAATCATCCATTCCTTGATAGCACTCAGATAAATGTGAATCCCCTGTGGCGTTTCCCCATTAGATTCTGCTGAGCTTCCACCGGATTGATTTTCTTGTGATTTCGAAGTATGGCTGTCAGAGTCACCATCCAGACAATACCCACTACCGTCATCCTCTGTCATTATTCCTGAACCAAAGACCTCCACATCAGCCTCTGTATTTGGCAACATGGGAAGGAGCTCCAGTGGAACAAACCTTGAATCAGAATTGTACAGAGACCAATCATGCAGCATTCTGCGAGGAAGGTCTTCGGCAGCTAAAATTGGAGTATCATCGTCAAAGAAAACATATTCGTCCATCTCATCCTCGGTAGACTTGTAAAATTCAGGCAATGGATAATCATTAGCAATCTCACTTTCATTTATTTTAATATAAAATTTCTTCTTCCCTGCTGGGGCTCTGCGTTGAGTTTTCAGAGCATTCCAATTTTCTTCTTCCTGAAGCAACCGGGCAAATTTCTCATCCTCATCGACAACATCTTCGCCCGCTGAACAAGCAGTTACCGAAATACCACCTTCCTGGATCTTTATACCTCCATTTTTTACCACATCTCTACAAATGCTTGCATCCAACTTCCTGCACTCACTTTCCAAGGTCACCAGTGCAGGCAATCCCGAGAAAAGTTGATCAGTCCCAGATGAGGTTTGGTCCAAAGCCACCAGCTGATTCACAACAAACTCTCCATTGGAGACAATATAATCCCTTCCATAAAACCGGCCAGTATTATTACCCTTCTTGGTATTCATCGACCTGATCACTCGAGCCACCATGTCATCAAACCCCAGTTCCGGATCCCCTCCATCAGGTTTTGACAAAGCTCTGTAAACTTCCATGCACAAAGTGGCCTTCTCGTAAAACATATCAAAAAACTTCTTGTAGCATCCAGCAGGTTTCACACACATATACTCTGCATACCCTGTGCAAAACCACACAGCGGCCACACCATCCTCATACCCTGTGATGGACCACGACTCAACACGCCCAAACCCCTCGCATCGAACCCCTTTCTCTTTATCCAAATCCCCGGATTTGGGCAAAATTAGTGCCGAGATGTAGATATCCATAACATCCAGCATTTCGACCGCTTGAGACTTCCCCTCCTCGTCATGAAGAATGAAATCCAAGATCCGCCTCTGCGGAGGAATTTCGTTTCCGTCTTCGGCGCTTGCAGTCATTAGAATTCCTACATTCTCTTCATCTACAGTCTTCTCTCTTTTCGCTTCGATTATACAATCCTCCTTTCTCAGCCTCAGGGCACTCTTCTCTTTGAAATCATTGCACGAAGCCGCGCGTTTGGGCAACTTCCTTGTGTTTTTTGGGTCCCCGCCGTCATCGTCTTCATTTCTGGCTCGTTTTTCCTTCTGCGGAAGACTCGGCCCGTTTTTCTTCAGTTTTTTGGAGCCCTTCTCAGACGCCTCTGATGAAGCCAAGTAGCTCATGCACTGTTTCCAACTTCGGAACTTCTCCCCTGTTAAAACAAACAAGAAATTTATGTGATAAAAGGACCTTGTTTCCAGTCATAAATTGGGAATAAAAAATGGCCGTAACTTCAGGTACTATCACATTTTCATCGTGAAAAAACAAGTTCTGTGAAATATGAGACGATGAGTCAAAGGTTTTCTTCCATTCTAAATTAATGAAATTTCAGAGCTCTGACTTCTTGTTACAAAATGGTTTTAAATCCCAACCAAGTTCAGATCCTCCATAACAATTTTGACAACTATTAAACAGACAAAAAGAAGAGATATGAGTTATGTGTTTATACCAGAAGGTGTAATGTAGGTCCGGCGAATGCGGCCATTGGGAGCGGTGGTCTGCAGGATAGTTCCTCCCTGCTGTTCCCACTGGTCATGGTTCGGCTCCATTGACGCCCGCGCCTCACTTCAGCTGTTTCCAAACTTCAACAGTAGAGGAAGAAATGAACGATCTGATGAACACACAAGGTGCACGAGTATACTAATGGACTTCCTTTGCGCGCGGTCAAAAGGCTGAAATTTAAAATTTTCAAGTTTTTGGCGCCATGAATGCCTTCCCGCCAATGTTTTTGGTTGCCAGGCCCGCTCTTTCGCTCGTTCAAAAAGCCCCCTTGAAATGATACCATGACTTGTACCACGTTCACACATAAACTAAATTCGACTCGTTTAATGGTCAACAAACCTGAAGAACCCAAACCCACTGTTGCTTGGGTTGTGTTACAGGGTGGTTACTGCATATAACTGCATAATTTGGGAGAAAGAGTTTTTGGGTTAAAGTGTTTGGTTTGATCTAAACTTATTTTATATTACTTGAATGAGTTATTGTGATTAAATGGTTGGAATGTGCATGGAGACAGCTACCCGATTTTATATTACTTAATAATTGGAATGTATATTACTTAATCTTTCAAAAAGAGAGGTTACACATGGAGGATTAATTTTATTTTAGTTTTTTAATATTAATAAATTAAAATAAAATATTTTTTCATGTAAAAATGAAATTTAAATTATTATTTTTTTTGTAAAAATGAAAAATAAGTTTAAATTTCATGTGTACTTTAACCGTTTGAAATTGTGTAGACATGAAATTTAAAACAAAAAATTATTATGTACAAATCAAAATTCTAAATGCACGTGAATGAGTATGTATAGAGACTATGGGTTCATCAATCTTACAATTTTTATAGGAATAATATAGAGAAAATTTAATAGGACCATTTACTCTATCATCTCATGAACCTCACTTCTCAAATATAATTAAATTGTTCTTTTCTATTGTAAGGTAATTGGTCCAATTGTTCAAATCATTAGTTTTTTTAAAGATAATCAAAATATGCATATCTCTTAAATCTCCATAAACAAAAGAAAAAAAATAACTACTACTACATAAAACCTCCACAAACACAATTTCAAGTAAAAGAAATATAACTTAAAAGAATCTTTTGTTATAAGAATTGTAGGTCTAAGCACATGTTTATTATACATAACACCATCTACAAAAGAACATGGAAATAACATTATTTTTTGTCAGCAAAACTTATTTTTCAAACTGAAGACTACTTATTTAGCATTGAATTTAGGAATCATAGTTGCTTTTAATCAATTTTGATCCCTAGTGCCTATTGTCAGGTCTTCTTATTAAATAGGCATCAAGAAAACATGCAGGTAATATTTATAAATGTAAGCAAGTAAAGTAAGTATTATATACAAGCAAGTGGAGTACTAAGTAAGAAAATGAGTTGGAGTTTTGGAAAAAATTTAAGTACTATTTGTAAATCCAAGCAACAAGAAGATGGAGAATTGCTTCAAATTGGAATTGTTTTTCTTTTGTGAGTAGCTAGAGGACTCATCACAACCAAAGCTTTAGATCTTCCATACCCACTACTAAGATGTAATTTTAATAAATAGGTATATACATGCACATGTGAGCCCCATAATAATAGGATTCTATTATATAAAATTGATAAAATTTCTTTTTTTGAATTACCATGATATGATAGGGGGGAAATTGTTAACATTTTTCTTTAATTCTCACTGTATATAGAAAAATGATGAATGAATAAAAAATTATAAAAATTGATAAGTAGAACATGCCATGAAAAGCTTATTTACCCTTCAGTGGTAAAAAACATAAACAATCTTCATTTCAAATTTGAAATGTAACTAGAGAGCTCTTGAAGAGCAATGACCACTTCAATCTTGAACCCTACTCCTTAAAATGAATTTTAGATAATGTAAGGCTGTGAAGTTTATACTTGAAATATATGGAATTCCAAATTGAAGCACAATATCTATCCATGTAATATTATTTATTAAACAACGTAGATCTGTCTTGAACCTGGAATTAAAAAAATTACACTTTCAAAAATTTGATCTCTCTCCATGCTTGATAGAACTAGGTTTAAGATGAATTTATGTTGATTTGTTTTCTTAAACATTGTCATGTATATATGTATATACGTAAAAAAAATAACATGTATATATGCACGTACATGGTCATTTATTTTTTATTATCACTTAATGTTATGTGACAACATCTTTCCTATACTAAGTTGTAAAGCACCTTACGACAGAAATCAACTATGAATATAGTCTAATCATTTTTGTTTGTTGTCAACGAAAAAGAAAATAAATAAATAAATATATATATATATATATATCATTTTTCGTGTAACAAACTAATTAAATAATTTTTTCCTATCTTTAATCTCAAGGACCAACTTATAATAAAAAGTTAATCTTTGTTATTATTATTATTGGCATATGGTAAAATAAACAATTTATTTTTATTTTTATTTTTATGTGTCCATAAGCATGTCAATTTTGAAATAGAGATTCGAGAATTTTAATTTAATTATTAGTAATTAATAGTGCAAACATATAAATTAAATGCCTCATAAACACCCATAAGCATCAAAACACTTGCCTCCTCATACATCTCACATTGTCAAAAAAAAAATCATAAAAAATAACTAGATTAGAACCTTTTTTTTGGGGGAGTAAATTTGTATTACCTTCAAAACATGAGATTACATAGTGAGGTAGTATTTTTAAACTGGTTTGTCACTAGGAAGACCAAACCATATCCAAAATTGCACTCTTCTCGGAGAGGCTGAAGATAGAAAGTTTTCGAAAATTTCAAAATAAAACATGTATATACTAGTGTTTGGCCTTTTGTGGCCATGAAACCAAATAAAACTACCAGAAGACTAAAAACCACTAAGGGAAATCTCGGTCCCCAGTATGGTCACCAATTTGTTATGTGGAAAATTCACTTTTGCGGACAAAAATGAGCTCCCTAAATCTAGTGGTTTGATCTATAACAACAAAAGGAAAAAATAACTATGTTTTCCTTAAAGAGATTAGAATACGGAAAAGAGACCTACCTGGAATATGTAGTAAGTCCTCCATTTCTTTTTGCTTGTAAGCTCAGACTTTAGCTCAAAGCACTATAAATGGAACCTGCAACAATGACTAAAACAAGAAAGAGAACTACAATATCCACATAGCATAAACTAATGTCTCTAATCAATGAGTCAAAATGGCATTGAAATACATAAGCATCAACATGACACAAGTATAGGAAAACAAAGTTCTTTTTGTATTAATAAATAAAGGAGAGAGTTACAACCATTTATAGATGTTGACTTTGTAGATGTCTCCCCAATTGTCTTGTCCTTCCTTGCCACAAAGAAAACCTTCACACTCAACCCTAATTCATAAATGGATGATGATTCCTTAAGCTCAAGGCAACAACATGAGGGCACTAGTAATCTCCAAAAGTCAACCCAGACTTTATGGGGGGTAGTAAATTTATAGGGTAAAAGTGGTAGTTTAAGATTTACCAATCTAGGCTTGAGATCCACATATGAAGGAGAACAAGCTAAAAGTATAAGAGATAAGACTTCTAAAGAAGGAATTCGAGATTTATATCAATTAAAACCACCTTAAAAGCTTCTTAAAGGAGAAGATTCAAAATTATTTTTTACTTTTCCCGAAATTCTAGAACCATGGCACCTGCAAAGTAGAGCAACCTACGTTGGTCAGTGAAAATGTTCAGTTATGCAACTAGCAACTTGATCCAGGTGGATCTTCAAAAAGTACCAGTGGCATGGTAAAAGGCTCAAAACTTAAAGTGGCAGAATCTGGATAAACATAGCATCGGATCGAATTGTTCGTCATCCTGACTCCAACGGTGCAAACGACACTCAAATCCGAGTTCATATGAAGAATTTAGAGCAAGTCAAAATTTATGGTTGCCTTGTCCAAGTGGCAGGAGGAGATGAAGTGGAAAAAGTCTTAGCAAATGGGGAAGTGTCAAGTGGCAAGCTGCCATTGATCCCGCATATTGCATATCACAGAGGAAGAGGTCACGACTTAAGAGAATCGGCCCCAACAGTCCTCGGGTTGTCGCAATCGCAAATCGTAAGAGACAGTGGATAAGAATCGACCCCGGCAGGATCCCAGTTGCGATTGCTATATCGCATATCGTGAATTGGGGGAGGAACAAGTATTTAAGAATCGACCCCAACATAGCCAGATTTCGATGCGATAAAATCACAATCGCAGAATGCAGCGGGACTAGTCAAACGGAGTATCGCCCCGGCCTCCACTAATTGTGATTTGCGATGGGGCTCCGACCCTGATAATTTATTAACCATACTTAATAATCTAGGCGGGCCCACTATTATCGCAGAACACATGTACGCCAATGGCTCCACCGATTTTGATTTGCGATTGGGTTTTTGGACTTGATAATTTATGGACTAGGTTTGATAATCTGGAAGTTTCGTAGTTGTATGGGTTTTGACATCTACCGATGGAAAGCGTTGATTGCAATTTTCTATGGGGTTCTCGGATGCGATAATTTATATCTCATGTTTAATACTCCTGGCAGGTCTGTTGTATCGTAGAGTGCCTGTTGTTTAGGCTTGGGTCTATCTGCCGATTACGGGAATGTTGATAGCCATGTCGTCGAGTTAAACGTGCATTCAAAAGGATTTTGCCATGTTTGTAAGGGATTTTGTCGCGACCCGAGATCCTTGATATCAAATCAAACCCGCCTGATTAACTTGGTATGTTGTTCAGAACTTCTTGGGGTTTGAGGGATTTGTCGCCATGCTTATTTAAAGGACCTTTTTGTGTCGGAAGAGGGCATTGGCCGATGGTTCAGAACATGGTATGCAACGGCAGACACTGACCTGGCAGCAGGGGTTGAAACCTCGCCTTTGAGTAGCATGGAGGTTTCGAGAAGTTGCAGAAGGCCCGATTATCCAAATTGCGTGTTTGGATAGGTGTTTTTGCACGATTTTTCACCAGGAAGTCAGTGGTGTTGTATGTTTCTAGAGTTAGGCTCTCCATGTGCCATTTATCTTCCAGACTAGAGGTATAAGGATGTTTATGTAAAAATGTGCTTGTACTTCTCTCTTTCCATGCCATTTAATGAATGAAGGCCTCCTCACTATTGAGCAGGGCCCAAAGATGTAGTCCAAATTGGACAAACTTCGTAATCAAATCCCTTTGTCTCGATCTCATGGATGATTATGTCTCTTTTATATTCATTTTATATGCTTATGTTCCATGGTTTTTAAGTGCTCTGTTTCATGTAATTTTGATGCATCTATAAGCAAAAAATTTCTAGATCACAACCTGTTGTGCTGTACAACAACCCCCCATTTCATAAAAATTTTATTTTCAAAACTATAATATGAAATGGGTCCCTTTTAGACTTAATTGGTATCAACTTATCATTCCTCAAAAGGTCCGAAAAGAAATAAAACATTATAAACCTTTTTGATAAAGCACATAATCGGTCTTATAATAAAAAATGAATAATCATTTATTATTGCGATAAAACGATCGCAAGATCGCATATCGCAATAATAAAGGATGCATGACAAAAGACCCATTGGTTTTCCCCGATGCGACAATGCACGAATAACTATCGGATATCAGGAAGACAAGCGATCATAACAAAAGGCCCATCTCTTTGCTCCAATGCGATATCGCTATTGGCGATCGGGGAATGTAGCATGCATGCATCTAAAAGCCCTCGTTTAAAAAAAAACTCCCAATGCGAATTAGCGATATCACTATCGACGATCAAGGATTCCGAAAGGACACCAATATAACAACTTAAGCATTCCCCCGACCGCCGATTGCAATAAACCTAGGCGCAGTTTTCAAAAAGGATTGATAAGACCGGGATATATTATGGTTAATTAGTATTAAAGGCCTTTCTCTTCCCGATAGTGATTCACTTACGCCCAACCGCCAAAACATCAAAGCCACACTTAAATGAATTATTCAGCCAATAAACGATATGATGAGCATTTAAAGGATTGACAGGTTTAAACGGCCATTTAATGGAACAGTAAGGCCAAAATCTCTTCAGAGATTGTATCCGCAGCCACCTTAAGTTAATCCTCCATTATTCATTGATTAATATACCTCATTCATATTTGGTTTGCGCCACCTATTCTCCGCATTACGTTCATTTTATCTCCTGTGCAGAGCTCCTCCGAAGCAGCAAATTCAGGCCAAATGGGGAAGAAGTCTAAGAAATCTGGAACAGCTTCAGCTTCCGCAGTAACAGGACAACACATTGCCGATCCGGGACCAAGCAAAAAGGGATTGATCTCGGACACCACATGTCTAGGTCTCGGTAAAACTACTTGGTTGAGCATCTATAATCTGATTGAGGCCGAAGAGCCTCAGGTAACAACAGTGCAAGCCACAACAGACCCGACCTGGAAGTCTGATGCAACTCTAAAGGATTTGGCCGACTCTTACCTGCATCGGATAGCAGCTCGAGAGCAAATTCTTCCATATGCAGATGTGGTAAGATGGGAAATTGAGGAAATCCCAATTACAAACAGAACATTTTGCACCATCGACGGGAGAGTGTTCGGCTCGTTTCAACCCGATGAGTTGAGGCAAATGTACCATTTTCCCACACCGGAGAAGAAGTACAACAAAGCATTTCTGGAGAAATTCAGAGATGAAAAGGACATTGAATTAGAACCTATACGCGATTGGAGACAAAACCCAGCGAAACACAAGCATGACTCTTCGGGTAAGTACTTTGTCGATTCCTTGTGTTCTCCTTATTGTTATGCCAGAGTAATGATGTGTAAGATTTGGGGGTTGCATGATTCCTCAAAATTTCACTATAGAGATGGTACCTTTAATGGAAGCAGCATGCAATAGAGAAATAATGGATTGGGTGAATATATTGTCTGATAAGTTAGCAACAGCTGTTCTTGAATTCAGAAACAAATCTCGCGTTATTGAAAGGTTCATTCCTCCATTTTACTATAGTGCCTAAATCTTAGATACTCTCTGTTTTAATTCCGAATTTCCTGTGCTGGGGTGGAGATGGACTCCACAGGACCCCATGCCCATTCTTATCTACCACCAAAAGTTGTGGAAAGCCCACTATAAACACCACCTATATCAAGTTTGCAATGGATTTATGTTACCCATTCACTATGCCATTTTTGACAAACCTGCTCCTAAAATTTCCTCACAAGCAGAGATTGACTTGACAGCCACAGGAAGATGGTTCGAAGAAGAAAAATTCACATATGTAAGAGTTTTCGGCAGCCATTCCAGGCCTCATGTCCTCCCCTTGTATACACCCAACAAACTATTGGCTCGAGAGATAGCATATCAGCTTACATCCAAAGGAGTTACACAGACTCTAAGGAATAAAAAGAAGCAGGTTTGGCCTCCTTTTCCTCTAAGGTGTGGTGTTTACGCTCTGCATGACTACAAACATGCAAAGAAAGAAGCAGAAAAGATTAATACACTGAATCTCGCCACTCTTCCTAACAGGCGATTTGATCCAAACAAAGTCGCCTATAATGCACTTGAACAGGCAAAACTCACTAAATTTGAACATAAAGATGATGAGTTTGATGACCTGTTCTCCTTGGCCGAGTCATTATTTCAGGTTCAAACGCTAGCCAGAATGAGATATCACGACGACGGGTTAGTCGAATTTAACAGACTTAGAGAGCAGAGGTTGCAAACTTTGCCTCTAGATTTGTTAGCAACGGCCCTGATGACACAGTCAAGCGAGCCTGAACAGCGACTTACCAATGAACCTCCCGCTACATCAAAAATTGCTAGAGAAATCCAAACAAAAGAACAAGAGGAAGTGCAGAGGAAAGAGCAGGAGCAGAGCAGCACGGACGTGAATGTTGATGCCCAGATTGACTCGAAGTTGCTCCAGGAATGGCAGCAATTCGATTCAATCATAAGCAATCTCGAAAGCTCAAAGGAATCTGATACATCCAAAGCAGCTGATACACAGGATACAGCATCAAAAGAGGTTCCAAGTGGAACCAGCAGCCTACCCCCTACTACAGACATAGAAATAATTCCCAAAGATCCTTTGGATCAGATCATTTTGCAAGTGGAGGATATACCTCCATTAGATGTCTTTTACAGCCCAAAGCACAGGGCTGTAGTAAAGCGACAGCGGAAAAGGAGAAGGATTGATCAACCTTCCCTATTCCCTGAACAAACAGTGACAGCCAACGTGGTTTGGAAAGAGGAGTTTGATCCTTCTGATGACCTAACAAAATTGTCCCAATATGCTGGAGCCTATTCGGCGGCCACCATGGACAAGGCATCAGAAGTGAGTAATCTGTTAAGAGAAAAGGACCAAGCAATCACTTCTCTACAAGCAAAGCTATCGGAGGCACAGCAGAAAGCAGAACAACTCGAACAACAATTGTCCACGCAGCAACAAATAAATAATCAATTGAATAAGCAGTTACAGGAAGAGAAACAAATGATTGATTCAAGTGCAATTCAAAAGCAGAAAGAGCTGTCAGAAGCATTGACAAAATTGAAAGCAGTGAATGAACAGATGGTGAAGACGAAAGATGAGCAAATTGCTCAATTATCAAGTCAAATAGAGAAGTCCAAGAATCTTCCGCAGCCTGCTGAGTTCAGAGCAGAAGCACTACAGATTAACAAGGCATTGGTAACACAAATAAGACTATTATGTCAGAAAATTGCTCAAGCGGAACCCCTATGTGACATAACAACATCAATAATCGATAAATCAGTCGATGCTAGAACAGACTTAGAGCAGGCCGATGAGACCTTGACAAATTTTCTTGATTGGCATGACACTGATGAGGGATAGGCAGCTAATTTACCAAAAATCTTAGAATCCCATAAAGAAATCCTATTTATGGAATGGCAGTCCTAGTTAATGAAGGCAGAGAGAACAGTTTCTAGATGCAAATTAACCACAAGTAAGTTGGTTGAATTAATTAATGATACTCTCTATTTATCTAATATGATCTTTCAATGTACACCAGGTAAATTACTATCGACTAAAACATTGGAGCAGTCATGTTATCAAGAGCTGGAAAAGAATGGGAGGTTGATCGCAGGTATTAACAGTTTAACTTGGGACACCTATTGGTTGTTCCTAGTAAAACCATACAGCCAGAGAGCCACCCTCAAGTGCCTAACAAATGTAATCGGGTGTATCATTCCCGCTATACAAGATGCCACCTATGTTGCTCAACTCAATTCTCGTCTCAGCCGCCCTCAAGAAGTGGAACCAATGCTATCAATATGCCAACTTAGGTCGAAAGGCAAACAGCCGGAGTGATGAATCATGTTGCCGACTACCAGATTGCTATGAGGAAGATACTGCAGATCAAGTTGTACCAATTAAGTAGCATTTTAATTTTATAGTTAGTTTTCAAGTATTTATAGACCCTTTCAATGCATTGGAAAGGGTCGTAAGTTTTTTGTATATGAATTAAACCTGAAGTTGCACTATTGTACTTCAAGTATATTTTTTATAAAGACTGGGCCAATTATTCCAATTTTGATAACGAAGCTTTTATGTGGATGTGCACTATTGCCTTTATTTAAAAGTATTTCTGAGTCGGAAGAAGGAATTCAAATAGCGATTGATGTTGGGAATGATTTGCAGCTCATATGGTACTACTATCTATGTCTGAGTTCATTCTTTTTATGTGAATTGTTATTTGATCACTCTTGCTATTATCGGATATATGCATGTGTTTTTAACAACATTCTTTATACTTTCCACTACTGGATGTTTACAGCATGCTTTTCTTTTAATCATACATGTATCAGTAATATAAAAGGATAAGTGTAACAATGTTTTATTAATTACTTTGTTCAACTATTTGAACAAAGCAATTATTATGTGAATGAATGTCTATGTTTATTGAGTAGAGTCATCTATATGCCTATCGATGAACAGAGATCATCAAGCGTTGCACTTAAAAGAATAGAAGCTTCCCGGGATAGAATAGTCATTTGTATTTTCGCTTTTAGATTAAGTCATCCACTCATTATCATTTATTAGAAAACCAATCACTCATCCATCCCCTTTTTATTCATTATTGGGAAACTGGTCCCATTATATCCAGTCGGAGCCACCATCCCAAACGGAAAAGGAGTTGTATTAAGGTCTGGACCGGGTGGTTATCCCCCGATGTTGGTGCAACGATTTTCGGGGCATCAACATTTTTGGCGCTAGAAGGAGGGCCTGAACTATGAATGGCGAGAAAATCCAAATCTACAGACCATTCTGAGAGTAAATCTCCCTCCACATCACCTCGTACTTCCCAATTGCATGTTGGTTCTCCAGTATCCAAGCGAGAAGAAGAGGAATCAACTACCATTGCTCAAACCCACAATAATCCAAAATGATTAAGTCCTGAGTCCCCTGAAGTTCAGTTGCTTATCCATAAACTTCAAGGCTTCTCGATATCACCACAGAAATCTGAGGTATCTCAAAGAAGTGAGACTTCGCAATTCAATCTACCTCATCCTCTCACTAGACTTCAGAGAGGAAAGCTCGGTATTGAACCTACTGAGCTGCCCTTACCTAAAAGGAAAAGGGCAAATAAGAACACTGAAGGATCTAACAGTGAAGCATTTTCATCCACATCCTCCATCTCATCTTCCCCAGTGCGAAGTCAACCATCCACTCCCTCATTACATATTGTCGTTCATCAAGGATTAGAAACTTCAACATCCCAACCGGCTCAATCCTCAATATCAATTCCTTCCCAAACATCTAGAATTTCATCAGCAATCTCATCCACTACTGGTGTTTCAATGGCAAATCCATGGAATAGACTTGGTGCGGTCAATATGCTTGCACCATTACATGCATTGCTTGATGCTCCTGAAAAATGGCTACCCAAGTTTAACCTAGATTGATGGAATACAGGCTGAGGAACATATTAATAACTTCATGTTATCAGTTAATTTGGAAGGAGTAACAGAGGAAGATGTTGTCGTTAGGCTTTTCCCTTATACTTTGCAAGGATCAACGGGATCTTGGTATTTTTCCCTGCCCTCTGAATCCATTACCAGTTGGAACACTTGCCAAAAACAGTTTCTTACTAAGTATGGTGATGATAGATCTTTAGCCACATTAATTAATGATCTCTCCAATCATAGGATAGAGCATAGGGAACCGATTAAAGAATTTAATGCGTGATTCAACAAACTCTTGAATAAAATCCCAACGGCCTCCAAACCAAGTGAGCAAATCAGAAGCGAATGGTATATAACTGCCCTACCTGCTAATATAGCTATCTTCGTAGACAGGGCCGGAAAACCAACTTTAGCTGAAAACATGAAAGAAGCACTTGCTGTGGAGAAACATATTAATGCTCTAGAAATGAAAGCTACTCTTGAGGATAGAAAATCCAAAAAAGTTTCTTTTAAAGATGATTCAAAGAAGAAAACCCCTAAAGATCCATATGATATGGAGGGTCTGCAAAAGGTCCTCAAGACTTTTTCAAATGAAATGGTTGAAATCAAAAAACAAGTAGCGGAAACCTCAACAAAAAGGCCCTTTAGAAATTTCAAGAAAACTGAATCAAAACCACCAAATGTTATATCTAATGCAGATTCAGATCTTGAAGAAGAAGAAGAAGAGGAAACAATTTCACCAACTGATGAAGAAGAGGAAGTTGTTGAATGCCATGGAATGTGGGACTTCATATTGCCTAACTCCGATACAGAAAATGAACGAGAGGATTTTCCTGTGACTACTAGGAGTAAAGGTGCCCCTGAACCTGTCCAGGCAAGTTCAAAGAAAAGAAGTGCAGGTGCTCCTACTACAAAGGAAAAGGTATCCACGAAGAAGCCATCTGCAACAGTACCGCAAAACCAACCTTCATCCTCAAATATACCTTCGACATCTAAAACATTGGTAGTATCGGATTCAATGGATTACAATATTGTTGATGATATGAAGAAGACTAAGGCAAACATTACCATGTTTGAACTTAGCAAACTAAAACATCAGCAAAAATTGCTTCTCAAGGAATTGAATGCTGTCCCTTCTTCACCTCTTCCCAATGCTAAAGCTGCAAATGATTCAGGTCAACCACCTTCTGGCAGGGTTGAAGCTACTGATACGATTCTGATTGGAGACAGATCAAATTCCCATACTCCTCCTTTCCTCTTAACCTACGAGATTTATAATCGAAACCTACACAATTGTTTGATTGACTCAGGGGCATCCTCTAATATAATGCCAGCTTCAGTTTTTTCGAAACTGAACATTGAGCCCCAAAAGTCTGCAATTCATATTGTGCAGTTAGATAGAACCAAAGTCCAGCTTTTAGGGGAAATTAACTCTGTAACTATCAGGTTATCGGCTGACCCACGAGTAGTTCAAATAATTGATATCTTAATTGCTGATATACCTGAATTTTATGGTTTAATCTTGAGTAGGGATTGGTCTGAGAAGCTCCATGGGTATATTTCTACCGATTGGTCCCATATGTGGCTACCCTACAAGGGAAAGCCAAATCAAATAAAAATCAATCGGGAGAAACACATGACCCATACTGTTACAGAATTTGAGCAGGAAAATCAACCAATAGCATTTAATAACAACATCTTGGGGAATTATTCATCTGAATCGTTCTTTGGCAACTTCACTGCCCAACCATCTCCTTTCTCAGTAAACAATTTTACATCTCAGATCAAAAATTATTCACAAAGAGATAGATCAAGATGTTTTAACAATGCTGAGGAAACTGTAAATAAAATTGTTGATAATTCTTTATTTTGGTCACTATATTTTGATGGATTTAAGTCAAGCGAAGGCTCGGGAGTAGGATGCATTTTGGTTAGCCCTCAGGGAGAAAAAACGATGCTGTCCTATAGGTTGGAGTTTGAATGCATGAATAATACAACTGAGTACGAAGCCTTAGTCCACGGACTATACAAAGCGATTGGCCTCAAGGTTCAATATTTGAAAGTGTTTGGTGATTCAGAAATTGTTATTAAACAGGTGAGAAATACGATTCATTGTCTTTCTAGCCATCTCAAACATTATCAGTCGCTGGTACAAGAACTCACCTCTCAATTTTTAGCATTCAATATTTCTTCCATACCTAGGTCCCAGAATTCAACAGCTGACTTGCTAGCCAATGTTGCTTCCAAACTCCTACTTTCCGAAGATTATAGCCCAGATAGATTTTTAGTAGAGTTACTTTTTAGACCATCGATTCCTGACAATGTCACTAATTGGCGAGTGTTCAATCACGACGAAGACATCTTACATTTTTTGACTTCCAACAAGTCCTACGATGATCAGATCATTGAGGAAAGCGATCATGACCTTCAGATGAAAGAAAAGCACGAGGAAAACTCAATACCAAAGCCTGTGGTTAAAATTGAGGATCTTTACGATATTAAAGATAGGTTTAAACCAGTGGCCAATACAAAGCTCCAAAGTTCCACCTTAAGATTTGAATTGATAAATCTTGGCTCTGAGCAGAATCCTCAAAACATTAATTTGGGATTAGGACTTTCTGTGGAAGAAAAGATAACATTCATTAGATTATTAAGAAACCATTCCAATGCTTTCCGAACAAAAACCAGTTCAACAAAAGTTGAGGAAAATACATCCGAGCTTAGAGAGTCAAATAAAATCAGAACTCAATAAACTCTTGAAAGCTAAGATTATTTTTCCCGTTCGGCACTCAAATTGGGTCTCCAATATGGTGCCTGTTAGGAAGAAAAATGGCAACATCGGGATTTGTATAGATTTCAGAAATCTGAATAAGGCAAGTCAAAAAGATAATTTCCCATTACCTACTATGGAGCAGATACTCCATTCAGTCGCAGGTTCTGAGTTAATGTCCTTTTTAGATGGTTTTTCAGGATATAACCAAATTTTCGTCCATCCTGATGACAGACTCAAAACTACCATCAGAACGAAATGGGGAACTTATGCTTATCAGAAAATGCCTTTTGGACTTATTAATGCAAGAGCCACATTCCAAAGAGCGATGGATATAGCTTTCAAAGGATTGATCAACAAAACAATAGTTGTCTACTTAGATGATATTACTGTATTTTCTAAGAAGAGATCCAATCATTTGCATGATTTAAATCAAATCTTTGAACGCTGCAGAAGGTATAGTATTTCAATCAATCCCAAAAAATACTTCTTCGCTCTTAATCAAGGAAAGCTCTTGGGCTTTATTGTTTCCAAAGATGGTATTTATATTGATCCGGATAGGATTAAAGAAATCTCTGAAATTCTTTTTCCTCATAATAAAAAATCCATGCAGTGATTTTTAGGTCAAATTAACTTTGTCAAGAGATTTGTTCCTGACTTTTCTCACATCATTTTACCACTACAAACTATGATTAAGAAAAATTCAGTGTTTAGATGGGGATCTGCAGAAAAGGAAGCATTTGATTCAATCAAACAATCAATAATCAATGCCCCCGCTTTAAACACTCCTAATTTTTCTAATCATTTCACATTGTACACTATCGCATCCGATTCATCTTATGCAGCGGTACTCACTCATATTAATGATCACAACTTGGAAGCATCGATTTTATTTTATAGTTCAAACCTGCAGGGTGCTGAACTGAATTATTCCGAAGTCGAAAAACAAACCTTTGCTGTGTATAAAGCTGTCAAACATTATAGACCCTTTCTTTTAAAAGCCCATACAAAAGTTATAGTTCCTTTTCCTGCAGTAAGACAATTACTAATCCAAAGGGAATTAGGTGAAAAAAGGGAAAACTGGGTTACAACACTTCAAGAATATGACTTGGAAATCAAGCCAGCAAAGATTGTTAGAGGCCAAGGTTTTTGCAGGTTATTAGTAGGAGCATCCAACATTCAAGAACCAGGTGATACAGAACATATTGAAGAAATCAACCAGATAAGTATTACTGATTCTAAATCACAATATGCAGACTTGATCTTTTACTTGAAAAATGGATATGCACCTCCTAACCTGTCTTGTAAAAACAAAAGGGCCATTAGATTAAAAGCAAAAAACTTCACAATAATTAATGATGTATTTTTTAGGCAAAATTATTATTCAATTTTATTAAGATGCCTAGAAAAACCTGAAGCACAAAAGGTTTTGCAGGAACTACATGATGGACCAGCAAGAGGACATTTTGGAGCTGACACAACAGCCCACAAAATCATTCATGTTGGATACTATTGGCCCACCTTGTTCAGAGATGCTCATGAATATGTAAGGAAATGCCGAAGTTGTCAAACTTCCAATGGAAGACAAAGAAAGCCAGCTTTCCCTTTGCAACCAGTCAACATTGAACAACCATTTGAGCAATGGGGATTGGACATCATTGGAGAAATCACTCCACATTCATCCAAACAGCATAAGTATATCCTTACTGCCACTGATTACTTTACTAAGTGGGTTGAAGCGATTCCTTTAAAGACAACAAATTCTGAGGCAATTATGGAATTCATAGATCAATTCATCATTACCAGGTTTGGTGTCCCAAATACTCTTGTTTTCAGTAATGCACCTTATTTATTTGGAAACACTATGTTTGAGTTTGCTATTAAAAGAGGGTTTAAATTGAAATATTCTGCAAATTACTATCTCCAGGGTAATGGTTTAGCAGAATCTACCAATAAAAAATCTAGTTAAAATTATTAAGCGAACTATTGAACAGAATCATAAAAACTGGCACAAATCTTTAATATTCGCACTATGGGCTAATAGGATAACACAGAAGGCTTCCATAGGTGCTTCTCCATTCAATCTTGTATATGGGAAAGAAGCAGTGCTACCAACGAATCTTGTCCTTCCTTCTCTAGCCCTAGTTTAGTTTATTGAAGAAAGCCCCTCTTCTTCTATTCAACTTAGACATGATCAAATCTTAAAATTAAAGGAAGAAAGAGAAAAAGCCAAAATTATTCATGCAAAACATCAGCAAATTATCAAGTCATCTTTTGATTCAACTTCATCCAGTTCAAAGTAGTTGCAAGTTGGTGATCTAGTTCTGAAATGGGACAAAGCCCATGAGGATAAAGGAAAACACACCAAGTTCCATAAAATGTGGCTTGGACCATTTCAGATCTGCGAGAAGATAGGCCATTCGACATTCATATTACAAGATTTATCAGGTAAGAGATTCTCTTCTTGTTAATGGCCTCATCTTAAAGAAATTCTTCAATTGAGGAGGTAACCCCTTCTCCCTTTTTAGTTCAGTAGAATTTGTAGTTTGTAGGACCATTAGGAAATAAAGTTGTAAGGTATCTTCCATTGGCCTTTGCTGTATTGAAAAGTTTCTCAAAGAAGTAGTTTTGATATTTACTTTTAAAAAAAATAGAAGCCTTAAACAAAAGGGACAATTTCTAGGAAATTAGGTATATTCACATTCTGAAACCCCATTTCAATTTTTGTGAAATCTTCTCAAGATTTAGAAGTATTGTAAATCATTTTATGGTTTTCTAATTGGCCACAAAAAGGTTATCAATATCAAAACAGAAACTAATTCAACTTCAGCATCTTCAACTCTTACCCTGTCATCCATTCGCTCTTAAGGAGAAAATTGTCCATCCCATTCATCAAAGTTTATGATTACTCAGAGTGTAATTCTAAAATATTTGATATAAAAGATAAGGGGTCTTATTACAAGCCTGCTTACCATGATCATTGGGAAATAGTTTAACCGACATTACCAACACTGCATACCAAAACAGGGTAATGGCTTATAATCATAAGACAAGGGGTCTCATCACGAGCCAGCTTGTTCGGTTAGATTACTACCAGTGAATGGCATTGTCAAACAGCTGGCCACCAAACTAGGACAATGGCTTTTTATCTTACAAAATAATAGAAAAGCAAAAAGAGATACAAAATGTGAAAGCATGTTTTGAATTCATTCTTTTAATCATACTCTGAAATGGATGGGATAATGGACAGTCAAATGGTTAAAAGGTATCCCTGTCGAAACTATGAACGTTTGCTGGCAGCAGAGGCTCTACCTATGACAAAGGAGTCAATTAAAAAGGCTGAGTTGGAAAGGTTTTCTGTTTTATCATTATCAACCAATAGAGGCCAATTTAAAACTTAGAATGTATCTAATTTTAACGAGAGAAGAAATTAGCAAAATAGCTTTTATTTTATTCAGAATGTATGTATACCTAGTTATATTAGAATTTTCCTCTTTGATAAGATTCCTATTCAAAGAAAGTCTAAGTATTTCAATATTTCTCAGAGATAATTGTTTCTCCCAGCGAATCGCCAATTGTTGTGCTGTACAACAACCCCCCATTTCATAAATTTTTTATTTTCAAAACTATAATATGAAATGGGTCCCTTTTAGATTTAATTGGTATCAACTTATCATTCCTCAAAAGGTACGAAAAGAAATAAAACATTATAAGCCTTTTTGATAAAGCACATAATCGGTCTTATAATAAAAAATGAATAATCCTTTATTATTGCGATAAAACGATCACAAGATCGCATATCGCAATAACAAAGGATGCATGACAAAAGACCCATTGGTTTTCCCCAATGCGACAATGCACGAATAACTATTGGATATCGGGAAGACAAGCGATCATAACAAAAGACCCCTCTCTTTGCTCCGATGCGATATCGCTATCGGCGATCGGGAATGTAGCATGCATGCATCTAAAAGCCCTCGTTTAAAAAAAAAACTCCCAATGCGAATTGGCAATATCTCTATCGGCGATCGGGGATTCCGAAAGGACACCAATATAACAACTTAAGCATTCCCCCGATCGCCGATTGCGATAAAACTAGGCACAACTTTAAAAAAGGATTGATAAGGCCGGGATATATTATGGTTAATTAGTATTAAAGGCCTTTCTCTTCCTGATAGTGATTCACTTACGCCCAACCGCCAAAACATCAAAGCCGCGCTTAAATGAATTATTCGGCCAATAAACGATATGATGAGTATTTAAAGGATTGACAGGTTTAAACGGCCATTTAATGGAACAGTAAGGTCAAAATCTCTTCAGAGATTGTATCCGCAGCCACCTTAAGTTAATCCTCCATTATTCATTGATTAATATACCTCATTCATATTTGGTTTGCGCCACCTATTCTCCGCATTACATTCATTTTATCTCCTGTGCAGAGCTCCTCCGAAGCAGCAAATTCAGGCCAAATGGGGAAGAAGTCTAAGAAATCTGGAACAGCTTCAGCTTCCGCAGTAACATGATAACATATTGTCGATCCGAGACCAAGCAAAAAGGGATTGATCTCGGACACCACATGTCTAGGTCTCGGTAAAACTACTTGGCTGAGCATCTATAATCTGATTGAGGCCGAAGAGCCTTAGGTAACAACAATGCAAGCCACAGCAGACCCGACCCGGAAGTCTGATGCAACTCTAAAGGATTTGGCCGACTCTTACCTGCATCGGAGAGCAGCCATAGAGCAAATTCTTCCATATACAGATGTGGTAAGATGGGCAATTGAGGAAATCCCAACTACAAACAGAGCATTTTGCACCATCGGCGGGAGAGTGTTTGGCTCGTTTCAACCCGATGATTTGAGGCAAATGTACCATTTGCCTGCAATGGAGAAGAAGTACAACAAAGAATTTCTGGAGAAATTCAGAGATGAAAATGACATTGAATCAAAACCTATAGGGGATTGGAGAGAAAACCCAGCGAAACACAAGCATGAGTCTTCGGGTAAGTACTCTGTCGATTCCTTGTGTTCTCCTTATTGTTATGTCGGAGTAATGATGTGTAGTATTTGGGGGTTGCATGATTCCTCAAACTTCACTATGGAGATGGTACCTTTAATGGAAGCAGCATGCAATAGCGAAATAATGGATTGGGGGAATATACTGTCTGATAAGTTAGCAACAGCTGTTCTTGAATTCAGAAACAAATCCCGCGTTACTGAAAGGTTCATTCCTCCATTTTAATATAGTGCCTACATCTTAGATACTCTCTGTTTTAATTCTGAATTTCCTGTGCTGGGGTGGAGATGGACTCCACAGAACCCCATGCCCATTCATATCTACCACCAAAAGTTGTGGAAAGCCCACTATAAACACCACTTATACCAAGTTTGCAATGGATTTATGTTACCCATTCACTATGCCATTTTTGACAAACCTGCTCCTAAAATTTCCTCACAAGCAGAGATTGACTTGACAGCCATAGGAAGATGGTTCGGAGAAGAAAAATTCACATATGTAAGAGTTTTCGGCAGTCATGCTAGGCCTCATGTCCTCCCCTTGTATACACCCGACAAACTGTTGGCTCGAGAGATAGCATATCAGCTTACATCCGAAGGAGTTACACAAACTCTAAGGAATAAAAAGAAGCAGGTTTGGCCTCCTTTTCCTCTACGGTTTGGCATTTACGCTCTGCATGACTACAAACATGCAGAGAAAGAAGCAGAAAAGATTAATACACTGAATCTCGCCACTCTTCCTAACAGGCGATTTGATCCAAACAAAGTCGCCTATAATGCACTTGAACAGGCAAAACTCACTAAATTTGAACATAAAGATGATGAGTTTGATGACCTGTTCTCCTCGGCCGAGTCATTATTTCAGGTTCAAACGCTAGCCAGAATGAGATATCACGATGACGGGTTAGTCGAATTTAACATACTTAGAGAGCAGAGGTTGCAAACTCTGCCTCTAGATCTGTTAGCAACTGCCCCGATGACACAGTCAAGCGAGCCTGAACAACGAATTACCAATGAACCTCCCGCTACATCAAAAATTGCTGGAGAAATCCAAACAAAAGAATAGGAGGAAGTGCAGAGGAAAGAGCAGGAGGAAGTGCAAAGGAAAGAGCAAGAGCAGAGCAGCAGGGACGTGAATTTCGATGCCCAGATTGACCCGAAGTTGCTCCAGGAATGGCAGCAATTCGATTCAATCATAAGCAATCTCGAAAGCTCAAAGGAAGCCGATACATCCAAAGCGGCTGATACTCATGATACAACATCAAAAGAGGTTCCAAGTGGAACCAGCGGCCTACCCCCTACTACAGACATAGAAATAATTCCGAAAGATCCTTCGGATCAGATCATTTTGCAAGTGGAGGATATACCTCCATTGGATGTCTTTTACAGCCCAAAGCATAGGGCTGTAGTAAAGCGACAGCGGCAAAGGAGAAGGATTGATCAACCTTCCCTATTCCCTCAACAAACAGTGACATCCAACATGGTTTGGAAAGAGGAGTTTGATCCTTCTGATGACCTAACAAAATTGTCCCAATATGCTAGAGCCTATTCGGCGGCCACCATGGACAAGGCATCAGAAGTGAGTAATCTGTTAAGAGAAAAGGACCAAGCAATCGCTTCGCTACAAGCACAGCTATCGGAGGCACAGCAGAAAGCAGAACAACTCGAACAACAATTGTCCACGCAGCAACAAATAAATAATCAATTGAATAAGCAGTTGTAGGAAGAAAATAAAGGATTGATTCAAGTGCAATTCAAAAGTAGAAAGAGCTGTCAGAAGCTTTGACAAAATTGAAAGCAGTGAATGAACAGATGGTGAAGACGAAAGATGAGCAAATTGCTCAATTATCAGGTCAAATAGAGAAGTCCAAGAATCTTCCGCAGCCTGCTGAGTTCAGAGAAGAAGCACTACAGATTAACAAGGCATTGGTAACACAAATAAGACTATTATGTCAGAAAAATGCTCAAGCGAAACCCCTATGTGACATAACAGCATCAATAATCGATAAATCAGTCGATGCTAGAACAGACTTAGAGCAGGCCGATGAGACCTTGACAAATTTTCTTGATTGGCAGGACACTGATGAGGGACATGCAGCTAATTTACCAAAAATCTTAGAATCCCATAAAGAAATCATATTTATGGAATGGCAGTCCTAGTTAATGAAGGCAGAGAGAGCAGTTTCTAGATGCAAATTAACCACAAGTACTTTGGTTGAATTAATTAATGATACTTTCTATTTATCTAATATGATCTCTCAATGTACACCAGGTAAATTACTATCGGCTAAAACATTGGAGCAGTCATGTTATCAAGAGTTGGAAAAGAATGGGAGGTTGATCGCAGGTATTAACAGTTTAACTTGGGACACCTATTGGTTGTTCCTAGTAAAACCATACAGCCAGAGAGCCGCCCTCAAGTGCCTAACAAATGCAATTGGGTGTATCATTCCTGATATACAAGATGCCACCTATGCTGCTCAACTCAATTCTCGTCTCAGCCGCCCTCAAGAAGTGGAACCAATGCTAGCAATATGCCAACTCAGGTCGAAAGGCAAACAGCCAGAGTGATGAATCATGCTGCCGACTGCCAGATTGCTATGAGGAAGATACTCTAGATCAAGTTGTACCAATTAAGTAGCATTTTAATTTTATAGTTAGTTAGTTTTAATCAAGTATTTATAGACCCTTTCAATGCATTGGAAAGGGTCGTAAGTTTTTTGTATATGACTTAAACCTGAAGTTGCACTACTGTACTTCAGGTATATTTTTTATAAATACTGGGCCAATTATTCCAATTTTGATAACGAAGATTTTATGTGGATGTGCACTATTGCCTTTATTTAAAAGTATTTCTAATTCGGAAGAAGGAATTCAAATAGCGATTGACGTTGGGAATGATTTGCAGCTCATATGGTACTACTATCTATGTCTGAGTTCATTTTATTTTTTTTATGTGAATTGTTATTTGATCACTCTTGCTATTATCGGATATATGCATGTGTTTTTAACAACATTCTTTATACTTTCCACTACTGGATGTTTACAACATGCTTTTCTTTTAATCATACATGTATCGGTAATATAAAAGGATAAGTGTAAAAATGTTTTATTAATTACTTTGTTCAACTATTTGAACAAAGCAATTATTATGTGAATGAATGTCTATGTTTATTGAGTAGAGTCATCTATATGCCTATCGATGAACAGAGATCATCAAGCATTGCACTTAAAAGAATAGAAGCTTCCCGGGATAGAATTGTCATTTGCATTTTCGCTTTTAGATTAAGTCATCCACTCATTATCATTTATTAGAAAACCAATCACTCATCCATCCCCTTTTTATTCATTATTGGGAAACTGGTCCCATTATATATAGTCGGAGCCACCATCCCAAATGGAAAAGGAGCTGTATTAAGGTCCGGACCGGGTGGTTATCCCCCGATGTTGGTGCAACGATTTTCGGGGCATCAACACAACCATTGCAGGCATACATGTATGCAGGGTGTGTTGGGGCTAAAAACATTGTTTTCGAGTTGATTGACCTAGAAACTCAAACTTTTTGGCGAGGTAATTCTCAGGTATCTACAAAGGGATAATGACAAAGTGTTCAAGGATATTGATTGATCCGGTTTTCAGGCCTTTTGAGCAGATCTGAAAGAAATAGCTTGTAACATATTGCCCCCTAAAGTGCAAATTCATAAGCAATGGTTGAGAACTAAAGTGATTTACCTTGTGACAAGTCTGGATCAAGAACAAATTGGTCGAGATCATCATCTGTTACAATACATATTATCATCATGATATCATTGCTGAGGGAGGCATACCCATGCTCAACATATAAGCCAATATTACATGTACAATGATCAAGAAGTCTCGTCCACTAATGACAAAGTGTGGACCCATGCTTGGATGATTATCTGAATGATCATAGCCATCATACTTTGTAATCTTGTATGAATCCTAAAATCACAACTTGGATGGATGGAACTAGATCTGGGGTCTTCTACCTCATCACTCAATAGTATAAGTCTAACCATGTGAATAAATGAGCTGGAGTTGAACATGGTAGACACCATCTAATTACCGGCCAATGATGTAAGTCGTTAACAAATGTGAGAGAAACCATCGATAATGCTAATGGATCTCAATCTACTATAGTACAATCTACGTGGTGTGAATGAATGAGTTGAAGTAGAAAACCACAAAATCTTTCGGACGAAGGCCAATGAGGAAGTCCTATCGTCAGGAGCGAGGGAAACTTTCCATTGAGGTATGCAAGCTCCAAGGTACCAAAAGGAGTTTCTAAGTCAACTTCATGCAGGATGATGAGTTGATGTTAACAGGAAGCGACTCGTCACAACAGGGTCTTGAAATGTCCCTCATCAACAACACGAAACGGGTATCATGATTTGAGACAAAATGATGTTGATGTAGAGTTGGTTCATGAATGACAGTCATGAAGTAAGACTTAAGCTATTATAGCAGATGTCAATTGAAGGACTTTTCTTGAACAAATTGGCAACACTTTATGGAGTTGGCAGCATTGACTCAAAACCGATTATGAAGGTTTTTAATATGATGTGATTAACCAAAGAGGCAAGCAAATTTACCAACCCAATAGTCACGAAGATGAAGTGAACGAGTGTCATGTTCAAGAATGACTCGCAACCATTAATAGGTTAAGTACCCTATTTCCCAATTTCCCCAACCATTTTTTGTTAGTAACTCTATATTTTTGACAAGTTTGAGGAGGATAACATATGCTTGATCTATAAGTTCATCCTTCAAATGAATCATTTTGAGTATATTTAATGAATCCTAAGAAGGAGTGGTTCGGTCTCGTCATGTTCGACGAGTCCAACATTGTTTGATGATTTTACGAGTTTAGCGAAGGTGTAAGTCAACTTCTTTTTTATGTTTAGAATTTTTGGAAAAGAGGCGAAAAATAAAACTCCAAATGTTCCTTTTCGTAAATTTAGTCTCTTCAATCTAAAAAGGTAGAAAATGATACTCAAGAGAACCTTTTAGTCATCTTTGACTAAAATACTTTTTTTGTAAATAGTCTATCCCAATCCGGAAAAGGTTTAAACTTATACTGGGAAGAGGTATTTTCATTTAATTTAGTGAGTTTGAAAAGAGAAGTGCTCGTCTATTTTTTCATGTTTTGGGAGTCTGAAAGGAGTTGAAAGAGGACTCTAAGGGGTTTTTTTTTTTGTAAGCTTAGAGGGCCCAAAAAAAGTGATAAATGTGTGCTCTTTCATCAAAATGGCATGTATTGAACTTAAAATCTACATCAGATCCTTCAATTAGCTTTTAACTTACTCAAATCATCATAAAAAATTAAAAATATATGCCATATGGTAAAATTAGGTCAAAAATACCAAAAAGATAATAAAATAATAATCAAATTGACCATAAATAGGGAAAAGTAAAAACATTTTTTTACCATTTTCATTTTACCTCTTGTGAGTGAGCTCTGAGTGCATTTTACCCTCAAACTTCAGTAGGTGATTGCAGCCAATCCGGTGGACCATTTCCAACATCATTAGCTCCAAGTAGGAGATCTATCCTTTCTCTCCCTTTTCACGGTCTCCATTTTTCGTTTTGTGCATTTTTTTTAGAGTTTTCAGCATTTTAGGGTCTAAATTTTCGACTTAGGCCCATCACACCCTCTCTATATCGAAAGGTGCGTTGGGTCTACCTGATCCACAATGGGAAGAGCATACCAACGCACCTACCAAGAAGGAAAAGTGTGTTGGGTCGCTTTGTCCCTTGAAAGGCAGGTGCGATGGGCACAGTTGGAGAAAAAATTTAATGTTTTTAAGCTAGATTTCTCTCAAAGTTTTGCACAAGGTTGATTCTAAGTGTTTTTCTTGTGATTTTGTAGCTATCTACTGGAGCAAAAATGGTTCTAAGTTGGAGAGAAAGAGAACATGAATCCCAAGATTTGGATGTTGCCAATGACCCAACAACAATACGAGCCTTAAGGAACTGTGGACTCAATTTTTTTTGGATTCCAGGCATGAGAGCTCATCTTGAGTTACTGGAATATCTAGTCAGGGCATGGGATATTCAGGGACAATGCTTTAGGATTAGAGCACATATTATCACGATAGAGGTGGAAGATATCTATTTTTTGACAGGGTTGTCTCGGAGAGGAGCTCCTATCTCATTATTTGGCATGAGAAGGGGAGATAAAACTGTCAAGGACTACATAGTTGTGCATTGTAGGCCTCGTTCTCAAGAAAAAAGGATGGAAATATAGAGATTAAGGATGTGATTCAACTACCTCTTAGGACGATCCTTTTCACCATCACTTGGTTGGCTAGCAGTGTTTCTTTGCATTTGGCTACCAAGTCCCAAATGCAATATGCATTGGAATGCATAGAACCTATTGTTTTCAACTAGAGTCAAGGGTATTGGCGAATTTGAAGGAACAACTCAACAAAGCAAAGGATGGGCAATTGAAGAACTTTGGATACATTATATTATGATATCATTCGCTCTGGAGAGGATACCTTTGCTTCGTCCTAAGTGTATTTATCTCGAGCTTCCAAGACCTAGGGTTCCACGGATGAGGGAATGGGTAGATATGATGTCTCGTCATGGGGGTGCATCTACAATGAGTTTTACCCCTACTTTCCTTCCATGGTTGTGGGTACATAGGTAAAACAAGGAGAGAAATGGGGTGATATAGGTAAAACAATGTCATTTTGAATTTTTTCTTTCTTTCTTCGATTTTACAATTATCTTTGTTTTTAATGTGCCAGAGACTGACTATTGGTTTCACATGTAGATATTGGACCAACACGACTAGTAGGCTCGTTGTATCTTCAGCAACGGGGAGAGCCACAACTTGCACCGATTAGAGTTGTTGCAAGGACAGAGGAAGAGATGTAGGATCTCAACATAGTTGAGACTCTTGCCGATTTTCAGTGCCATATGGATGGATTGACCCATAGTGTGCCAAATACCAGGGTCAATGAGATCCCACACTATTAGAGTACCAAAGTGTATCACTCGATTGTTGTGCAAAGTTGCCTGCGCGATTGTCTGTTATCGCGATCATCATCAGGTTTAGTCGACTAGGAGGCCATGGAGACATATTTTGTCTACATGTATTTTGATATTATAGGTCGTGTGGCCATATGTGTCTCAAACACGATTTTTTGTAAAACTATACTCTATATAGTTATCTATCGATGCTTCTTATTTACTCTATTTTCTTGTTCAATGTGTGATGTTGATTGAAATATTTACATGTGTTGCAAATTTATGTCTAAAACATAATTAGCTAATGCATCAGTTAATCTATTTAGACTTTTAGGGATATGTTGATATTGAATGTAATCGAAATCTTGTTTTAGCAGGTTAACCATAAAAAAAAATATATAACATAGTTGTACTTCATGCTGAATAGACGTTGTTAAGTTGTAGTATTAAGAGTTGTCAATCAATTATGACCATCAAATGGTGAATTCCATGTGAAATAACATCAAACAATAATTTGATCATTGTGCTATATTCAACGATATTATTAGTCAATCAACTATTACAAATCCCTTGTACACTCACTAACTTGCCATTTAGATCATAAATAACCCACACTCTGGAGGAAAGGTTATGAACACTACAACTAACGGAATTAGCATAACCAACATATGGTTGAGGGAACGTTGACATTTTCAAATCAAATGTAATTCAAGATTAACAAAGACGGTAGGAAACTCTGAAGAAAACACACTGCAAACATACTAACACACTTATACAATATGTACATAATGACTATACAAAGGCAATCTAGGCATAGTATTTTCTTAGGTATAACCCATTTATGGGCTATGCCAAAGGGATTCCATCAAAATTAGTGAGCTCATAAGCCCCTTTTGCAAGTACATGTTTGACTATATATGGGCCTAGCCACATCGGTTCGAGCTTCCGAACCCCTAGTCTATTGGATTCTTAATCATATAAAAGAACTAGATCACCTTCCGAGAAGGCACGATGTTTGCATTTTTTGTCATATTGTGCTTTGATGTTTTTATTGTGGGCCTCATTGGCCATTACGACATCGCGTCGAGTCTCATCTAAATAGGCTAGATGGACAAAAAAAAACTTCTCTTTTGCGGAGGTTGCAGGAACGAGCTTGATGACAAGCTTTAAAGATGGAATCTCACATTCAATGGGAAGGAGTGATTCTAGACCATACATCAACTAGAAAGGTGTAAATATAGTTGTGGTTCATGCAGATGTTCAATATGCCCAAAAAAAAGTGTCAATTTGTCTTATGAATCCCTATCATGTGTTGTAGCATATTTTTCTAATGGCCTATGGGTAATATGGAGTCAACCTATCATGCCGAAGGCCCAACTTGGTAGTGAGTTCAGGCATCATGTAATTTCGAAAATTTTTACGTGGTCTATAACTATAGCTTGTGGCACACCAAATCTAACAATGACATGATTGAAAAGAAATAATGTAGTTTTTCGTCGTTGTTATTGTATGTAAGCATCACTTTGGCCCATTTGGTAAAATAATCTACAACCATAATAATGTAGTTGCTCCCCTCAATCGAATGAGGATTACAGGTCATAAAATCAATGCCCCATTTTGCAAAGGGACCAGTAACGATAACATGATGCATAGGAGTAGGTGGAGCATGAGATTTACAATTATAAATCTGGCAAGCGTGACACTTTTGGACTACAAGGATGTAATCTTGAAACATGGTTGGCCAAAAGTAATTGGCTTGCAAAATGTTTTGGGTGGTGGTATAACTAGACATATGTCTGCCACATGCATCGGCACGACATTCATTTAAAGCTTTCTCATTCTCCTCACGAGTGAGGCACCGTCTAAATATCTTATCGATATCATGGTGATAGAGAGTATTGCCAAGTATAATGTAATTTCAATCTTGGTATTAAATGCGTCGTTGATCATAGCAAGAGGTGTTAGGCTAGAAATATTGAGTATGGAGATAGATAATGGTATCTCCATACAAAGGATTAGATGAATCAATCAAAAACAATGACTCATCGAAAATATAATCATCAAATGTAGAATCGGTTTCAGACGAGGGAAGGTTGCGTATCAGTTCAATGAAGGCTAGAGACTTCTTATATTTGGATTTGATGAATTCCAAATCAAACTCATGAAGAATAATAATCCATTTAGAGTATCCCCCCCCCCCCCCCCCCCCCAAAAAAAAAAAAAAAAAAAAAATTGATGTGACAAAATGTATGTCATCGAGTTGCAATTAGAATCAACCATAGTCTTCTAAAGCAGAATGTAGTGGCGAAATATCTAGACAGCTTGCACAACTGCGAAAGCTAACTTTTCAATGTGAGTGTATTTTATTTTAGTGTTGTTTAAATTTCGACTCAGATAATAGATAGGGTGTTCCTCCCCTAGGTCATATGCTTGGACCAATACCATGGCAATAGTAGTAATTGTTACAACGAGATACAAGAAATAGTCGCATTGATAATTAGGGGGATACAATAATGATGTTTGAACTAAGACATATTTCAAGGCATCAAAAACCTTTTGGGATGTATCATCCCAATGAAAGGGAATCCATTTTTTCAATAGGAGAGTAGATCCTTTTGTAAGTTCTACATAATTCGGGACAAATCTCTGTAGAAAGTTAGCCTTCCCTTGGAGTAACTATAAATTAACAAGTGAGGAAGGTGCAGGCGAATCAATAATTGCATGTACTTTGAGTATATCAATGCAGATTCCTTGTTTCAACACAACAAAACCGAAAAGTCTATCGGATTGGACACAAAACACGCATTTGTGCAAATTTAATCTGATATTACGATGTCAACAACGTAAGAAAATTTACTTGAGATGCATTGGATGATCCTCATGACGTTTGGAGTGGGCAGATAAATCATCCAAATAAGTTTGTACAATGTGCTTGATATCGTGGAAGGCATAATTCATGGCCATTTGGAAAGTTGCACCAACATTCTTCAAACTGAAAGGGAATTTACGATAGGAAAACGTGCCCCATGGACAAATAAATGCAGTCTTATGTTGGTTTAATGGGAGTATGTTTATTTTATTGTAACTGGAAAAACCATCAATAAACGAAAAAGCTTTGTTGCAGAGTCATCAAGAATTTTATTAATAAACGAGGTTGAGTAGTTGTTTTTGGGACAAGCACAGTTAATATCCCGATAGTTGAAGAATACTTGAATCGTTCCTTATTTCTTCATCACAAGGACTATGTTTGAGACCCAAACAATGAGAGGAACTGGGTAAATAAAGCTAGCACGGAAAAAAATTCAACCTCTGCTTTGATCGCAACAACTTTCTTAGGGTGAACCAAACGTAAGAATTGTCGAATTGGCTTAACATATGGATAAGTTTTGATCTCATGTACCATGATATTTGGATCAATACCTTGAATCTATTCACATGTCTAAGTGAAAACATCATATAATTCTTGAAAAAATGATTTAAAAATCTTGACCTCATCATGAGAACAAGATGCACCAATATGGACATTTTCGATAACTTCGAGTTTAATTGAAATATCGAGAGGAACAATCTCTTAAATATTCACTATGTTCTTCTTGAAAACGATATCATGAATGGATACAAAATCCTTAAATGTCTCAATAATATTGGGTGAAAAAACATCTCCAATATTATTCTCAAGAGTTTCAGGTAAGGAGGAATGATGATGGTTATCGTCCCATGGTGCGTCATCTGACATCATGGTTTCCATGATGCTTTCATTAGTAGAGAATGTAACGGTGAAAGGGTTAGAATATGAACCAAAATCTTGGGAATGATCAACCCAATTTTTGGGGTATTGAATAATAATTTATCGAACATGCCAAATAAATTGCTTCATATTCAAGCTCAATGGGGTTGAGCAGCATGCAGTCACAGAATGTATCAACATTGGAAATTTCTGGTACTATCCAGGGATTAGATGGAATAGTACAAGAATAAATCATATTAACAAAGGCAACTGGATTGGGAATGTTAGGAGGAGGAAGTGAAAAAGTTCACATTAAAGAAGAATACTTTAGCAGTCCTACCTCGACATGTTGATAAGGCTACGAGGATTCCCCCACAAGTGGAATACTTCTAGTAGTCTGAGAATTATTGGAAAAAAAGGTAGGTTGATCGATGACCACGATGCCCCCCCCCCAATGAGGGAAAAAAATCATCCTAAAGTAGTTCAAGACGACAATTTTCATGGCATAGATTATAATCCAAAGGTCCATATATAATTTCAAATTCTATTGAAACTATTTTTCCAACTAATTCTACTTGCAATGAATTCAAAATTTCGTAAGGTTTGAAACCTCTTCCATCAAAATCTTTAAGAGTGGTGGGTGACTGATTAAGTTGCGTAGAACCAATAGCTTTCCAACATGAAAGCGACATGATACTAGTCGAAGCACCTTCGTCCACAATTTTTCGATGTATAGTTTTACTTCTAACAACGACTTGGATCATGAATGCTAGTTGCGGTGGAAGTTTAGGAGTATGGTTCTCATGATTAAAGAATACGAGGTTTGAATCCGAAGAATCGATCCCTCCAATTTCTTTAAGTAAAGACCTATTTTGGGCAGGACAACTCTGCAATACCTCGAGAGTTGACATAGTGGAAGGAGCTTGGACTAAGCCCTCAACTATGTTGTAATTTTGTGCAACTCTCGCACGATGATCGAATGTTAACTTGTGAATAACAACGTTAGGAGGTTTAATGGTTAATTCAATCGGTATTACATTTGAAGAAGGATCCGAGGTAGATTGAGTGGAGCTCGAAGGTTGATCATTAGCCTTACCAGTCGAGGGATTTGGGTTACCATAGTATTTATTTCTAGTAGCCACCATGATCTCATATTTATGTTTGGTGGAAGATAACATCATAACATGTGAAAGGGAAGCTGGATCTCATGCAACCATATTCATCTCCTTGTTGGGAAATGGATTTGTTAACACAACGGGTGCATTAGATGACGACATAAGGAATTGATTAACTTCTGCTTGATGTGGACAATCCCTAGTAAAATGTTCCTCATTACAAATAAGGAAAGGATAACGAGGCTTTTGTTTGTCATCAGGAGACTGATTATTTTGTTTTTCTTGTGAATAATTATCTTTCTTCTTCTTTCCTTTACATTTCTTCTTACTTCCAGGCTGCTGAGTCTGGCCTTTTGTAGATTGAACAACATTAATCTCGGGAATGGTCACAAGAGTAGCAGAGGATGGGTTTTGAGTAGCCACAACAGGAGATAAACCAGGTAGTTTACTCATTGTTTGTTGACTAAGAGAACCAATCATACCATCAACGACATGTGATTCTTTAGCGGGAGGAGGTGGAACAATATGTTGAGGTCATAGAGCATTGGGTATCTTGTCATAAAGCGTGTCAGATTGAGTATAAATCAAATCAAGGTATTGGGCATGAGCAATGATTTGATCTTCAGTAACGAATCTGCCTTTAGCAACATCTTCAGTTATGGATGGAAACAAGGATTTGATAAATTATTCGGCCAATAACTGATCAAGAATGAAAGTTTTGACCAATCGACATTGACACCTCCACTCATGAATATGATCAGAGATATGAGTGGAGTCAGACTGTTTCAAAGAGGTCAAAAGCTCAGTTCTAGTTTCATATTGGATAGGTAATTGAAAATGGGTTAGAAACGTAGTTGCTAAGGCATTGAAGTTGTTAAATGAAGCTTGTGGCAATTCAACATACCATTTAGTTATCGTACCAATAAGAGTTATTTGGAAAAGTCGTAAACGAATTGAATCATCATTCAAGGAGTTGGATGAACACCATAAATGATAGGTCATAACATGAGTAGATGGGTCTTCTCTAGGATTTATGTTGAATTTTGGAATAATGCTCGACAATTCGGTAGGAATGGCTGGCTAGTAAGGAGAATGACAAATAGAGTCATTCATTAGCCGGGTTAAATCTCTTGGTAATATTTGCATTGATGTCATTGATCACATTGGTGATAATTTATGTTGAATGTGAAGTGCACATGAAGGTTGAATGTTGAATATTGAATTGGTGATCATTTATGCTTGAACGCAAAAGGTTGAAAGTTATGTGAAGTGCAAAGGCTATGATAATCAATGTAAATTCTAAACATTGCCAAATGGAACATAAAATATTGAGACAAAACCTGAAACATTTATGTTTTCATTGAACATAAAATGTATAATACAAAATAATCATTATTGGTTGAGTTGTTTTAATTCAACTCTATTTTATATTACAAATTATTTTTTAGAACTGAAAGTGAAGAGACAAACTTATGAGCAGTTTTTGGAAATCCAAGAGACAATGCTTCATTTCATATTCCTACAAAGAATACAAACAACCAAGATGGCATGCTTATAAAATATACAATGTGGAATGGTAAAAGAACTTTTTAGAAGAGAAACAATCTGCATAAGAAAGTTGATGAGAAACAAGAGAAGAGATACAAAGTGAAAAGGAGAAGCAATGCAATAGTAGAATTGACAACAAAACTGTAAAAGAGGTAACCAGCATTTGTGACTTGATTTTGTGATTGAGATATTTTTGTCCCTTTATATGTTGTAGCTTGAAAAGGAACAAGTTGTAGCATGTTGAGGTAGAAGCCTCTTGTAGGTTGAAACCTACAAAAATATGATGTAATAAGGAGTAACAACTTGCCTTCACATCACTTTCAGCCTAAAATTTGTGGTTTTCTCCCTTTAAGGTTTCCACTTATATCTAGTGTCTTCACATGTTGGTTCTTGCATGTTGTGTGAATGCTTTTGAATTCTTGATAAATAAATATGCAAATTTCTCTCTTTTACACTTGCAAAAGGAATTCATTAATAATTGAGCATGAACATAAGCCATTAGCTGCATAAGTAGAAAATTAAGTTGAGAAAAAGTAAAGAATTTTGAATTACTGATTCACCACCCCAGTAATTCCCAATCATAAATATCAATTGGTGTAAGAGCTTTGTTCCTTCAGTAGCAGTCTAACAACTGGAAGGAGGTCCTAAGTAAGTAAAATGGCTAGTCAAGAAGGATGCTCAACAAATAAAGCCCATCTATTTATTGGTACAAACTATGCCTTCTGGAAAGTGAGAATGAAGACATATTTAATGTCTCTAGGAGTAGAAGTTTGGGTTGTTGTGATGATAGGGTATGAAGAACCAAAGGAAACAACTAGTGAAAAAGATGCCAAACTGAATTTTATAGCTAATGCAAAAACTATGAATGCACTTATGAGTGGTCTATGTGAGTCTGAATTTACCAAGGTAATGCATTATGAGACAACTAAAGATATCTCGGTTAAATTAAAAAATATTCATGAAGGAGATAAAAAGGTGAAGATGCCCAAATTATAAGTGTATAGAACGTAGTTTGAGACCTTAAAAATGAATGAAGATTAAAATATAGCTAAATTCCTCTTAGGAGTTGATGAAGTAGTAAATATCACGTTGGGTCTAGGATAAGAAATCAAAGAAAGTGTAATAGTTAAGAAAATATTGTGGCCATTACCTTCTAAATTCAATCCTAAGGTTTCAGCTATAGAAGAAACAACATACTTTGAGACTATGAACAAAGATCAACTATGTGGCTCTTTGACAACATATGAGATGAGAATTCCAAAAGGGAAGGCAGCTAGTAGAGAGGTAACTTTCAAGGTAGACAAGCCCATAGAAGAAAAGGAGTGTTCATGCTCAGGTTCTGATGAAGAAGAAGCAAAATTTGTCAGAAGGTTGAAGAAAGGCACAGGTAAGTACAAAGGAAAACTTCCATTTAAGTGTTTTAACTGTGGAAGAGTGGGACATTATGCATCAAAATGTCCTTATAAGAAAGAGGAAAATCAGCCTAAAGGGAAAGAGAAGAACAAGTCTAATAAAATGCAGAAAGAGAGAAAATTCAAAAGAAAGTTTCGATGAATCCTCTAGTGAAGACAAAACCAATGAATTCATGTTGATGGCCTTGGAAGAACTTGAAAAGGATTGTCGGGAATATGAAGAAGAAGAGGAAGGTGAGGTAGACCTTGAAGGGGAGTTAATTAGTGCCCTAGATGAAATAGAAAGAATTAAACTAAAGAATAGAAAGAAGGAAGATCATATTGAAATGTGTAAAGGAATAATAAAATTCAGAAGACATTATCAAGTTGAAAGTTGAACTTGAACAAGCAAATAAGGTGGAAGACATTTTAATGAAGCAAATAAAAGAGAAAATCCAGGAGTGTGAAATATTGGAGGAAGAGGTGGTAAGTCTCAAGAAAAATCTAGAGAAGGCTCAAACTAAACTAAACATGATTATTCAACATATAAAAAGGTCTAAAAACTGGATGTGATATTAAATGCTCAAAGGTCTGAATAACGAAAGAGGAAAGGCTTAAGATGTACTATTTGTAGATGATCTAAAACATAACTTGCTAAGTGTAATTCAAATATGTGACAAAGGTTGTGATGTTCTCTTTAGAGCTCAAGACTCTGAAATCAAGTCAACATCTACAAGGAATGTTTTGGCTAAAGTAGTTCGAACTAAGAATAATGTATATATCTTGAAAGAAGAGAGTGAGGAATGCTACATCATCAAACAAGATGAATCATGACTATGTCATAGGAGATTGGGGTATCTCAACTTTGATCACATTATCAAACTCAGTAAGAAGAGAGAAGCTAGAGATCTACCAACAATAAAGAAGCCTCAAAACACTATCTGCAAGCTAAGTTACCGGAAACTCCTGAAGAATTTTCTGGAAATGCGGATCCCTGTTTCCGATACATAAACAGATACGATTCTTGTCCAAAACGTTGTAAAAACGTCTTTGTGCCGTTTCAAAAAAATCAGAAACTTTAGATTTGGAATTAGATACGTTTCCAAGGGATTTAAATTTTTTTGAATCCGTTTCCAGATTTCCAGAAATGGATCCACGAAAATTGTGATTAGAATCCACCCTTAAAATGTTAAAAAGCTTGAAAATTTGTATAGCCATAAATAAATAATAAAAATGAAGAAATTAGATTTGCAAATAAACTCACTATAAACAATCTCATAAAGTCTTTTCTAAATCTTTAGAAACAATGACACTCCATATATTTATCAAGGATTCTTACTAAGAAAAAGATAGATGTTCAAAAATGCAAATAAAAGGGTTTGATGAATGTCTTCATAAAGAGATTTATTTGAGCGATTAATTTTCATTTTGGTTAAGGTTTTGTTAATTGTCATTGATTTTGCTCTTGATTTCATAAATCCCTCCAATATAACAAATCTTCTCTATCCAATCTTGTGCTTGCATATGGTCATGAGACCAAACTGACATTGAGAAGATTGAAATGTTCAAATAGGTCTTGATGGAATATCCCAATGATCCCATGTGCCTTTTAATTGTCATGCAAGGAAGATAGATATCATCTGCCATGCATGACACGTTCTTTGAAGGAGTTGGACCCGAAAGCACAAAGGCTGTAGCATTTCTGATTACATTATTAATGATGATGATAATATGTTGAATGTTATAATAATCACTAATGATGATGACAATGTTTATGCTGAATTGATGATGATGATTTGTTTATGTTGAATTCATGACGATGACTATGCATTTTTAGATATAGATTCTAGATTCTAAAAGATGAATGGTAATATATATATATGCATGACGTTTCCTTGCCGTATCGTATCATGATATTTTGAAAATTTGTCGTATCCATTTCAAACCTCGTATCCGTATCCATTCCCGTATCCGTTTCAGTGCAACTTAGTCTGCAAGTCATGTCAAATGGGTAAACAAACGCGAACATCATTCAAAGTCAAAGATAAACTATCAAGTAGTAAGCCTTTGCAACTAATTCATATGGATTTGTGCGGGCCTTCCAGAACAAAAACACCAGGAGGAGAACCATACTTCACGCTGGTAATCGATGACTATTCGAGATTGACTGGGTGGCATTTCTCATAAATAAGTCAGAAGCATTTGAGAAATTTAAAACATTCAAGGCATTGGCAGAAAATCAAACAAGCTGAAAGATAAAGTGCATAAGGTTAGACAAAGGAGGTGAATTTACCTTAGATGAGTTTATTGACACGTGTAATGAATTTGGCATAAAAAAACAGTATACTATTGCTGACACACCTCAACAGGATGGAGTTGCAGAAAGATAAAAACATATATGTTCAACAAATGGCCAGGGCCATGATACGAGAAAGAAACATTACTCAAACCTATTAGGAAGAAGCGGTACATACAATAGTACATATTCTCAACAAGGCACATCTCATACCAAAATTTGATAAGACACGCTATGAGTTGTGGCATGGGAAACCATAATTAATCAAGCATTTCAAAGTATTTGGGAGTAAATGCTATATTAAAAATAATGATGAAAAGCTATGAAAGTTTGATGCTTGATTAGATGAAGGAATATTCTTGGGATATTTATCAAAAAGCAAGGGATATAGGTGTTATAACAAGAGGTTACATGAGATTGTGGAATGCATAGATGTAAGGTTTGATGAAGAACTATCTTATAAGAACAAAAGCACATGTTTTATTAATCCTCCAGATCATCGTCATCATATTAGTAAAGAAAATGAAGCACCAGATGAAGAATTAGAAGGTACAAAGACTCGTTCAAAAGGAACCTCAAGGCACACTCAAAAGAATCATCCTGAAAATCAAATTATTGGAGATAAAAGTGAAGGAGTACAGACAAGGAGGCAAGTAGCAGAAAAATATGAGCAAGTTCATATAGCCATGGTGTCATAGATAGAGCCAAAGAAATTTGACGAGGCAAGTAAAGATAAAAGTTTGATAGATGCTACGAACGAAGAGTTAGACCAAATTGAGAAGAACGAGACTTGGGAACTAACACCAAGACCCGTCAGAAAGAATGTCATTGGCACTGTTAGCTCTGTTATAAAGAGGAGTTTTTGGTGGGTTGAAAACAGGTTTGGCCATGTGTTTTAGCAAGTAGGGAGCCCGCAACATTATGTTTTCCTCCTCTTCCTTCATATCTCCTTCACTCCCATAACCCCCATTACCCCTGTTTTCTTCCAAAGTCTGGCATAAACCATTTTCTTTAGCTCCTGGGCGCCGAGTTTATACCATCATATAACTAGAATCATCTAACCATATGCTTTTCCCCGCCACTACAACCTTTTTCCCGCGCGTTAAACCTCTTTTATCTCCCCACTGTCGATCGCATCCACCGTGAGATCCAACGGTGATCGCTCGTCCCACGCCCGTGACTTGACCACTCGTTAACACATGGGGAAAGCGGTTTCCTGCCGGTCCCATCCGCCATGCGTCAGCCGTTTATTCGCATCGCACACCCGTTGTACGTATACCACCACCTCCCAAAAGCAGTGCGGGGAATACCGCCCGCCAACAAAACCGCCCTCCCCGCTCGCTAACCCTCGCGCAACTTCCTCGCCCGACGACCGTTGGATCTCCCCGCCCGAGATCCAACGGCCCGCGATCTCCCTGCTCATGTACCTCCCGATACTCCTTATCAAACGATCTCCACCGTCCATACATGCAATCCGATGGCCCATGATGGTCTCCGCCCATTTCCTCCCGATAGCTCCCTCCGATTCAATCTCCGTCGTTCGTCTGTTGGATCCAACGGCTGTTGTTTGTTCCCCGACCTGCTCATGCGTCCACCATGCTATACTTGTGTCTTCGACCTGTATCATACACCTGAAGGTGGCTAGCTACTTGTACCCGACACAATTAGATCCTCAACAACAACATTTAAGGAAGAGGATGGCTGAGAAGAGAAGGACGTGCCTCGAGCAATTAAAGCATTTATCAGTTATAGCGTTTCTTCTATACAACACTCCACCTGTTTAGGAAGGACAACCGAACACCAGAGAATGTAAAATTCACTTATTGAAGCAGCAGATTGTATCAAAGACCCGTATTAGATAGTTAATGTGGTTGGTGGTCAGTAACGACTACTCCACGCATAGGATAGCAGATCATTTTGTAATCAACCTCTATTTATACCCAGAACACAGATGTAATTAGGGTTGATGGTTGTAGTTATGATGTAAGGTTCAACTTCCGGAGGCTGTAACTACTGTGATACCTGCAGCGTCTGGTCTTCATTTTCAGCTAATACAAGCTTCTTTTGCTGTTAATTGCTCACTTTCCACTTCTTCTTTGTTCCAGGTTGTGTCTGTTATGCATTTTTCATGTGCTGTTGATGTTTAGCATTAGAGGGGCTGTCATCCCACCTTTGTGTTAGAATCTAGTATGTATCATTGAATGTGCTATGCAGGTTTCTGTTTATTTTAACGCCAGAGAGCTGTCATCCTGTCTGTGCATTAGGAAATAGATTTGCAGACCTCTTTACTGGTTGTAGCCGGCCATCACAGGGTCCTATGCATCTGCTGGTGTGGTTAGTATTCTCCATCTTCACCTATTCTTTAAATTGTGAGTGATTGGTGGTCTAAAGCCTTGTAGTATGGGGGTGTTCACCCATATATGGGGTTAAGCATAGTAGAAGTGCTTATCTAGCTTGAATATGCATCATTCCTTCCATTCATCCACCTTTTTCCAACATTTTTGTTGAGTTTGTAATGTTCCTGAGCATCTCTGAGATACAACCTAGGAGAGTTTCTTGGGGTGATAACATTACTTGGCGCCGTTGCCGAGGAGAGGAGATTGAAGCTCAGCTTCCCTGGGAGAACAACACAGTTCCAGATTTTGATGATAGACAAGGTCTGGGCACATTTCAGGATGTAATTATCTATCTGGTGACTCTATTGCAAGAAGACCAACCTTAGGCGACTCCACAATATAGTCTTGGCTCAGTTTGTGGGGCATACTCAAAGAAATCCTCAGAAATCACTAGCTGAATCAGTGCCTGATCCTGAGAATATTGTCAAGTCGAAGAAAACATCACAAAAAGGAGCATCAGGATCAGGTAAGCCCAAGAAATCTTATTTGTCTCTGCATGAGGAGTTTTTAGTTGAGAATACACAATTTGAAGACTTAGAGCCTAGTGTTTCTAGTGAACAAACACCTGTAGAGATTCGTAAAGCTCCTTGTCCATCTAGTTCCCCTTTGGATTTCAGTCCAAAGAAAGTCTCCCATACAGTCCATCATATTCCCTTGTCTCTGCCATCCATTTCATTGTTTCAAACTGCTCAATCTGCCAGTGTTCTTCCACATACCTTAGTCATAGCATGACAACAAGCACCTACAAAGATAGAAAGAATTGTAGCTGCCAGGTATGGACCTCTGGTCTTGCCCGTTCCTTTGAATCCCATGCCTGTGGGAGAATATCAGAAGTATATGCCCAAGTTCACTGGTACAGAGGGAGTAACAACAGAAGAACACCTTGAGGCTTTTTATAGTTATGCTGATAACTTAGATATAAGTGAAAATGATGTGTGGATGAGAGTTTTTGTCCAGAGCCTTGATGGAGAGGCCAGAAAATGGTTCAGAGAACTAGCCCCTAGATCTATTGCTGATATTGAAGCCTTAGATGAAGCTTTTTTGAAGCACTGGGGAGATAAAAAGGACTTGCTATATTACCATACTGAGTTTGGTAACCTGAAGAGGGAAAATGGGGAATCATTGCCTGATTTTAATAAGAGATTCAATCGTATGTATAGTAAGATACCAGCTGAGGTAAATCCTACCCCCACCTCTGCCAAACTCACTTATGCCAATGCTTTTGACTCTGATTTCTGCCTGTTATTGAGAGAAAGAAGATGTGCCACTTTAGCTGACATGCAAGATGCAGCACTAGAAGTAGAGTCTAATATTATGGCTGCAGAAAAGTTAAAGAGTCATGCTGATAGAAGGAGGCAGAGAGGTGAGGCTTCTTCTTCCTCTGCCTCATCTTCAGAACCCAAATTAGATAAAATGACCAAGATGATAGAGTTACTGGCTGCTGAAATATCTAAGCTGAAGGTTGAGCAAAATTCAGGAAAGACAAAGTAGCGGAACACATTTGCTCCAAGAAATTCAAATCCATTAAGAAGAGCAGATGAGCAATTACAAATAATCAAGAGGGGAAAAGAACAAAATGAAGAACAGAAAATTAAAGCTCCCTTCCAGAATGTAGTCATGGAGGAGGAACAATTTCAAGAGGAAGATGAAATTCATTGCATGGAAGATAAAGGGAGTGTTGCATTTTCTACATGGGTTGCATATAAAGAATCATTGCTGCAGGAACAAGTTAGTCAGGAATGAGACAGAGAGGCTGTTCTGCATACTGGTGAACAACAGAGATATAATTTGAGATCAAATGCAAAAAATGTCAAGTAGAATCCTGCCCAAAGTGTTGTTGTCCAAACAGAGTCACAAAATATAAGACAGAGGAATTAGGAACATAAAGGAGTTTGGAGATGCTGATTTGATCATTCAGCAAGTAAATAAAACGTTTCAGGAAAAGCATCCAAGGCTAAAAGCATACAGAGATGAGGTATGGGGAATTAGAGATTCTTTTGATAATTTCTGTATTTCATATATCCGTAGAGCCAAAAATCAGCTTGATGATTCCCTTGCTGCCTCTACTAGTCTGTTTGTTCCTCCCATGCCCCCCAGATTGGTATATGAAGTCCAAATGAAGTATAGACCATCCTTGCCTAACAATGTCCAGCATTGGAAAGTTTTTGATGATGATGAGGAATTGAATAGGTTCTTGCAAGTCATTGATGAATTTTTTGAAATGCAAATTGACCAAGAAAATGAAGCCTTGGAAGAAAGCCCCAAATCCTAGCTTAGAAATAAAATTGGCAAAGATAGCATTGTCCAGCTTCCCAGCAATCATATACCCAAGGAATTAATTCATTTAGCAAGATTCTTTGACCAAAATGATGTGCCTTACAAGGCTGCCCAGAAAGAAGATCAATCTGCAGTCTATAAGCATGATATAGGGAGTACAACTCAGCCTAGATACATAAATTTGTCTTCCCATCTGTCTGCTGACCAAATTCTGAATATTGCAATTTAATGAAGCAATTTGCTGATGTCTTTGCCTGGGAGTATAGTGACTTGAAAACCTATGATAAAAAGATTATCCAGCATAAAATCCCTTTAGAGAAAGACACCATTCCTTTCAAACAGAAGCTGAGACCAATAAATCCTATGCTTCTTCCTCTGATTGAAAAAGAAATTAAAAAGTTGTTGGCTGCCAAGATTATAGTCCCTCTTAGATATTCCAAGTGGGTAGCTAACCTAGTAGTGGTGAGGAAGAAAATTGGAGAAATAAGACTCTGTGTTGATTTCAAAAACTTAAACAAGTGCTCAAAGAAAGACAATTATCCCTTACCCAAGATGGAGCATTTGCTGCAGAAGGTCTCAGGAGCCAAAGTAATGTCTTTCTTGGATGGTTTTTCAAGTTTTAATCAGATTGTTGTGCATCCAGATGACCAAGAGAAGATTGCATTCACTACTCCTTGGGTCACTTTTATGTATGCCAAGATGCCTTTTGGATTGATGAATGTTGGAGAAACCTTTTAGAGAGCTATGGATATAGCATTTGTAGGAGAGAAGGACAAGTTTGTCCTTATCTACCTTGATGACATAACAATATACTCCAGCAGCCATCAAGATCATTTGCAACATTTGAAGAGAGTGTTCCTGAAGTGCATAAGGTTTTGGATTTCAGTCAATCCTAAAAAATCACAATTTGATTTAGAGGAAGGCAAGCTGTTAGGACATATTGTTTCTGCTACAGGTGTTCGAATTGACCCAGAAAGAGTAAAAGCAATACAGTCCTTGGCTGTTCCGAGATCAAAGAAGGATGTACAGTCCTTTGTGGGCAAAATTAATTTTGTAAGGAGGTTTATACAAAATATTGCAGAACTGGTGAAGTATATTACCTCCATGTTGAAGAAAGGGTCAGAGGTCAGATGGACTTATGCAGCAAGAAAATCATTTGAGTCTATTAAAAAAGCTTTTATGGAGGCTCCCACTTTGATAAGTCCGGATTACAACAAGGAGTTCCATATATTTTCATTTGCCTCTGAAGACACCATTGCAGCAATTTTATTGCAGGCAGATGAAGAAGGTTCAGAGCATCCGGTGGCATTTTTCAGCAAAAACTTAAGGGATGCTGAACTGAGGTATGACATTATTGAAAAACAAGCATATGCTCTTATCAAATCCTTGAAAGCTTTTAGAGTTTACATTCTGCATTCCAAGATAATTGCATATGTACCCTCTGCTGCAATAAAAGATGTCTTAACACAACCTGATGCTGATGGAAGAAGGGCTAAATGGATTGCAAAGTTGATTGAATTTAATATAGAACTGAAGCCTACCAAACTTGTCAGAGGTCAGGGTCTTGCCAGGTTGTTAGCTGAAGAAAATTTGTTGTAACTCTGATACCAATTGTTGTAGCTCTAACCCAGAATATTATAGATCTGATATAAAAGTATAAAATAATGCAAATAAACCCAGAAATAATATGAAATGATACTTTATTGATCAAACCCTTAAGGTAGGGCAACACCATACATTCACTCCTTAAGGAAGGAGAACACTCCACAAGCCAAATGCCTGTTCATACAAGAATACTTCTCTTCATATCTCTCCATGTGGAGTCTCTAGCCTCTATATAGGCCTCATATATACAATACCATGCATCATTACCATGGTTTCCTCATATCATCAACTAATACCATGGGCCCATTACATTATTATTAACTACTTGTGGTCCCTTACATGACATGGGTTAACCACCTTATTTATTACTATGGCCCATCCCATTATTACATTATTACCTTGGGTACCCCCCTTGGTACCCCATATTATCCCCCCTAGGTATATAACATTCCACCCCCCTAAGCATGTTTCGTCCCCGAAACATGGGAAGAACACAAATAATAAGATCTACTCAAAAGAGTAGTCCACTGATACCATGCACATGCATCTAGCCATCCAAGAGAAAGGTGAACCCTCGATCTTGCTGGTGCCTCGCTCGCTTGAGATGGAAGTTGATCGTGGCAGTTCTTCTGTGTTGATGTGTAGTAGGTGGATCGTCTCTCCTTTCTATCCATCATGTGACTACTTGGTTTCCATCTTGATGGTTGTCTTGCGGGGTGATGTGGGTGATGATATGTTGAAGTTTTAACCCACGATGGCTTTTGCTTGACTTCACCCTGCTGTGGTGCTTGTTGTGGTGTCTTCTTTTTCAATATGACTTCAACCACTGAGCCCTCCTCTGATGTATCATCACCTGTAACCTTTTCTTCTGCAGCCTCTGTTTGTGTTTGATTGTCGATCATCAAAGGCTCATCATCTGATATGTCAGTCCCTTGAACATCTTCTGCTTCAGCCTCCATGTGCTCTACCTGTTTATGGATGAAGGAGATATGTGCTCTGATACCAATTGTTGTAGCTCTGATACCAATTGTTGTAACTCTGATACCAATTGTTGTAGCTCTAACCCAGAATATTATAGATCTGATATAAAAGTATAAAATAATGCAAATAAACCCAGAAATAATATGAAATGATACTTTATTGATCAAACCCTTAAGGTAGGGCAACACCATACATTCACTCCTTAAGGAAGGAGAACACTCCACAAGCCAAATGCCTGTTCATACAAGAATACTTCTCTTCATATCTCTCCATGTGGAGTCTCTAGCCTCTATATAGGCCTCATATATACAATACCATGGATCATTACCATGGTTTCCTCATACCATAAACTAATACCATGGGCCCATTACATTATTATTAACTACTTGTGGTCCCTTACATGACATGGGTTAACCACCTTATTTATTACTATGGTCCATCCCATTATTACATTATTACCTTGGGTACCCCCCTTGGTACCGCATATTATCCCCCCTAGGTACATAACAAAATTGCAGAACATTGGATATTGATTTCCTGTGCACAATTGCAGAAAATGGTCAAAGAGAAGAAGAGGAAGCAGCTGAACCAGAAAAAAAATAAATAAATAAAATCAGACATTGGCCGAAAATATAGCTTCTTGTGATTGGTATTCTGCAATAGTTAAATTCTTGTTGAAGCTAGAAATTCCTCCAAGTTCAAGCACAAGTCAAGCCAGAACTATCAAGCTTAGAGCAGCTAAATATTGCATTAATGAAAATCTGCTCTATTGGAAGGATCCATCTGGAGTGCTTTTGAGGTGTCTGGACAAAGAACAGTCAATAGAAGTCATGCAACAATTTCACTCCAGCATGTGTGGAGGGCACCATTATTGGAAAACCACTGCCCACAAAATTCTCAGAGCTGGATACTATTGGCCCACCTTGTTTTCTGATGTGTTTTCATTTGTTAAATCTTGTGACAGGTGCCAAAGATTTGAAGGAAAGCAGCAGCTAAAGTCCCTGCCCTTAAAACCAATACATGCAAAAGGACTTTTTCAGCAATGGGGCTTGGATTTTATTGGAGAAATCAATCCACATTCCAGTGGCCAGCATAGATGGATATTAGTAGCCACTGATTACTTTACTAAGTGGATTGAAGCAATCCCTACCAGAAAGGCTGATCATAATGTGGTCATGAAGTTTTTAGTTGAAAATATCTTTACTAGATTTGGGTGTCCACATAAATGTTGAGAATGCAACAAGATGATGGAGCTTATTGGAAAGGAGTCGCCTTCACTTAGTGGGCCCGCAGGCAAATTATGGCGCAAAGTCTATTTTTAGACTATGTCTATTTTTAGACATATGGATCATGGTCTATGAGTTGTAGTATGTTGTTTATGGATGATTGGTCATGTTGGGAAAAATAGATGGACTTCTATTTTTGGATCACAGCAGGAGTGATCAGAGTCTATTTTTAGACTGCTGGTCAAAAATAGAAAAGTCAAATATTATTGTCTCATAATAATATTTAGACTATAAACATTATCTTATCCTCTTGGAGCACTTCAGTTTGAGCTACATATGTGGCACATGCAGCTTTCAGAAGGAAATACGCTTTCTTTGTGGGTCAGTTGAGCTATTGCATGCAGGACTTCAGTTAGAACTCAAGCAGTTGAGTTTGGTGGAGTTGGATGTGGAGTTGATGGAGTTGTGTTCAATTTGACTTGGTTAAACTAGTTGTAATTAGTCTAACTGCAAATAGACTAGTGATGAGTTATGTGAATTAATTATTAACTCATAAAGCAACTAAAGAATACATCAGTTAACTCAGTTGCATGTCAGTGCATGTACAGTTTAGTGGAGACAAGTGTTAGAGGTTGAGATTGCTATCAGTTGTGACTATAGTCGTGCATGAGATTTGCACAAGCAGGGATTGAGTTATGCCAATGAGTATTGCGCAGTATTGGCCAATGCCCAGTAGAATAGCCTATGCTCACATGATTTCCAGTGTGAGTGATTCTCAGCAGGTATTGTGCAATAGAGGCAGGCAAAGCAGCGGAGAAGATTTGAACCTGTGACTTGTTCGGATCTAAGCTAGTTTTGTGTGTAACAGGTGGAGATAGTGCTGGATACTTGTGAGGAGTATTGTAATATGTAATGTTACATGTTCTCAATCATTAATATACAGATAGTGTGGGGTTTTCAGCTGTAAGCTTTCCCCGGGATAAATACTGTGTTAATGTGTGCATGCTATTGATGTTTCATTGTTTTTAATGCTGCTAAATTGATAATCAACGTAGAGGAGCTTATGTATTGTGCATGTATTCCGCAATATTGCATGATGAGGATAATCTCTGTTGAATATGTATTTATTATTCAAAATTTCTACATGGTATCAGAGCTGTTGATCATCAGATCTACTATTCAAAAAGTGTTTACATCTTATTTCTTCAGGCAGAGTCTGTAATCGGGCCAGGTAGCCTCTGGATTCATCCTTCCTTTGGAAGGTGAGATATCTGGTAAAAGCCCATACAATCAATCTGTGTACGAGAAATACTTTGTTCTCATGAATTTTAGATCGGAGGCGGTTGAGTTTAGAGCTGGTGGAATTCGAATTTGCAGCAGTGTTTTCTTGGTGTCAACATTGCAATGTCTTTCAACGGATTGCGATTGGAGTATGCTCTTGAGGGCAACTCGAACTATATTGCATGGAAGGACAAGATGGAGGCAGTGTTGGATGATAATGGGCTGAAGGATTTCATAGAGGCTGATGTCCCAAAGCCTACTGATACTGCGCAGGTTGATGCTTGGCAAAAGAAGACAACAAAGTGTCGAAGGATTCTATTAGAGGGCGTGAAGGATCACATTGTGTCCAACCTGCATGGTAATACTTCTCCATACTTGATGTGGAAAGCTTTAACAAATCTATTCCAAAGCAAGAGCGATCAGAGGAAGTTGGCGCTCAAAGATAAACTCAGAAACATCAAATGTGAGAAGGGAGACAGTATGCCCAAGTATCTCACGAAGTTCACTCAGTGCAGAGATGAACTGGGAAGTGTGGAGGTAATTGTTGATGATGAGGACTTGGTGAGCTTGGCTCTCCTTGGTCTTCCGAAGAGTTGGCATTCCTATCAGGACTCTGTCAATGGTTGGGAGAAATTGCCAGGATGGGAAAGACTTTGGTCAGATCTTGTGTAGGAGGAGATCAGGCGGAATACCATGGACGGATCTTCATCAAAGGGAACTGATGAAGAAAATTGCGCTTTGGCTGCCAAAGCAAAGAAGGGGAAGAGCAAGAAAGCTTCTTAGTCTAGTGCGAAAGGCAAGAAGTAGGTCATGTCCAAGGTGAAGTGCTTTCACTGTCACCAGCAAGGACACTATGCCACTAATTGTCCGCAGAAGAAGAAGAACAAGCAAGCTGCTAGATCTGCAGCAGGAGAGGCTCTAGCCTCGCAGTTTGAGCTTGATTTTTCATTGATTGCATGCTTGGTTTCAAGTGTGATGGGATCGGTGTGGTTCTTGGACAGTGGTGCGTCTTTTCACATGACAAGAGATCGAGATTTGTTTTCTGATTTGGAGGACAAAGATCTTGGAGTGCACATCGAGATGGGCGATGATGGTAGATACAGTGCGACCGGTATCAGTACCATTTCCTTTGAGAGGGAGTCTGGTAAACCCTTCGTATTGAAGGAAGTGATGCATGTTCCAGGATTGAAGAAGAATCTTATCTTTGTGGCGATGTTAGAAGACAAGGGATATGATGTTGTTTTTAGCGAGGGAAAGGCTTTCCTGCGCAGCAAGACAACTAGAGAAACCCGGAAGATAGGAGTTTGAGTGAGGAACCTTTATCAGTTGCATGTAAATGGATGCGCAGCAATGGCATGCAAGGCAGAAGGATTAGTGAGCCAGGATGATGGCAAGTTGTGGCACAGGAGATTGGGTCACCTTCACCATGGAGCCTTGAAGATACTGCAGCAGATCACTACAGGGCTTCCTAAAGGCACTCTTGTGCAGTCAGATCAGTGCAAAGGGTGTACTTTGGGAAAGTTTGTGAAAGCCACCTTTCACGAGAAGGATAGTCGCGCCACGATGATCCTTGAGAGAATTCACACAGACGTGTGTGGACCTTTCTCAGTAGCTTCAACAGCAAAACACAGGTATTATGTGATTTTTGTTGATGATTTCTCTCATAAGTGCTGGATCTTCTTCATGCAGAAGGAGAGCGAGACATACTCAAAGTTTTGTGAGTTCAAAGCACTGGTCGAGAAGGAGTCGGGGAAGAAGGTGAAGGCTCTTAGGAGCGATAAGGGTGGTGAATACATCTCTGGCGAGTTCAAGAATTTCTGTAGTGCAGAAGGGATTCGAAGAGAGCTCATAGCTCCCCATAACCCACAGCAGAACGAGGTTGCTGAGCGGAAGAACAGAACGATCGTGTGTGTTGTACGGGCGATGTTGCATGATCAGGGCCTACCCCTTCACTTGTGGGCGGAAGCATGCAATACAACAGTATATGTGCAGAACCGTTGTCCTCACAGGATACTTGGCATGAGTACACCCGAGGAGGCTTATTCTGGTAAGAAGCCTGATCTTTCTCATTTGAGGATTTTTGGTGCTAACGTTTACATGCATGTGACGAAGGATGCCAGGAAGAAGTTGGAGCCGACCGCAAAGGTTGGGATATTTGTGGGGTACATTGATATGCCCCACAACTATCGTGTGTATTTGCTAGACAGTGGTAAGACTGTTGTGCGACGGGATATAAAATTTTAGGAGGAGAAAGCCATGAAGTTTTCGCTTGAGAGGGAGCCACACTTGCATGCAAATGAGGAGCTATTAGTTCCTAAAGATGAGCTTCAGGACGTGGATCAACCACAGGACGAAGTTCATGGAGTGGAAGAGACCACTCATGCAGCGCCAACCATCAGAGGGCGAAAGCGCTTGACAGAAGTTGAGCAACTGGCTCAAGATGCAGAGAAAGTTGTAGGACCACCTACAGCTCAACACAGTCAGAGACAGTCACCTGATCGGTACACTGGATACATGGCTCTTATGAGCAAATGTGTTGTGACTGAGCCATCCTCTTTAGAGGAAGCTATGGAGGATCTCGCATGGGTAGATGCCATGGTGGAAGAGTATGATTCGATTCTCAGAAACAGTGCATGGGAGATTTTTCCTAGACCGGAAGGGAAATCAGTGGTGGGTTCGAGATGGATCTACAAAGTTAAGCAGGCGGCTGACGGTAGTGTGGAGAAGTACAAGGCAAGATTTGTTGCCCGAGGCTTTTCACAGATAGAGGGGATGGATTATGAGAAGACCTTTGCACCTGTCGCAATGTATTCTTCCATACGGACGATTCTTGCTCTCTCGGTGCAGATGGGGTGGCACATTCATCAGATGGATGTGAAAACTGCGTTCCTCAACGGAGTCATTGAGGAGGTGTACATTGAGCAGCCCGAAGGTTTTGAGATCTTCAGCAGCGAGTCGCATGTGTGCAGGCTCAAGAGCGCGTTGTATGGGTTGAAACAAGCACCACGTGCTTGGTTCACTCGGATAGACAGTTATTTCACTGGACTTGGATTCTCCAAGAGCGAGGCAGATCCTAACCTATACCAGATTGTGGTGGAGGGTAAGTTGCTTATCATTGTACTTTATGTAGATGATTTGATTCTAACGGGTGATGAGCTATTGATACTTTCATGCAAGGATGATCTTGCTAAGGAGTTTGAGATGAAGGACTTGGGCCTCCTTCATTATTTCCTGGGATTGGAAATTTGGCAGCGTAGTGATGGACTATTTGTTTCTTAGGGTAAGTATGCTCGGGAGATATTAGAGAAGTTCAACATGCATGGCTGCAAGCCTATTGATACTCCTCTTCCTGGAGGTTGGAGGAAGGAGGATGCCACTTCGGCAGAAGAAGTGGATGCCACTGTTTATCGGCAGTTGGTGGGGTCACTTATGTATCTGGTCAATACATGACCCGATATATGCTATGCTGTTAACCAGCTTTCACAAGCTATGGTTAAGCCAACCAAGCTCCTCTGGAAGGCAGGCAAGCATGTATTTCATTATTTGAGAGGCACATTGGGATATGAATTGTGGTACAGACAGGAGGATGAGGTGAAGCTATGTGGCTTCACGGATGTAGATTGGGCAGGGAGCCCAACAGACAGAAAGAGCACATCAGGAGGGGTCTTCAGTATCAAGTCGACAACAGTTTCTTGGTACAGCAGGAAGCAGAGATCCGTGGCACTCAGTTCAACAGAGGCCGAGTATATGGTAGCAAGTTTGGCTGCATGCGAGGCTATATGGATGAGGAAGATCCTGGTCGGTTTGTTCGGTTCTCAGTTGGAGACTACTGTGATTTACTATGATAACCAGAGTTGCATTAAACTCTTGGCTAATCCTGTATTTCATGATAGATCTAAGCACATTGACATCAGGTACCATCATATCAGAGATTGTGTGCAGCAAAGAATCATGTTACTTTCATACATTCCAACGGAGGATCAGGATGCTGATATCTTGACGAAGGCGCTCACCGGGAGCAAATTCGAATACCTCCGAGGCAGGATAGGGGTTGCTGATAATCCATATCTTGTTGAGAGGGAGTGTTGAGAATGCAACAAGATGATGGAGCTTAGTGGAAAGGAGTCGCCTTCACTAAGTGGGCCCGCAGGCAAATTATGGCGCAAAGTCTATTTTTAGACTATGTCTATTTTTAGACATATGGATCATGGTCTATGAGTTGCAGTATGCTATTTATGGATGATTGGTCATGTTGGGAAAAATAGATGGACTTCTATTTTTGGATCACAGCAGGAGTGATCAGAGTCTATTTTTAGACTGCTAGTCAAAAATAGAAAAGTCAAATATTATTGTCTCATAATAATATTTAGACTATAAACATTATCTTATCCTCTTGGAGCACTTCAGTTTGAGCTACAGATGTGGCACATGCAACTATCAGAAGGAAATACGCTTTCTTTGTGGGTCAGTTGAGCTATTGCATGCAGGACTTCAGTTAGAACTGAAGCAGTTGAGTTTGGTGGAGTTGGATGTGGAGTTGATGGAGTTGTGTTCAGTTTGACTTGGTTAAACTAGTTATAATTAGTCTAACTGCAAATAGACTAGTGATGAGTTATGTGAATTAATTATTAACTCATAAAGCAACTAAAGAATACATCAGTTAACTCAGTTGCATGTCAGTGCATGTACAGTTCAGTGGAGACAGGTGTTAGAGGTTGAGATTGCTATCAGTTGTGACTATAGTTGTGCATGAGATTTGCACAAGCAGGGATTGAGTTATGCCAATGAGTATTGCGCAGTATTGGCCAATGCCCAGTAGAATAGCCTGTGCTCACGTGATTTCTAGTGTGAGTGATTCTCAACAGGTATTATGCAATAGAGGCAGGCAAAGCAACGAAGAAGATTTGAACCTGTGACTTATTCGGATCTGATCTAGTTTTGTGTGTAAAAGGTGGAGATAGTGCTAGATACTTGTGAGGAGTACTGTACTATGTAATGTTACATGTTCTCAATCATTAATATACAGATAGTGTGGGGTTTTTAGTTGTAAGCTTTCCCCGGGATACATACTGTGTTAATGTGTGCATGCTATTGATGTTTCATTGTTTTTAATGCTACTAAATTGATGATCAACGTAGAGGAGCTTATGTATTGTGCATGTATTCTGCAATAGTGCATGATCGGGATAATCTCTATTGAATATGTGTTTATTATTCAAAATTTCTACAATAAATTAGTCACAGACAATGCAATAGCTTTCAGGGCAAAGGAATTGGTGGAAATGTGTGATTCAATGGGTACTAAGTTGGTTCATTCCACCTCATATTATCCTCAAGGTAATGGTCTAGCAGAATCCTCTAATAAAAGCCTGATAAGGATAATTAAGAAGCTGTTAGAGGACAACAAAAAGAATTGGGATTCTAAGCTCAAGTATGCACTGTGGGCTGACAGAGTGACCATTAAGAAATCCACAGGGAATTCTCCTTTCAAGCTGGTATATGGCACTGAAGTTGTGTTTCCAATTCAGTTAACTCTCCCTGTGGCAAAATTCCTTCAAGAAGAGCAGAATGAGGAAGAAGACATGGCAAAGAGGATCACTGATTTAGCAGAGGTACATCAGATTAGAGAACAACTGGTTGAAAAGGTTGCAGCACATCAGAAAAAGATCAAGGATGCTTTTGACAGGAAGACAAAAACAGATAATTTTCAGGTTGGAGACTTGGTTCTGAAATGGGATGCATTGAAGGAAAAGAAAGGCAATCATGGAAAGTTTGATGCTTTCTGGACAGGTCCTTTCATCATTTCTCATATTCAAGGGAACAATACCTTCATGCTGAAAAGTATGGGGGGAGAAGCAGTTTTTGATGGCCCAGTTAATGGGTGTTTTCTCAAAATTTATGTGATTTAAGGTCTTTTGGCCTTAAAATTGTGAATATTTTGTTTTATCAGTTTTAGTGTAGGATCAGTCAGACTCCATGCCCAATGGAACACTAGGAATTTTGGTAATTTGTTTTCATCGGAAAGGCATTGATCTACAGGTTCATGAGACCTCACAGGGAGGATCTCATCCCCAGATGGAGCTAGTGTTAGCTTTGCTATAAAGCGAAGTTTTTGGTGGGTTGAAAACATGTATGGCCATGTGTTTTAGCAAGCAGCGAGCCCGCAACATTCCTTTTTCCTCTTCCTTCATATTTCCTTCACTCCCATAACCCCTGTTACCCCTGTTTTCTTCCAAAGCCCGACATAAACCATTTTCTTTAGCTCCCGGGCGCCGAGTTTATACCATCATATAACTAGAATCATCTGATCGTATGCTTTTCCCCGCCACTACAACCTTTTTCCTGCGCGTTAAACCTCGTTTATCTCCCCACTGTCAATCGCATCCACCGTGAGATCCAACGGTGATCGCTCGTCCTGTGCCTATGACTTGACCACTCGTTAACGCACGGGGAAAGCGGTTTCCTGCCGGTCCCATCCGCCACGCGTCAGTCGTTTATTCGCATCGTGCACCCGTTGTACGTATACCACCACATCCCAAAAGCAGTGCGGGGAATACCGCCCTCCCCGCTCGCTAACCCTCGCGCAACTTCCTCACCCGATGACTTTTGGATCTCCCCGCCCGAGATCCAATGGCCCATGATCTTCCCGCTCATGTACCTCCCGATATTCCTTATCAAACGATCTCTGCCATCCATACATGTGATCCAACGGCCCATGATGGTCTCTGCCCATTTCCTCCCAATAGCTCCCTCCAATTCAATCCCCGCCATTCGTCTGTTAGATCCAACGACTGTTGTTTGTTCCCCGACCTGCTCATGCATCCACCATGCTATACTTGTGTCTTCGACCTGTATCATACACTCGAAGGTGGCCAGCTACCTGCACCCGGCACAATTAGATCCTCAACAACTGCATTTAAGAAAGAGGATGGCCGAGAATAGAAGGACGTGCCTCGAGCAGTTAAGGCATTTATCAGTTATGGGGTTTCTTCTGTACAACACTCCACCTGTTCAAGAAGGACAACCGAACACCGAAGAATGTAAAATTCACTTATTGAAGCAACATATTGTATCAAAGACCCGTATTAGATGGTTAATGTGGTTGGTGGTCAGTAATGATTCCTCCACGCATAGGATACCAGAGCATTTGTAATCAACCTCTATTTATACCCAGAACACAGATGTAATTAGGGTTGATGGTTGTAGTTCTGATGTAAGGTTCAACTTCTGGAGACTGTAACTACTGTGATACCTGCAGCGTCTGGTCTTCATTTTCAGCTAATACAAGCTTCTTTTGTTGTTAATTGTTCACTTTCCACTTCTTCTTTGTTCCAGGCTGTGCCTATTATGCATTTTTCATGTGCTCTTGATGTTAAGCATTAGAGGGGTTGTCATCCCACCTTTGTGTTAGAATCTAGTATATATCATTGAATGTGCTATGCAGGTTTCTGTTTATTTTAATGCCAGAGCGCTGTCATCTTGTCTGTGCATTAGGAAATAGATTTGCAGACCTCTTTACTGGTTGCAACCGGCCATCATAGGGTCCAATGCATCTGCTGGTGTGGTCAGTATTCTCCATCTTCACCTATTCTTTAAATTGTGAGTGATTGGTGGTCTAAAGCCTTGTATTCTGGGGGTGTTCACCCATGTCTGGGGTTAAGCATAGTAGAAGTGGTTATCTGGCTTGAATATGCATCATTCCTTCCATTCATCCACCTTTTTCCAACATTTTTGTTGAGTTTGTAATGTTCCCGAGCATCTCTGAGATACAACCTAGGAGAGTTTCTTGGGGTGATAACAGGCACAAAATGGGTATTCAAAAATAAGATGAATGAACAAAGTCAAGTTGTTAGAAACAAAGCCATATTAGTGTGTAAGGGTTACTCACAAGTGGAATATCTTGATTATGATTTTTTTGGCCTTTGCATGTTACAATGATTTCAAGGTGTACCAAATGGATGTGAAGTTTTCCTTCCTAAATGGTGATCTTGAGGAAGAAGTCTATATGGAACAACTTGATGGTTTTTCATTATCAGATGAGCCTAACTATGTATGTAGGTTAAAGAAAGAAATATATGGTCTTAAACAAACACCACGGGTTTGGTACTCTAGACTGGACAAGTACCTTAAAAAACAGGGTTTCAAGAGAGGAGGAGATGATAGTAATATGTACATAAAGGTTGATGGAGATGAATTACTAATTATAGTTGTGTATGTGGATGATATTATGTTTGGCAACAATAAATATCATCTAGTAGAATGGTTTGCTGAAGAGATGAAGATCAAGTTTGAAATGTCAATGATTGGAGAACTTACCTTCTACCTAGGGTTCTAAATCCTACAAAAGCCTGGAGGCATATTCATTTCTCAAGAGAAATACCTAAGAGATATGTTGAAAAGGTTCCAAATGGAAGATTGTAAACTTGTCTCAACCCCCATGACTACTAGATGTAAGATATGTGCAGATGATGAATCGCCTGATGTGGATCAAAAGCTTTACAGATCTATGATAGGAAGTATGTTATACCTAACAACTTCTCAACCAGATATATGTGTCAATCAAATTAACAACAAGATATCAATCAACACCCCAACAAATTTGTTAGCAACAAAAATGATGTTTAGGTAATTGAAAGGGACTACACACTATGGATTATGGTATCTGAAAGGTAAGGAATTTACATTGACAACATACATAAATGTGGATTGGGATAGTTGTATAGATTATAGAAAAAGTACAAGCAGTGGTGCATTCTACCTAGGAGAGTCTCTAGTGGCATGGCTAAGAAAAAAACAAACATCAATTTCTCTATCTACAACGGAAGCTGAATACATAGCAGTTGCAGCCTATTGCACACAAGTGTTGTGGATGAAGCAGACACTTCAGGATATGAAGGTAAATTTCAATGAGCCTATCTCTATCAAATGTGACAATACAAGTGCAATAAGCATTTCGAAAAATCATGTGCTTCATTCAAAAACTAAACATATCCCTATAAAGTACCACTTTCTCAGAGAACAAGTGGTTGAACAAACAATGAAGATGTAGTACATACCCACAAGAGAACATATAACAGACATATTTACAAATCCTCTTGCTATAGAACCATTTGAGTATCTGAGAAACAAGCTAGGGATAGTGCCTGCAAGTGCTCCTCACTGATGTAACTTCAAAAGGAGAGTCTAAAACTTGAAATTGAATGCACCATCTAAGGGGGAGACTATAGGAGCGAGGAGAAGTAAAGAAGAGGAATAGGAAGCATATGATTTTGTCAATAAATTGAAGCCGCTAAGAAGCAACAATATCAAAGGCATCATAAAGTTGTGAGATTAAGTCATTTTCTTCATGAACAAGCGACATCAATCAGGTGCACCATTCAAAAGTTGTGCCTTTAATGCAAGGTTTTATATAGAAATGTACACATGCATATGTCATGTGTATAAGCATGTAAATAAATAGACAAAGCATGTTGGGACCATTAGAATTTTCTAAAAAATCCTTCATTCTCTGATTGTTTATATGGAATACATTGATATACATTATGATGATCCATGTATTAACTCACAATTGATCTATGAAATCCCAAGATCCATTCAAATGTATTTACATGAAGGCAAAAGCAAATGATTACCATCAAGCGGCAGAGCAAATTCTATTATATTCAAATATATATATACATGAAACCAAAAGAAAAGGGACCACTATGGAAGTAAAATGCCTCTTAATTTCAAAGGACATAAAGTAATTGAGTTGCAATGCTACATTCACAGTTTGAGATATATTCAAACATGTATGTTATCATCAATCCAAGAGGAACAAATTTTATTCATCTTTGTGGCAATCTTCCAAGAAGTCTTCATCATGTAGAATCATGAGATCGACATCTGAACCACACTATTTGCAAGTTTCACATGAAGAAATCTAGCTCAATAAAATATCATGTACAAACTACTACAAAGAATTATTTCATGCATAGATCCTTTTTATGGTTGCAAAGAACTGTTGCTGAAGAAAATTATGAACATGTTTCTACAACCAGAAAGGAAACATGTGACTAAACTACATTTCAGCATCTTAGTGCATCATTAGGATCTCTCTAAATCCTTCAGTGCTGCATAAACACAAATATTTGAATGATGTGAATGCTTGAAGAAGTAAAATGAATTTATCAACAAAAGACGAAATTCCTGAAGTGCTTCAACAACACAATTGAACAAAGTACATTTTGTTGTTCCAGTAATAATCCACAATCTCATAGGAATTTGAGTGTGGACTCAATTCATCAGGAACTCATCATTGTTCTAAAACAAATCATTCGGAATCAAGAAATATTTTCTAAATAAGATCAAAAATCTTATGGGAAAAAGAAATTGTAGCCCACACAGAGATCATTCTCCATACCAAGGAAGAAATTGGAGTTCATCAATCACATATCAAGCAGCTATAGTCATTTGAAGAAAATGAGGCTTTGCAATATCAAATACCCTAGGAGAAAAATCTTTCAAATAAACATATTGAATAATTCAATTCAGAAGATCGACATTCAAATCTATTGTATTGCAAAATAAAAGGAAAATTGTGAAAATGCTTCTACAATTAGAAAGCCATGGGTGATTGAAACACTGTGCCTCACTCAATTGCAGCACTAGGATTTCAGGTAATATTAATGCTACAGGATCAAAGTGAAATTATGGAGGAAATTCTTCAAAGCATCAACATCTGAGTTGAGGAAGAACAAATTCCTACATTTGAAAGAGTAAATGAAGAGTTAGTAACATTACAAAAGAAGAAATGAAATTATATAAAGAGATCATTCTCCATATATCTACAATATATAAAAAATAAACCTCATACATCTCATAGCAAACAAATGAACAGACATTTAAATCCATTGTACTGTCAAATCCATTCTCTACAGTCATTGAGATGTAATTTTTAGGCATTCAACTCTAAGAAAATCTCGAGAACAATAAATTATTGAATAAGAGGCTACCAGTGCATGCCATTGAAAAGGGCATCACTAAGCATTGATCATTTTCCTGCAAAGGGGAAAGATACATAAAAGTTCAAGAAATCTGAGAAAGTAAGCATAAAAGAAAAAAAAAAATGGCATCCATCAAAGAGAACCAAGCACTCAAAATGATTTCTATATATCATGATAAGGTACGAATAGTGGCAAGGAAGGTAACGCAAGGACAAAGAAGAGTAACGTTTAATTGCAATTATGAATGTCAAAATTTGACTGGAGTAGAAATGTGAGGGACAGAAAGATAGGCCCATACATAGTATTGACAACTAATGGATTGGAGAAATGTTAAAATTCTTTGAGATATCATGAAATCTCCTGAGACGATGGAATACTAATGCACAATGGAATAATTATGTGCAGCAGAATAATAATGTACAATGGAATAATTATATGCAACATTAATATATTCCATGGAAATGTTTTTATTGGAGAAGTTTTATTTTATTCCTTCAGCATTAGTTACCTTGGAGCAACATTAGTGGTTTGGATTTTTTTTTTTTTTTTGTTTCCTTGGAAAAATCTAGGCAGATCAACCCCAAAGGGAATCTTTTAAAGCCCGTCAGCCAAACTAGCAAGGCCTAACCCCAAGGGTGTCGAGGAGAATCAACCTTGTGACCTCTCGATTGACGAGGTACTTAACAACGGGGACTCGACCAATTGAGCTAACCATTGGGGCTTGGAGCAACATTAGTGGTTATTATTGTTTAAATGGCATTATTATCATTATCAAATGTTTGATGGAATTATCAAGCGTTCATTGGCATTATTATTATCACTACATAATAGCCTTATTGATGTACAATAGATATTAATAGAATATATTTCTGTCAAGCAAGATGTAATATTCACCCATATAATTATTGTTGCGTAAATTATTATTATCATTGCATAAGAGGATTATTGTTGCATTTATTTGAGTATTATCGCCATGCAATAAAATTTTGTTAAATGGAGTATCATCCCGAGCATTAATGGAGTATTATGTTATCATTGTTATATACCAACAAAATTTATATCAACGTCCTCTCCAGCCTTATATACCAACAAAATATGTATTGGAATCCACTCCAACGATTTCCAAGTGATAAATTATCAAGAACATTGTTTGGCACATCACAAATTCATGGTATTAACGCCAACCAATTACAATATTAACGCAACAACGTTATAATATTCCAAGCAATTAATGTAGCAAGTCTTGGTATTAGCGCAATGCAACAAGTTTTAATTTCTTTTAATGCAACAAGTCTTCATCATTGTATGAACGCAACAACATCGCTTGTTGACAAAATCGGTTAATGTTATACATTGGATACATCAATATTAACTCAATGCAACAAGTATTGGAATTAATGCAACAACATTGCTTATTGACAACCTCAGTTAGTGTTAATATTATACATTGGATACGTAGCATGTGAAGCAACACAAAAAAGTGTTGGAGCATTGATGGAGCATTGGCACAAAGAGTTGCCATGAAGCGTTGGAGCATTGATGGAGCATTGGAACAAAGCGTTGCCATGAAGTATGGCACAAAAAAAAATCGTTGATGGCATTGTCGATAAAAGGTGTTGGAACGAAATGTTAATGGCATGAAAAAATGTGAGACCAAGCTTTGACGAACCAAGAATGAGTTTGCAGTAAGGCATTTATGGAATCACACACCATTTTTTTTAGGGTTTTGTGGCCTAGTAGCCTTAGTACTGTAGCATGATATTGTATTAGTAGCAACGTTTTGATAACACTGATTTGGTAGCAGTATTATAAGACAAGGTTGAGTTGATTCTGCGATAAGTTAATTTTGCAAACAAAGTTCGGTAGCAATGTTGAGCTGGTTATGCAAGGAGTTAATATTGTAAACAAATTTTGGAAGTGACCTTGAGTTGATTCCAATAATAGTACTGCAAGGCAACTTTGAGCTAAAATCACAAGCAACGTGGTGTTAATATTGCAAGCAGAATTATAGCAAGCAAATACATAATATGCCCATATTGCAAACCTTCACTACATCGCTACCTAGTGTAGAGTATAATGGAGCTATCACACTCATATTATTTATTTATAATTAGTTATTTCTCTTTCCGACAGTCTATCACACTCATGTGTGTTCAATATTATGGAGCAGTGCATTGCTTATTGATTTATTGGAATGCAAGCAAGATATTATTTCTCTTAATTATTATTTGAAGCAATATTATTCATACAATGGACAAAAATGGCATCCCTATTTGAGAGCAATGAGAAATATAGCAACATTTTCAATACATTTCATTTGAAGGGTTTGAAGTAACTTTTGCAATTACAGAACACCACATTGCCAAACATTGACAATGCATTAATATTCGACACGAATAATGCTTTTATGAATTGATTTTATGGATTGAGGCCTTGAGTTCTTTTATGAATTACCCTTGTCAGTCTTAAAACTCCTTGCCATTGATGTAAAAGGGGGAGGTAACAAAGGTGTTTTTTTCTGGAGGCAGAGGTATAAACAAAGGTATTCTCAGACAAGCAAGATAAGGAATTGTTGTGTTGCCATCAATGCCAAAGGGGGAGAATGTTGGTAATATTGGCATTGATGTCATTGATCACATTGGTGATAATTTATGTTGAATGTGAAGTGGACATGAAGGTCGAATGTTGAATATTGAATTGGTGATAATTTATGCTTGAATGCAAAAGGCTGAAAGTGATGTGAAGTGAAAAGGCTAGGCTAATAAATAAAAAGGCTAAACATTGTCAAATGGAACATAAAATAGTGAGACACAAGCTGAAACATATATGTTTTCATTGAACAAAAAATGTATGATACAAAATAATCATCACTGGTTGAGTTATTTTAGTTCATCTTTATTTTATATTACAAATTATTTTTCAAATCTAAAAGTGAAGAGACAAGCTTGTGAGCAGTTTTTGGAAGTCCAAGAGACAACGCTTCATTTCATATTCCTGCCAAGAATACAAACAACTAAGATGGCATGCTTATAAGATATAAAATGTGGAATGGTAAAATAAATTTTTAGAAGAGAAACAATCTACATAAGAAAGTTGATGAGCAACAAGAGAAGAGATACAAAGTGAAAGGAGAAGCAGTGTAGCAGTAGACTTGACAGAAAAACTATAAATGAGGTAACCATCATTTGTGACTTGATGTTGTGATTGAGAGTTTTTTGTCCCTTTCTATGTTGTAGCTTGAAAAGGAATATGTTGTAGCCTGTTGAGGTAGGAGCCTTATGTGGGTTGTAGCCTCCAGAAAACTTGTGGGAGTTGGAGCTTCCTTTGAGGTAGGAGCCTCTTGTAGGTTGGAGCCTATAAAAATATGATGTAATAAGGAGTAACAACTTGCCTTCACATCACTTTCAACCTAAAATTCATGGTTTTATCCCTTCAGGGTATCCACTTATATATGGTGTCTTCATGTGTTGGTTCTTGAATGTTGTGTGATTTTTTTTGAATTCTTGATAAATAAATATGCAAATTTCTCTCTTTAACATCTGCAAAAGGAATTCAATAATAATTGAGCATGAATGTAAACCATTAGTTGCATAAAAAGAAAATTAAGTTGAGCAAAAATAAAGAATTTTGAATTACTGGTTCACCCCCCTCCCCCTATCAGTAATTCCAATCATAAATATCAAATCTGGTAACTCGAGTGTCACAACAAATGGAAACCACCTATTAAAGTTCAGTGGAGGACATCCCGAGTATGATTGATTGGGTTGAGAAACTTGTATTTGCATTCCAGGATAAGGAGGATTTTGATAACTAGGATAAATGTAGCCAGGTTTTCCAATTCCATTATAGCCTTGAAAAGGTTGAAATGGTTGTGTTTGTATCTGTTGGCCTTGATAAGCCATATGCAGAATAGTAGTTTGACCGACAGGGTTGTAGGATACTTTGGAACAGTTGCCCTGAGTGATTTTTCATCATCCCTATATTGGATTGACTGGATGGTACCTGTGTCATACCATATAGAGGTTGATTTACTTGCACATGAGGTATAGAATGACCAGGTGGTGGAGTTTTCAATGCACCTTGAAGAGGTTGGGTAGGTGGGATTTGAGAGATCCTAGATACTAGTGGAATAGGTTGTGTTTGAGATACAGCCTAGACAGGTTGACTTGCTTGAGGTATAACTTGGGCAAGTTGAGGTATGGATTGAATGGGTTTTCAAGTAGGAACTTGGTGTGTAATCGAGGTAGGTTGAGAATTTGGAATTTGATTCAAAACCAAACCAGGTTGAATAGAAAACGTAGGATTCCAAGGATTATAATTCGTTCCTGGAAATGGAGGACTTGAATAGGATGGAGCTCCAACTTGTGACATTGGATCAACAGATGGAGACATGCCAAAAATAGGTTTCCCCCCTGTCGATGGATAAGGAGAATATGGAGGTAAATGCCCCTTAGGATGAGGGTGCCTAGGATAGGCTAGAGTAGGATATTATAGATGTCCCAATCTACTAATAAACAAGCCATATTACTGCTCCAAAGAAGGTTCCAGACAGTGACTGGTAGCCAGGTGGCACCGATGGACCACCATACAAATGGGTTTTTGGTGAAGTCACAAACATAGAAGTAGTTGCAACTTCGGTTGACTCACTCATGATAGCATATATGGGTTGAGAAACTATCATAGACTCAGTTATGGTAAAAATTCCCAAAGAAGTTTGTTGAGGGAAACTAAAATGTGAGTTGCAACAAGGTGTGTTAGGTGACAGAGCTTGTATTAGAGTATGGGGAGTAAGTAAAGGATGAGCTTGATAAAAAGAAGTCCCTCTTAAATGGATAGGAGATAAAGGTTAAGACTCTTCAGTAATTTCCTCAACACTCAAAAGACTGGGTGGAAGTTGTTTTCCGTTGGAACCTAAATATACGGGTTGTGGTTGGGTCAAAGGCAGAGGAAGAGAAAGAGAAGGCCTTGAATTAATAGGTTAATTTAATTGAGTCTCATAAGGTTGTAATGTATCTGAATATGGAAATTTAGGTTCAATGACATCAGATAGTGAATTTTCAAGGATTTCAGTGTCAACTGCGTCATACTCACCAGCTGGTAAAGATGCAATTCGGTAGTTTGTGTCTTTTTATTCTTTTGATGGCCAGGTGTTGCCTTGGGAGGTAAAGGAGGCAATATTTTCATTCTACATAAATGATGGGTTTGTTGAGGGTGTTCTTCCACAATGGATTAATCAATTTTAGAAATTAAAAACACAAAAATAAAACAAAGGGGAAACTAGGTAGATAAGGATTACCAAGTCATTGTGAACTGCGGAATACAGTTTCCAGTATGTGTAGGAAATCTCCCTGAATGTTGTGTTTGGTGTATCACAGTGGAAAAGGCGGTTGAATCGATTACCTATGGCATGATAACAACCTATAAGGGACTTCCAAAATATACCCAAAGGTATGTGGAAGCGCAATTCATGGTAGTGTTGTCTAATGTGTCCTATACGATAGGAAGTATTCTAATATAATTTTCATATGTGGAGCAGCATCTGATATACCTGAGGGTACGTGGAGAACGATCCGATATACTTACGTATGTGGAATACTGACTACCCCAAAAATGTAACGCTGACAAGTAACGACAACTCTTACGTTTAAAGACGTCGAAACACGTCTCTAGCCTAGACCTCTATGTGTGTTGTTAATGTCACAAATGCTCCTTAGATTGATTGAGTAAATTTTAGAAGTTGACCTTCAATTATGTTTCAATTTCAAGGCTCATGGTAAAAGTTCACCTGAATTCCCTGTGATGCAACTAGTATGATAACAATAACTCTTTTATTCTTTGATGAAGATCTATTATGAGAGGGAAGAGACAAACGATAATGCAACAATCAGCAATGCTTCCTAAACTATTTCAATGCAACTGCTCCAATTCAAATTAAAAACCCTGTATGTAACGTAAACAATGAATTCTTTTATTTTATTTTCTTTTAATTTTCAAATGTGATGAAAACTAAGATGCAACTAGATCATTGATAAAAGAAATCACACAGAATGAAACTGTAATATAAAAATTTCTTCAAGTAATCAACAATCAAGCCAAATGTTTACAAAGACCTAATTGATAAGAAGAAATAAATAATCAAATAAACTCTCATCAAAGGCTAACAAAATCTAATGTAAACACTATGATGGCTTTATAGAGACACAAACAAATTCAGAGACTCAAGAAAACCTTTTGGATCAAAGTAGAATGGAGAGCAAGGAAAAGAAATGAAAACTTTTGCATTCCACAGGACCATCACATGTGCAGAGTGGGCACCAGTGCGAACCATCGCACTTCCAGAGAGGAGATACTACACTAGGTCACTTTGTCTCAGAACAAAGAGTGCGTTGGGACTAATTTTCTTAAAACACGATACAGAAAACCCTACCAAGCTCAAATTTTTGTTTTCTCAAGGTCAATCACTATCTGAATAAGTCAATTAAGGTTGCATTGAAAGGTAAAAAAATGTTAAGGCAAAGGAAACCACTAAGGGAAATCTTGGTCCCCAGCATGGTCACCAATTTGTTATGTGGAAAATTCACTTTTGCGAACAAAAATAAACTCCCTAGATCTAGAAAAATAGAGGGAAAAAATAATTATTGTTTCCTTAGAGAGATTAGAATGCGGAAAAGAGACCTACCCGGAATTTGTAGTAAGTTCTCCTCTTCTCTTTACTTGTAAACTCCAACCTTAGCTCTGTTAGCGCTTGGAATTCACCTAGGCTGAGATAGACAAACTCTCAAGGCTACATCAAACCATTTCACCTCGTAGCTAGCCCTACGAGGTATGAGAAGGCTCTCTCGGGTCAGATTTGATAGATCTTATAATATAATAAGCTGACCAATTAGGATCAAAGATATTAGGCTAGTAAATTGATAAGGGGGGTTGATTTAAAGATTTTTTGGGTTTTTGGTGGCAATTGGAGGGAGTGCAATTTAGGGTGCGGGGATTGAGCTCAGTTTTTGCAGGTGGGTCTTTGGGGCAAGGTAGGAGTCTATGCTGATGCCTTTAACTGAAAGAGATGATCAGGGAAGAAAGAAGAGAGGCTAAAGAGGGCAAACAATGAATTCGAATCCTCTCTAGACAGTGGAAAACATAAATTTTAAACAAAATTGAAAGCTGAGCATGGCATGCATGAATTCAAACTTTATCACTTCTTTTGTTTAAATAGCAGCAAGAGATCAAGAAATGGAACACATAAACACACTTACAATAACAGTAGGAGACACACCATCAACATAATAATCCACAAGAATCCACAATGAAGTCTGCAAAACCCTGGCCTTCCTTTTCCTCAAATTGCAGAAAATACAAGTCAAAAATACAATAGCACTTCTCCCTCTAGAGTCCAACCATCAAAATGAGAAAGAGAAGGCATAATATAGAAGGTCAAACCTCTTTCCCCACCTCTAGGGGTCGAGCTCAGCTTCCTAGGAGCTGTTGCAACTAATTCTAAATCAGTCACTAGATAATAGGCCAGCTCAACAACTTACCTCTAAAACTTAGGAAGCTTATCTATGCATTAAATATTCACTATTTACATCAAAGAAGCTTCTAGAAGTGGTAAAGAAGAGTAAAAGTATCTAATGCCATGAAATTTACACAATAATCCATCATTTACATGCCCAAATAGTCAACCAAAGTGAAAATAGTGCTTTTTTGGCCGAACTAGTCAAAAATTGGCAAATCTGGAGGTTTTGGTCGCGCCCCTGGAAGTTCTGGTCGTGCCCCTTTGCAGCTACTTTTGAGTGGGTTCCACTGATCCAAATCAGGTGCAAGATGGCTCATTGGAAAGCTTGGCCTGTCTACTTTCCATCCCAAGTGGAATTTCTGGATTTGGTGTTGATTTGACCCCTCAAAAACCATTTCTCCCAAGGTCACTTTCTGCAACTCAAAAAGTGGGCAGAAAGTCATTTTTAAGGTGTATTTTGAGCTGTTGGAGGCTCAAAACTCAAAATTAGGCTGCCCCCAAGTACTGGTAATTTTTATTTTTGCATGCCCTTTCCAAAAATGCCAAGTTTTCAAAATTCCGAGCAGCCCTTCAAAATGGTCTCACCCGGGGTGAGACCAAACCGTGGGCAAAACCTGTAATTTTACCAAAAATTTGCAAAATGCTCCAAAATTCTCAAAATTTTCAGATTTTGATGTTAGATCAAGGCTGATCAGTACCATGATGAGTGAGGGATGCCTCAGCCAAGATGCGGAGTGGATTTGTCCTTTTCTTCTTCTTCCGGGCCTCTGACAGCTCTCTTTGGAGAATTTTCATTCTCGCCTTGCAAACATGTAATCTTGCCCAGTAGTGTGTCTTCATGTTCCGGAGCAGCTCTTTGTCACGGTTTGCCTTCTCTAACAGTCCATCCAAGCGCCAATTTGCTCGGATGAGCAATAACTCTCTATCCTTGGGCAATGGGTCCCCAGGCCTCCTGCGGTTGATGTCTCGGTCGAATCGAATCCTCCATAACTCATCCAACTCCTTCTCGGTCTCCAGCTGTTTGGTCCGCTGCTCTAAATAAGTGATAGTCCACTGAGCCATCTCAAGCTTCCACTGCAACACAAGGTTCTCTTCCTTGAGCTCATAGAAATCTGAAGAAGGAGGAGAATGAGCATCACGACCAGTGAAATCATCATGTGCCTCGCCAACTGCCTCATCCTCAACCATGGGCTGCTTGCCCTCTCGTACTGCCTGTGCCGATGAAGAAAGCGAGGCCGCTTCCACCTGATGTGGAGATAACACTCGCTGCTCTGATGATGAAGACGAGACCCCTTCCACTGGCTGTAGAGAAAGTACTCGTCGGGCTGCTGCAAATAAGGTCCTGTGACCTCTCTGATATGTGACCCGAGGAGAAGAAGCCATGTGTCTCGGGATGCTGGTCTCGGGCTGATGTGATGGCCCTCCCTCCTCATGAACTGCCTCAGGCCCTAAATGTGGCTGTGTGAAAACATCTCGGGAGATGAAATCCGCCCAAGGGATGCCCTGCTGGCTCAGCTGATGGGAAACTACTAGCTGAATAAGACCATGATGGCATAGGCTCCGGAGCTGCTGTACTGGAGTCTGTCTCCGAAAGGTAGTGGCTATCCTCTGAATGTCATGAAATAAGTATGCCGAGATGTTCATCATCCTCACTCTGGTGAAGTGCATCATCATGCGGATATGACAAGAAAATACTCGTGAGAATCTCCCCTCGCATGTGAAGTAGTGCATAATGAGTCTCATGGTGTCTATATACTCTGCTCGGAGGAACTTGATAGGAAAGTTCCTTGTCAAGTGATGCACATAGGCAGGCCTAACATATGGCTCATAGTATACCAGGTCTACCCATTTGCGCTTTGGCCATACCTCACCCACATTGGGTATCCCGGTAGCATCTGTGATAGCCTCTGGAGAAAACACAAAATTTACCCCTGCAAGGGTGACCTGCCTGTCATGGAGATGGAGGACAAACAACCGGGCCAAGTCTCTGTGATGCTGGATGTGTGACAGCCTCTCACAAAACTGAAAACAAGCCATATGCTGAAAACAAGACACTGCCAATGGGCAAGCCTGCAACTCTGTCAATGATGTGGGCTCTTCCCTCCTGTGATGACCACCCTTGCCTCCCCTACGAGGCCTCTGCTGTGTATGAATCTCAGAAGATGATGATCGGTCATCACCTTGCTCATTAGTCTCAGTGGTTGACATGGTGTTATTGAGCAAGGTGGAAAAAACAAGTCAAATTGACCGCTGCCCTGCCTGCAAAATGCTGTGAAGTATGCTGTTTTCAAGGGGAAACATCATGAGGGATATGTTAGGGGAGGGAATTTACATATAGGAAAGGGAAAAAATATATATATAAGCAGGGAATTCTGAAGGAAAACATCACATAATGTTAAACATGCTATCTCATCTTTCATCATTTGCAAATCAATACTTTATTTAGGGAAACTGTGATTTTTAATCACCAAGGGAAAGGACAATATAGAATTTTCATCATGATGGAAGGAAGGATGTCATGGGCATAGGGGGATAAGGCAGCATCAAATATCAACATTTAACAGGCTGCTCATTTCATTTTGTCTTTGAATGTCTATTAAGAGCATACTCTGTTTTTTATAACTTTTAGAATGGCCATTCAATGCTTTTGGGAAACAGTGATTTTGTATGTTTGATCACCAAGGGAGGGAAGGGTTACGGTGATAGGTTTGCAATGGAAATAGAGTATGATGTCTTGTGAGTTAGGGAGATGAGGGGATATAGAGAAATAGGTTTAAGGAGACAATAAAACCCATCACCAAAATCTGCCAAACAATTTTCATAACAGCAGTCTTTCCATGGTGCTGGCGATTTCCATCATGCTTTACCATAGGGAATTAGGGTTTCACTATGTGCTTTGATCATAGGGAGGGACATTCAATTGCATAAGGAGTTTTAATGAAGGGAAATGCAATTGAATTAGGGTTTTAATATAAGGAATGGATAGGGAAAAACAGAGTTTTATGGATAGAGAGATGATACCATGCTAATGAGAAACCCTAACACAACAAAACTGTTTCCTTTGACAATTATGCAGCTGTATTTTTGATGAATTTTGTGATGACTTTAACACAGCTTTGAATCTTTGACATATACACAGCAAGATGACACTTTTCTTTATTTTTTATAAGGCTATGCAAATGACATTTTCACTGTTTTTACAATTTCTTATGTGCATGCCTTGTCATCACTTTTCTTTTTGTTTTTTTTTACAATGTTTTCTTTTTTACTTTGCTGTGTATTAATGTATGCAAATTTGCTGTGTAGAGAGAGTAGGGTTTTAATCATATAACATGGGGAAAAGGTAGGGTTTGTAGGGTTTGAAAGGACTAGGGTTTGCACATGATTTAGGGGTAGGATTTGATAGGATTTAAGGGGCAGGTTTGGTATGACTAATTTGCAAATGAGATTAACAAATATAACATGTTAACATATGTAATTTAATTTTGGGAAAATGAATGGAGGGATATAAGGAAAAAAAATTGCCTTGAAAAACAAACAAACTGTCATACATATTGCTTGCAAAACATCAAGTCATTTAGCTTATTCTCTATTGATTCCTTGCATAAAATCATGAGCATTACCTTCCTTTGCAACCACAAAACCATCACACAACACGTGGAAGAGACATACCTCAACAAAATCGAGCAAATTTGAGGGAGATTTGGCGTTTGGGTGAGTTTTTAGGGCGGGCAGACTTTTTGGTCGCGCAAGCTGCCAGTTTGGTCTCACCCCTCCGTTTGGTCGCGCCTGTGTAATTTAACACAGCGCGTTGGCCTTTTTTTGGTCGCGCCCACCCACGTGGTCGCGCAGCAGAATTACCCTTGTAATTTGCAGAATTTTGCCCGAGTTGCCTCCTCTTGCCTCTAACATGAATTTTTGACCTTCATATGCACAATAAGAGTAACTAAAGAGGGAAAATTGCTTTTATAGGTTCATTTTAAAAAAAATTTAACTTTAGAACCCACTTTCTAATGTTTCCACTTGGACATTCTTTTTTAACACTGTTTTGGAGTCATTTTGTCCTGAAATGAGCCTTTTGATGCGTTTGACTCCTTTCTTTTTGCAGGTTGACCGCCTGAGGGACTGTAGTGAAGGAACCAGGGTTATTGCCGGCACTTTTACAAATTTTTGAGAATTTCTTTATTTTTTCAAATTTCCACATGGCCTTGGACTTAAAAACAGGGTTTTTAAACCCAAGGCATAAAATGAGCTATAGCTGAAGAAAATGATAATGAAACGTATGTACAAGACTCCTTCCGGCTTGCTGGGCACCTACTGACCATGACTCATGACCTTGAAATGATTTTGACTCATAACCCTAGACCTAAGACCATGGAATTTCAAAACAAGAATAAAAACAAGCATGACTCAATTACATTGTGGTATGACCTGATTCAGCAAAGCCGAGAAGGGAACAAAGACCAGCTCCTCCATTTCAGTGTTATGGCATGCCTAGCGGGATGCAAAACTGACACTGATGAGACACCTATAAATGCATATGCAAAGAGTTATTGATCACTGATGGAGGGCTCAAGACCGACACTAACAAGCTCCACGCGATATAAATGTAACTTGCAACAATGACTAAAACAAGCAAGAGAACTAAAATATCCGCATAGCATAAACTAATGCCTCTAATCAATGAGTCAATATGGCATTGAAGTATATAAGCATCAACATGACAAAAGTAGAGGAAAACATAATGATTATTGTATTAATAAATAAAGGAGAAAGTTAAAACCATTTATAGATGCTGACTTTGTAAATGTCTCCCCAATTGTATTGTCCTTCCTTTCGACAAATAAAACCTTTACACTCAACCCTAAATCATAAGTGGATGATGATTCCTTAAGCGCAAGGCAGCAACATGAGGGCAATCTCAAGGCAACAACACGAGGGCACTAGTAATCTCCAAAATCTAACCCAGACTCTATGGGAGGTAGTAAATTTATAGGGTAAAAGTGGTAGTTTAAGGTTTACCAATCTAGGATTTAGATCTACATATGAAGGAGGATAAGCTAAAAATATAAGAGTTAGGACCTCTAGATAAGGAATTTAAGATCTGTATCCATGGTAAATGGTTAAAACCACCTTAGAAGCTTTTGGAAGGAGAATATTCAAAAATATTTTTTATTTTTCCTGAAATTATAGAACCATGGCACCTGCAAAGTAGAACAACCTGCGCCAGCCAGTGTAGGTTCTCAACTATGCAACTTACAACCATTAAAGGTGGATAGGTATACAGGGTGCCCTGGGGCTAAAAATAATTATTTTTGAGTTGATTGACCTAGAAAATCAGACATTTTGGAGAGGTGATGCTTAGGGATTTGTAAGGGGATAATGACAAAGTGTTCAAGGATGTTAATTGATATGGTTTTCAGGCCTTTTGAGCGGATGTGACAATATGGCCTATAACATCGAGGAAGAGAACCATACCCAGCTAACAAATGTTGAGGGGAGAGATCTATATTAAATCCAGAGGAGGGAGAGGCTGAACTATTCAATGGTGAGTTCCATCATTTGTAGCGAAGAAGCCACACAACTGTTATGATGGGCATATAGCATGAAATGAGATTCAATTGACTGAGAACTTCTATTTGGACTACATCAAGATGCCAAATGCTAGTAGGACCAGAAAAAATCTTATCACTATGGAGCAGGGTTCATTAGCTAGGCGATTATCCTTTCTATTTTTGACCACCAACAGTCAAAAGGAAAAATTGATATTCAATTTTGGCATTAACAAGGGCACCAAAAGGGAAACATTCTCTCATAGCCTACCATTTCATGTAAGAAAGAGTCATGCCTAGACCTTGGAGTGGTTTTCGATGGGCTCCTGAGGAGACACAATAGAATGGAGGTCAAGGTGGTTGGTTGAATAATTGTTTTGAACTATCATTATAGGGGCTATAAATGCCATTGTTTTAGCATGTTTCCACTAAGCACTCACATAAGGGAGGAGTGGGCTAGTGTCCCAAGTGGTGCCGCCCTGAATGAGTCGGATTAGACAAAGGTGAGGACAATAAAAGCGTGCTTGATAGAAGATGGAGTAAGGATTGAATGTATCGCTCCCCTAACATCCCATTCGACAAACTAAATCGTGTTTGTGGGTAAAACATAGGCACCTAAACGTTATAGTGATAGCGATCATAATCGGCCTTATGTCATGCGAGTACAGAAACAACCCAATTACTCATTCCTCTAGTCGTAAAAATTTAAAATTTAAAATAATGTGTATATATATATATATATATATATATATATAGATCTGAAAAAACATGTAACAAGACTCAAGCCCATTTTACCATGGAGATTCTTAACCTATAAATAGGCTTTGTTACATTACCATGGGCTAATCGCATGGCATACTAATACTAGGTGCCCAAAAAACCATAAGATTTTTTTTAGTTAATTGATTTAATTAAAAGAGCAAAAAGGTCCCGGATGCGGGTGAATAGTCAGGTTAGTGGTACGAAGGTGGCGTGGAGGGTGGGCGCGTGGCCACTCACAACCTCCAAATGGATTTGCAGGAGGACGGAGACATGGTTTCACACATACTTATTAAATGCAGCATTAACGCTGCCCTCCCTCGATTATGATTTATCTGCGATGGCGCTTGGCCTGGACCTCATTCCTGCTTCTCTTCCGCGCGCCTTCAGGTTCAGCGAGGTGGCAGCTCCTTGCTGTTCCTCAAGCGTCAACCCCATCCCCTGCTTCCCTTCGGCTCTGGTTCAAGGTGCTGACAGTTATCAGTGCGCTCAGGCTCCTTTTCATCCGGTGTGCTTACTCCTCAGTCGCCTCCTTGCCATTCCCTCTCCGTTTGTTTGTTCTGCTCACCTCAAAATGCCAAGAGAGCGCACCAGGATGGGGTGCAGACGGGGCAGCTCCCGTGGCCGAGTCTCCCGCCAGCCTTCCTCAACCACTTCGGACCCCTCGTCTGAAGCTTCGGAGTTCTGCTGCAATAGATATCCGGCAACAATAAGTGGCAGGGGCAAGGGAATAGGGCAAGTTATAACGGAAGTCTATTCACATCATTCACACTCGCATACTGCCTGCTTCCGCATCCCCTGTTCTCTAGGAAACTCATCCTTCATCGTGTCAGTTACCGTCGAGATGTGCGAGGATGTTGTGGGTTCGGGGGAGGTTAATCCTGGGTCTCCTCTGGAACCTCGAATGGCAGACCAAAACGTCTCCCAACGCAGAGATTTAGGTGGCTTGCCAATTCCGAATTCAAACGCACACGCTGGCTCGAGCGCACCAGCAGGAGGTGACCCTTCAGGTTCTGAGGCCCATCCTTCTGAATTCAAAGACATAGACCAATTTGGGTGCCGAATTGTAGAAGAACAACCAACAACCTCGGATGAAGATTGAACAAGTCTGCGCCTTTTGGTTTTGGTCAGTTGCTGAAGGAAGAAGCTCAATTCCCTCCGGATACATAGTTTTTCATGCTTTTATGCTCCCAGAATCAGGTCTCTATCAACTCTATTTGTCGGTTTCCACTGTGAGGGTGGCATTCTCTTGTATGTTGGCGTCTGTCTATGTTGGAATCTGTCTAAGAGCTAGCTGTTTACAGGTCAGTTTTGGTCAATGTATGGGTCAGTTTTTGGTCACTGTCATGATACTGAGTCTAATGTTTTCAGATACTTCAAGTCCTGAAGTAAGTCACTATGCAGGTCCTCTAGTAAGTACATCAAGTGTCTTTTGTAAGAATGCCAACTCCTGGGCTAGAACTCTCGAGGCATCAGCCTCTCTGTAATCATATTTTTGTATCAATATAGGAGTAGACCAATTAAGAAAAAAAAAGAGCAAAAAGGGAATAACTACTTCGGAGGTAAATATTAACCTTTGATCTATGAATAATACTAAGAATATTCTAGCATATTCCATGGAGTTTAATTTCCTACAATCCATCTAATAACTATTGATAATTTAATTAAAATTTTGAAACCCCTATTCCAAAATAGACATGCCTATCAACATAATTATATGGATGGTAGGGATTTAACCTCCATGAAATATTCTAGAATATTTTTAGTAGTAGCCACAAAGCAAAAGTTGATATTGATCTCCAAAGTAGTTATGCCATTTTCCCCTTTTAATAATTTGATTAACTAAAAAAAATGTCATATGAACAAGGCTCATATGAAATGACTTATGGTTTTTCGAGCATGTGGTATTGATAAGCCATGTATTGGCCCATGGTATTGTAACAAAGCTTATTTATAGGTTAAGAATATCCATGGTAAAGTGAGGGGGTTCTCCATGGTTAAGAATCTTGTTACATGTTTAGGGGTGGCAAGAGGGGGAGGGATAATGTCTAATCCTAAAGGAAAAATTGTCACTAATTACTCCTAAAGGTTGGGCAAAAAAACCAACAACCAAGTGGAGGTATATGGTCTTTTATAAGGCTTAAATCTGGCCCAAGACATGGGAGTTCTAGACCTAATAATCTTGGGAGACTCTATGTTACAATCCATATACTCCCCCCCATAGGTTACTATTGTAAAATTATTGTGCACACTTGTGCCTCCTACTTCCCATCCCTCATTCTCGCCAGTCTGTGGACGCCTTCTTTGTGCATAAGTGAATTTATTGCCTTGAATATATTCCCGCTTCCTATTGATGTGCCACCCATCACCTTCTTTAGCACAGTAGTGCCCATTGGCGTTTCTAGTAACCCCTTTGACACCATTGTCATCCTTTTCTTGTAGTATCAAATACCAGACTAGCCTCTTCTTTCATTCACAACCCCCCCCCCCCCCCCCCCCAATGTTTTGTTAACCATGTCAATAAGTCACATTAGTTCTACTACCACTAGAAGTACCAATGTTTGCATCGCATGCAGTAAGTAAATTGAGGTTTTATAGATGGAGAATTTGGATATCAAATGGCACTTTCATCGAGGCAAATTTACTCACTTTCCTCATTGAAGAAATTCAATCTCTCAAAGAAAAGCTTTCCCGCCAGAATGATGAGTTGGATGCTTTGTGTAGGAAGATTGAATATCTAAAACATATAACCTAAGCTCCAGGGAACCATGACATCACCAGCTTTGCATCAAGCCCCCTCACTAGAAATATGAAATTCGATCTAAACAAGCCTCTAGAGGAGGCATTCTTCTTCCTTTTTAATGGGTTCCTTTTGCAAACATGTACTGTTGTTAGCATAAATTTGTAGAATCTATGTATGTCAGCCCGTCATCATATCCTCTTTCTATTATAATTTGTTTCTTTACTAGTCAACTCCTTTGTGAAGGATCCCATGGAATAATTTGCAATGTAATGAATTCCCCGAGTATTTGCTACGACCAGGCGCAAATTTAATATAATCACTACTCATTTATGTTTTTTTTTTGTCAAGTTGTTTGTGATCCTTCGGGCTTGACTTGTGGCTTTAGGAGTCGTGACCCAGGGGCATCTAATCTGTCAAAGTCACCCAAGGATTGCACTTGGCCTAGGCCACACCAACCCTAAGTTGACTGGATTTTTTTAGCATGTCTCCTCCCCCTAACACATGGCACAGCCATCCCCCGTGAGGTTTGATCCTCGGCCGCCTTGCTGACGAGGTCATCCTCAACCAGTTGTGCTAGTGGGACTTGACCACTACTTATTTATGTTTAAAAAACATAATCTTGTTACATGTTTTTTTAAACGTATATATTTAACTCATATATTATTCATTTTTACAATTAATAATAATAATAATAATTTAAAATAAGTTATAATTTAGTTAATTTTTATGAATTTTTTAATCTTAGCAATGAGACATGTATCATGATGGTTACCATGGATAGATGCCTATAGACATTTACCAACCATTTAATTTATATGGTTGTGCTAGTTTCTAATTCAAAATCATAAAGTTAAATTTACTTGTAAGCTTATTTGCATTTTTTTTAAAGTAAATATTTGTGACATGTATAATAATGGTGATCATGGATAGATGCCTAGAGGAATAGAAGGATAAAGGAGGGATATGTGGCAAGACATAGAGAGATAGTGGGGAATAGGGGGTGGAGGAGAGTGAGAGAGAAATGGAGTGAAGAAGAAAGAGAGTGAGAGGAAGGGAGAAAGGGAGGGGTCAGAGGAGCTCTTCCCTGATACCCAATCCTCTGCATCCTCATAGAATTCTTCAAAAAAATGACAGTCAACAGAATTGGGTGGACATGATGATCCCAATATTTTCAGTAAGATTTTGCAAATTAAGCAGAAAAATGAAACACTCAAAGCCAACACCTATGCTCAATTTTGGAAGCAGACTTCTACCTCCCATCATAGGTTGTTAACAACATTTTATAGTGAGAAAGGAAGGATGCAAATGGCATTCTTACAAGCTCAAGTACCATCTCCAAAAACCCCTTCAGACTCTAAGAAGACTATCTTCTCATTTGATACAAATACTGCTATGGCACTTTCAAAGTTAAAGACATCTCTCACCAATGTCCAGTCACAATTAAAATTGGAGAAAATTTCTTCATTAGCAAAGGACACTAACATCAAAACATTGGAATATTTAGTGATCAAGCTGGTTTATGATCCCAGTGATGTCAAAGCAGTGGAGGAGATCCTCAAGAAAAAGAATGCATACATAACAACATTTAGGAAACAACTAAAGTTACCTTCCATAGAGGATCCACAAACAAAAGAGATAGAAGAAACCGAGCAACATAAAGAAGACATGCTCAAACTGATCATTGAGCAAAATATACATATAAAGGAAATGGAGGAACATATAGAGAAGCTACTTAAGGAAAAAGAAGAGGTTGCACAATTGACTATAGCTCCAGTAACAACCATACCAATTATAGTTGCAGGGACAACAGGGGATTTGACATCAGTACCAGATGATTTGAACAAATTTATGCAGGACCTGTCTCTTCAGAGACAAGAAAATGATAAGCTCCAACAAAAACTAAAGAATCTAGAAGCACAGAAGATAAAAAATGATACCCTCTTGGTGGAAGAGATGCAGAAATCTCACCAACTTTCCAAGAAGATTGATCAATTAGAAAATCAGTCACTGATGGCTCACACCTTGGCCCAAGCCAAGGAAAGAATTTGGTTGGATATAAATCATGCCATAACTAAGTTTTGACCATCCATTCAGATTATTTTTGAACAAGAAGAGTTAATTGATAGGTGCAAAACAACCATTGAACAAGTCAGAACAACACTGGGACAAAAACCAGCTAAGGCTACATCCATGATCAAAGTGTTGAACTCAAAGACTAGATCAGAGTTAGAGCAGATCCAGATTGCATATAGGACAAAGACCATCCTAGAAATCAAGAAGGTATTGCAGAAAAGGAATTTAATGACTTAGTTGGAGACTAAGTGTCAAACTCTGGAAAATGTTGTCCAGAGATTTCATACTAAATTTAATTTTCTGAATCAAAGAGGATTTCCAGGGTTAGTGGCGCCCAATGACAGATTAATCAACTTGAAAGATTATTGTGAGAAAGTTTACATTATCACAACAGATAAATCCAAGTTTGCAGGTATCAAAGGACATGTCACAGGTAAAGCTTTCGTAGAAGCCTTGAAGTTTGATTTAACTATCAAACATGAAATCAAGCACATTTTCATCAACAAGCCAAGTTTTGAGAAATATATTGAAGTAGATGAAGTTTAGAAAGCTAATAAATCTTTCTATACCCAATGATGAAAGGTGGGATCAATTGTGTGATACTATTGAGTAATTTTATTTTTTTTATCTCCAACAAACAGACAACAATACAACACATTTTGGGGCCAAGTCATCAACAATTTCCTCGAAGATAGTACCAACAACCTCAACAGTTTAAGCATTCCTACAATTTTGTACTATTTTTGTAATCAATTAGATGTTTCTAGAATCCAAATATTTTTGTATAAATAAGTAGCAATTCGATGTATTAAGGGTTGAACACTTGGATAAGTTTTGTAAAGAAGAATTATATGAAACTGAAATGGCTTTATATTAATGAAAGGATTTTGATTTTCTTCAAACATCTTGTCACTTTGTGAGTTTTTCTTATGTTTTCACTTCATTTTGTTGTCCTACATGTATTTAAGTTTTTATGAAGAAAACTCGGTAAGAGAAAACTGAATATCAGTCTCCCTTAAACTCCCTCTGAAGTTATAATATATTTTAGAGATTAGTTTATTGGACTGTTTGTCTTTATAAGCTCCTCTAGATTTATAAATTGTCAATCATCTTCAAAAGATTAAATATATTTTGTTGGGCTGTAAACATTGTTTACTCGCATTCTTTCTTATGATTAAATAAAAATTCAATTTGAATATTTAGGAAATCATATCATCTTACATCTTTGCCTTTCCACACACTTTTAAATCAAATTATTGTTCATAGGTAAATAATCATCTCTTTCTAAATATCTTGTATTAACAAGGTTTAAGCACCTGCCTTAATCTGCTCATAGCATTGGCCATCCAAAAAACTTTAAAAAAACCAAAACATTTTAGATGTTCCGGCATAATTACTTAACCTAGAATTATGTGAGAGGAAAACATCAGATTGGCGTCATTGCAGGGGAACAAAAATTGAATTATTTTCCCTAGGGCAACGATATAACTTTTCCTTTAAGGTGAATAAAGGACTAGTAGGTTAAAATCTTTCACTTGGTGACTTCAAAAACCCAAACTGGCTCCTTCAAGGCACACCAGATATCATTGTGATTCTAAAATTGTTTCTCCATTATTCGATCCAGAGAGACTGGTAAGAGAAGCCTCTTTAAGAAGAAGACATGAAGCTTCTTCCTCTTTTTTCTGTACCACTACAACCTGAGGATATTTCAGCCTCTGATCCCTTTAGGTCTATTCCATTTCTGTTAGATTTGGCTGACTTAACCCCTAGGGTATTAGAACTTCTTTCCAAAGGAGTTGATTTGCAGTCAACTCTTTTAGTCCAATCACTGGAATCATATCAAATTCTGGAATTACCTTCAGAATCACCTAAGTCAGAAGAAGATTTGGATGTACATTTATCTAAGTTAAAACCTATTGATTTTATCTCTCCAACTGTTTATACTTTTCCATCTACTTCAGCCCAACCTGAGGAAACTTTTTCTTTATATTCAAATCCTTTGTTTGAAAACAAAGAAGAAGTTGAAACAGAGGTCCAAAAGTTAGTCATTCGAATACCTTTAAAAACTTTAAGAAATCCTCCACCTACTTTTACACCTCCATCTTCACCTACAACTTCATCATCCTCTGTCACATCTTCTACTGATTCATATTCATCTTCAAGTATGGTTTCTTTTCAACCTATTGTTCAAGCTAGGTATGCTGCTTTACAACTTCCCAATATACTCAATAATTTTCCTTATGGGTATTTAAAACACCCACCTAGGATTAATGGAGAAACTGGTTTGTCTCCTAAAGACCATTTAGCTACCTTCTTGGATTTTTCTCATAACATGAATATTGAACATGAAAATGTATATGAGATTGTTTTTTCAATCACTAGAAGGGAATGCCATAATTTGGTTTAGACAACTTAGACCAAATTCTATCCGACCTTGGAATGAATTAACTACCATATTTAATAATCAATGGGGGTTTAAGAAGGATCATGTGTATTTTCTTATAGAATTTGAAGAACTGAAAAGAAACCCTGGTGAGCCAGTGGTTGATTTCATAAAGAGATTTAATAAACTTTATCATAAAATGCCACCTGACTACAAACCACCAGTAACAACAGCCAAAGTTAGATTTTCTAAAGAATTTGAAGATGATTTTGCAGTTATGCTTAGGGAAAGAACATCTCATACCTTATAAGGCATGCAAACAAATTCCATAGAAGTTGAAGCTAATAGGTCAGCATCAACTAAACTTAAAGTTGGCATTATGATACAAGTATTGTCCTTGATGGCAACTCACTCACAGGTCAGTTCAGTTTTGATGAAAGACAACTCATAGTGTAACAGGTCTATTCAGATGTAACATGGCATTGGTACATAAGAACAGGTAGATGGAACTAAGATCTACTAATCAGAATAAATAAGTTGAAGGAAAAAGATGGTGTAAAGAAGTTTAAGATGTGTATGCTGGTCCACTTAGTCAAAATAATGTATACACACTGGTTCACAGAACAAAAAGAGTGTATATTTATACACACACTTTCACAAGAAGAAAAGCATGTATATGTTGGAAAATCAAGGGAATTTAAGAGAAAAGAATACCAGGGGTCAATACCATGGTATTAGCTCACAATATTGAGTGGAGTAATGACTATTTGATCCCGTCCAAGAATACCATAGGTCCTAAGTGGTTTTGGTCTAAGGTATTGAAAAATGCCTAAAACTATATAAGGAGGAGAAGATCGTAAGGCCATTGTGTGCAAGTAAAAGGGTTTTCTCAGGAATACTTCTATCTGAAGTATATTTTATGTTGCACGGGTTGTGTTTGTGATTTGATCTGAAATATTATGTGCACCTTGAATTCAATGTTGGATCAGGATCATGAGACCTAAAATGACTTATCATTGAATGATCTGATATTCGTTAGGCTAGATCTCATTGTGTACACCTGTTTTATTCTTTAAATGTCATGAATTGGGTTTGTCTGAAGTCTAGAAGAGCAGCAAAGCTATGAGTTAATATTTACAAATCTATATGCTGGTTCTTCTTGGTAAAAGAGCGTATACATGCAGGTTCTACTCTTCCATGTAGCGTATACAAAATAAAAGCCTATTCTTCAGATCTGACTGATCTATCTGATCAATTATGTTGTTTTACTGCTGTCTGTCAATGAAGTCTTCTTAGATCTGAATGCATTAGGAGATTGGTGTCTAATTGATTGATTGTGTAAGTAAGAAGGGTTACCTCTGCTACTGCCTATGTAAAGCTCTGTAAATTGACAATAAATGTTCAGTATATTGCTGGTTGTTACAAACTTGGTTAAGAAGTTTTATGTTTCAGTAGTTTTGAGGGTATACACAGGTTTGGTTAAAGGAAGTAGTGTATACACACATGTTTGGTTAAAGGAAGTAGCATATACACGCAGGTTGGGTTCAATAAAGTAGCGTATACATTCTCACGCATGATTTTTGAGGTTACAGTTGGTTTTGAATGATGATACAAGTTTTTGGGTTCAACACAATGTTTTGGTGACAGTGATATGATTGTTTAGATTAACTGATTATTGGTTGATGCAATTTGAGTTTCAAAGTTTCTGATAGGTCCAGTATGAAAATTTGATGAAACGAGGCCTTCATTTGTATTGTTGTGTACCAGGAGCATCCATTCTGAAAAATTAGGAAACATGGTCCCTGGAGGAAGAGAGAAGATCGTAACCTTCTGTAGGTTAGTGCCTACATACTAGTAAACACATTGGCTAGTACAAGAGCTAGGGGGTTGTAGCTCCCTTCCAGTAGAAGCTAGAAAACGAGAGAAGGTTGTGGCCTTCTGCAGGTGGGTGCCTGCGTACTGGTATGAGTCTGCACCAGTACAAAACTGTAAGCAGATTTTCTTAATATTAAAAGAAGATAGAGACGATAGCAGCAGGTGGCTTTTTCCTGCATTGAGTTTCCACCTTAAATCTTGGTGTTCATGTGTGCTTCTTATCTGTGATGGTTTAGTATGCTTTTACTGAATTGTTTAACAAGTCACTAATGCACTGATTAAAGTTCAACACATGATGAATTGACTAAATCATAAGTTCTCTGGGTATACGTTGGTTTCTCTAATCATAGTAGCGTGTACACTCAATTTCACTTCACAGAAGTAGCATTTATAAATCTGTTTGGGAAATGAAAAATGATTGAACTCTGAATACTATTTCACCCCCCCTCTCTATATTATTTCCAACAATTGGTATCAGAGCAGGTCGCTCAGAAGAAGCTTGATCGCTTGAAGGAAGATATTTCAAGATGAATAATCACGAAGGCATGGAATCTATCAGACCACCAATCTTCAATGGGATCAACTTTGTACATTGGAAAATAAAAACTAGAGCCTATCTTCAATCACTTGGAGTCGATGTTTGGGAAATTGTGGAAGGAGGATATCAATTTCCAGGAGCAATACCTATAGACTCTGTAGGTAAGAAGTTATACGAAACCAATGCCAAAGTTGTCAATACTTTATTGGGAAGTTTGTCAGAATCAGAATTTGTCAAAGTCATGCAGCTCAAGACAACCAAAGAGATATGGAACAAAATCATTCAGAGCTACGAAGGAGACTCCCAGGTAAAACGTGCTAAGCTTCAAACTCTCAAAATTCAGTACGAAACCCTTAAGATGCATAGGGATGAGAGTATTGCTAGTTACTTTTTTACATGTAGATGAGATTGTTAATTGTATGAAGAATCTAGGTGAAGAGATAAAGGAAGCTACCTTAGTTGAGAAAAATTTGAGATATTTGTCTTCTAAATTTGAGTCAAAAGTATCTGCCATAGAATAAAAATAGGATCTTCAAACTATTACTATGACTGAACTTCATGGAATCCTAACTGCCTTTGAAATGAGGAAAGGAGGTCCATCAGATATGAGAGAAGCCACTTTAATAGCTTCAGCAAAGGGAAAAGAAAGTAATAAGGGTAAGGGTTGGTTGGTCGATCCATCCGTGCACTTCCAGCAATAGAACGTGGGGTTGCTTAGTTAGTGGCGGCGTTCACATCCCATGAGAGTGCCCTACGGGGGCGAACCAAGAGCAGAGCAATTATGGAACATAGCGAGCGTGGAAGAAAGAGAAAGCCATGGTTTGGTGATGATGATCCTACCACTTGCCCCCTGGTTGGGTATTTTGAGCCAATGCTTTCATGATACCCTGCTAAGAAGTCTTCCCCTGGCTTAGCACATGTATGTATGCTTTCATTATTTCCTTTCTAGTGAAGAGCACAATGAACCAGGATACATTTCAGAAGAAGAAGATGAGGTAAATTTTGTCAAGAAGCTCCAACAGGGTTCCAGAATATTTAGAGATAAGCTACCATTCAAATGCTTTGCTTGTGGTAGAGTAAGGCATTATGCTGCTAAATGTCCTCATAAAGATAAATATGAAAAGGGAAAGGAATATGCAAAAGGAAATAGAAAACAGGTTGTCAATAGAAGGAGTTACTATATGCCTGGTGAGTAAGCAGCAGCTTTCACATCTTTCCCTGAAGTCCATGCGCGGGTACAGTTAACCGGGCAAAAGCACCACCCGTAAGGGCATATCAAGCGGTTGATCTTGAACCAGAGGCATATGAAGCAACAAAGGCATGGGCAGGAGTTGGAGCAGATCCCGCAGATCGATATTGAGATCTAGTACCACCCGTTGGAGAGCCAATGCTAGTCGATGAACCAGTTTAAGCGCTTGATTCAGAGCCAGTTCGCAATCGAGATCGAGACAACTAATTGCCGGAACAGAGCCCGTTTAGCGAGTATTTCCTTGCCCTCAGAAGCGCAAGCCCCTCCGGGACCTTCACTATATCGCCCAGCATCCTGACTAGTCCCAATTAGAGATCGAGACCCCAGAAGTAGATTGAGTTGATCGAGAAGCAAAAGCAACAGAACCACTAATAGCCCAGCGGCCAGCGTGTCAGAATAAGAAGCAAAGAGAGCACCCCCGGAAATTGCGTTTTCTATTTCACCCATTGATCAACCACCTTGCTATAGCCCCAGATTCTATTCCAGTTGATTGAGTTTACCCCTAGCATCCCTTCTAGGTGCTCCAGTTGGAGATCGAGAGCCATTACCTCGCCTAGATTCAGATCGAAATTGAGCAGTTCCAGTTCTAGTTCCATAGCCATATGCGGATATAGTGACCATTGAAGATCCCCTTCCATATCAAATTGCAGAGCCAAAGCTATCCCTTCCATTTATAGATCGAGATGGAGATTCTGTCTTTCTAGACCGATACCCCTACCCAGCAGGAGCAGTTCCATACGCTAATAACTTCCAATAGTGGACTTAGCTAGTGATCCAGTAGTTGACCCGGCAGTATACGAGTGAACACAAGCATCAAAGGCAGAACCAAAGGCAGCTAAGGCAAAGACATAGCTTGTTGGGACAGAGGCAATGGTTTCTCCATATATATTGATACTCGGCATCAATGACAAAGGCAAGGGCAGCTTCAGGACAAGAGGTGAGGGCAGTAATTAACGCTCTGGATCCAGTGCTAGATAAAGATCGAGAAGCACCAACTAGGCAGAGGCAGAGGCATATCTATCTATATACAATACGATGCCCCGTTAATATGATACGGTGTCCTGTTGCTCAGATGCCTCCTCCATTGGTGGTTATTAATCTCGATCAGGAATGCTCTTGGTTTCGGAACCGGATCAAGATCAACTGCTGCTACCATTACCTATGCTTCTGTGTCCTATACCTTAACCTCTGCTGGTTCAACTGCTGCTTGAACAGGGTCAAAAGACTTTCGAACAGGCTCTGCCTTTGGTACCTATACTTATGCTTCTATCTATACTGGAGGATCTGCTGCTGCTTTCACTGTCCTAAAAACCAAAGGTATCCATCGAGAATCGCATTGCTTTACTCACCCCAAGGCCTTGCTTCCCGTTGCTCTCTCAGCCAAGCTCTCCAAGGGGGAAAGTAGGGTATCCACCAGTTGCTATAGGAGTAGGCTCTATAATGGGCTCCGCGACTGGAGGATATGGAGTTTTCTAAGTCTAGATTCCCAAGTGGATGCAGTAATAGAAGAGCTAGCTTATGGCTCAATGGGTTGTCACCAGTCGAGGGGGGCCTAACATGGGCATGGGAGATGGAGCAGGAGAGAGGACAGATTGATAAGGGACAGGGAGGGCTTTTCTAATCGCTTTTCGGTGTGAATCGAAGGTTGAAAGCTCCGTAGCCAAGTAGTATACTTACTAAGGTGACCGACTCTAAGTAGGACGTGACGCGCATTACTTACGAGCATGGTGGGGCCTATCCTTGGGGCCTCTAATGTTAGGGGGGAAGGGGCTCTGTTTCAATCTTAGTTAGCCATATCCGTTGGTCATTCTTTCTATTTTCTATTATTGAAATATCAAATCAATAATGAAGTGAAAGGCTATCGCTGGTAATTCTTTATATTACCGAAAGCGCTTTCGGCTACTAGAGATAGAATAAGTCAAAGCGTAATTACATATATAATAGCAACATTGTCTGCTAAAGCGTAATTACATATATAATAGATCTCAGGCGGCCTTATAGTCGAGAGTTCGGCAAGCTCACCCTAACGGGCCTTTTAGTCGAGCCCCCTACCGGGCCTCGGGGATTGGGGTGGGTGGGTAAATAGTGGTCGAGCCTGCTTGCGCATCCTCACCATATGAATAGTGAGTCCCTACCGGGCCTGATGGTCGAGCCTGCGTTAGCATCATGACTGGAAGAAATGCATAATTACATATATAATGAGATATATATTTGGATATTACGGATCGATGATTCGAGCTACGATCCCATACGACGCTAAAGCGTAATGACATATATTCTTCTATGTATTTTTCGTAATATCTTCTCCATTGTAAGGAAGAAGTTCGCAGCCAGAACCAACAGTCCTGTATTTGGGGCCACCCCCCAGCTCCTGGACAAGTACCAGGAGGACAAACATGATATCCGCGAACCTGAGAACAACAGCTGTATAGTTTGGTTACACAAATGAGTCGATACGATGATCTCGATGATGGATGAGTACCGCTAGCGCTCGATCCATGATGATGATCACGCTCCATGCGCCCATGATGATCGCTACCGCTCGATTATACGCCCTCATGATGATGACCACTACCGCATACGCCCCCATGAGGAACGAGACCGCTCGATACCGGACCGGATGAGTAACGCTACTGTAGTGATGGTTTATCTAATAGTGATGAAGATGAAACTGAACAAGATTATAGACTTCTCATGGCCTATGACAATGATGATTTTTTGGACGCCTTAGAAGAGGAAGACTTTCTTAAAGAAATCACAAAACTCAAAATCTGGTTAGAATAAAAGAATATGATCATAGATACGTTGACACATCAACTCATTGAAAGAGAAAAACACAATGAAAATCTAGAATGTGAAATTGTGGGTCTAAGAAAATAACTTGAGAAGACAAAATCTCTTAATCTTAGATTTGCTAAAGGATCAGAAACTTTAAATGAAATCATCAAAGTTCAATGTTCTCCTCTTATAAAGATAGGTCTTGGATATATTGAAGAATCATCTCAATCACAAAAGTCGTCAGCCTCCACCAGAAGCTATCTTGATGCAGCAAAGACCAGTGAACAATATGTCAATCGTCAGCAAAGACCTAAAAGTACTCATCAGGTGATTCATAATCAATTTACTCCAAGGATGAATATCAGTAGAAGCTTCAACCAACAAGTAAATAATGCCAAAAGATTCTATGATCGTAGAAACTTATTTAATGGGAAACGCTTTTCATCCATAACTTTGGGCATAAGGTTGCTCAATGTGTTGCTTATAAAACCATCATGACTAGAGAAGCACGAAATCAAAGGAGCGTAACTGGAATCAAGAAAAGTTCCTATAATAACTTTTCTCCTCTTGAAGATGAAATAGAATGTTCGATATGTAACAACTTTGGTCACCAAGAATTTGAATGCTGGAGAAAATTCTGGCCAAAACTTCAAAAAGAGAAATCATCATTAAATTCCAAGATATGGAGAAAGAAGGAATTTCAATCAGAAAGATGTGGCATAGCTTTGTATGTAGAAGGACAAGAGAATCAGTGGTACATCGACATCGGATGCTCCAAACACATGACAGGTGATAAAGAGAAACTTCATCCTTATAATGCTTTAGAAAAGGAAAAGAATGTCTCATTTGGAAATGACACACCAGTTGTCATTAAAGATAAAGGTTCCATTTTCTTGAAAGAAAAGGTTAAAGCGAGAAATGTCATGTATGTAGATGGTTTAAAACATAACCCGTTGAGTGTCAGTCAAATGTGTGATCAAGGAAATGAAGTTGTTTTTCGATCAGACAGATGTGTGGTTCATGATCTTGATACAAGAAAGACCATGATCAAAGGTACAAGAACTCCAAATAACTTATACATACTCAGAGGAGGACAACACCAATGCTATCTAAGCAAAACAGATGAAAATTGGCTATGGCATAGAATCTTGGGACATATAAGCTTTTCTAAGCTAAGAAAAGCATGCAGGCTCAAGGCAATTCGTGATCTTCCAGATATCAACATCCCAGAAAATACCATATGCGAACCATGTCAAGTCGATAAGAAAACCAAAGTTCACTTTAGTGAAAAAAAAGGATCAGCAAGTAATCCTCTTGAACTCATCCATACTGATTTATGTGGACAAGCAAGGAAAAAGTCACCTCGTGGAGAATAATACTTTATTTTATTTGTTGATGATTTTTCCATGATGTGTTGGATAGGTCTACTAAAGCATAAATATGAAGCACTTTAAAAGTTTAAAGCCTTCAAAGCTTTAGTTGAAAATGAATCAGATCGAAAAATCAAATGTCTCAGATCTGATCGAAGGGGAGAATTCATATCAGATGAATTCTTTGACTTTTGTGAACAACATGGAATAAAAAGGCAATTCTCTGTCACAAGAAATCCTTAGCAAAATGACGTAGTGGAAAGAATAGAAAGAACAATTCAATAAATGGCTCAAGCTATGCTTGATGAATCTGGAACTCCTACAACCTTCTGAGGTGAAGCTGCATTTGCTGCCGTGACTATTCTCAACAAAGTGAATGTTCGGGTGAATAGCAATCAAGCTCCATATGAACTTTGGTATGGTAAGCCTCCCACTGTAAAACACTTTATAGTTTTTGGAAGCAAATGTTTCATCAAAAGGACTGATGAAAAACTTGGTAAGTTTGAACCCAGAGCAGACGAAAGAATTCTTCTCAGCTATTCATCCAGAAGTAAAGGATACAAATGTTATAACAAAAGACTTCAGAAAATTGTTGAAAGCATTGATGTTGTAATTGATGAAGCATGCAGAAATCAGAACAAATGAAATCAACAGAGGACTATGACAATGAGGAAGATGGGGAATGCTTTCCCGCATCAAATCACAATTATATAGAAAGAAGAAACCAATGAAGCACCAAAAGATACAACAGACAGGGAAAATACTCCGCCCTGGTATGTTCAGAAGAATCATCGAGAATCTCAAATTCTAGGAGAAAAAGGGTCTGGAGTACAGACAAGAAGAAATCTTACAGGAACCTCAAGTTATCTAGCATTACTATCCTCCACAAAACCTCAGAATGTAAATGAAGCCTACAAAGATGAATGTTGGGTCAAGGCCATGGATGAAGAACTTGACTAAATTGAAAAGAATGATACTTGGGAATTAGTTCCTAGACCTCATGATAAAAATGTTATAGGAACAAAATGGATATTTAAGAATAAGCTAAATGAAAATGGAGAAGTTATTAGAAATAAGGAAAGACTTGTTTGTAAAGGTTATGCTCAACAAGAAGGTATAGATTTTGAAGAAACTTTTGCACATGTTGCCAGACTTGAAGCCATAAGGATGTTTCTTGCTCTTTCTAGTTTTCAAAAATTAAAAGTATATCAAATGGATGTAAAATCAACTTTTCTTAATGGAGATCTAGAAGAAGAAGTTTATATTGAACAACTAGAAGGATTCATTCTTGGAAATGATGCAAAACTCGTATGCAAGCTCAAAAAGGCTCTCTATGGTCTGAAACAGGCTCCAAGGGCTTGGTATTACGCCTTGACAAATATCTACAACAACAAGGTTTCACAAAAGGTTCTGTAGATACAAATTTATACACAAAGATTGAAAATGATAAACAACTAATTATTGTTGTTTATGTTGATGATATCATCTTTGTTAGCAATGAAGAATCCATGAGTTAGAATTTTGCTTCAGTAATGCAACAAGTATTTGAAATGTCCTTCCTTGGTGAACTTGCTTATTTTCTTGGTCTACAAGAACAACAAACACAAGATGGTATTTTCCTTTCACAAACAAAATATCTCAAGCAAATCTTGAAGAAGTATGAAATGGAAGATTCTAAACCAGTATGTACTCCAATGGTAACAGGATGCAGTCTTAGTTCTAACAATGGATCACCAACAGTAAACCAACCAACATACATATCTATGATCAGAAGTTTTCTCTATATGACAGGTACCAAACTTGATATCATGCATGCAGTAGGAATTGTTGGAAGCTTCCAAGAAAATCCAAAGGAATCACATCTTTAGGCAGTTAAAAGTATTTTCAAATATCTTCAAGGAACTCGGGGCTTTGACTATGGTATCCTAAAGATGCAGATCTTACTCTTCATGCATATATAGATGTAGATTGGGCAAGAAATGTTGATGATTGAAAGAGCACTAGTGGAGGGGAATTCTATATGGGTTCATGGCTAGTGTCTTGGTTCAACAAGAAACAAAGTTCGATTGCCTTATCTACCGCCGAAGCAGAATATGTGGTTGCTGCATCTTACTGCACACAACTACTTTGGATGATCTAAACATTGCAAGGCATTCAAATCACATGTACTCCACCCATTTTCATTCCATGTGATAATACAAGTGCCATCAATATTTCGAATAATCCTGTCATGCACTCCAAGACCAAGCACATACCCATTAAGTACCATTTCTATGAGAACAAGTGCTTGAACAAAAGGTTAAGTTGGAGCATGTTCCCTCCAAAGAAAAAGTTGATGATATATTCACCAAACCGCTTCCCAAAGAAAGTTGTTGCATCATCTTGCTGTTAAATCCAGTTTTTAGAGGAAGGTTATTATACGCGGGTTTCATGAAGTATAGTCGTGTATACACGCAGATTTCTATGGTTGAAGTAGCGTATATGTTTTTCTAACAAAAAAATAGTGGGTCAGACTCTGATATGGGTGCTTTGTCTGATATTGATGATTACAGTCTGACGATATGCTTTGTTCATTGATTTTTATCTGACTGACAAAGATGCCTTGATGAATGACTTGTTGACTATGCACAGGTTTAGGGGGAGCATTAGCCTTCACACACATTCTACATTGTTGGCATTATGGTTGCTGAGTTTAGTTATGGTTTCAGATATTTATATCATTTGTTGCATAAGTCATGTAAATATTTATGGGGTGATATGACTCCTTCTGTCATAGTCTATATTTGAATGAGTCCTATTGGACATATGATGTAATTTGCTTCCCCACTATGCTTGGGATGGATGATGTAATAATTGCTATATTTCTGTCATGTATAAACAATTGATATATCCCCACTTGGTTGGGTGGATGAGTCAAAAGTGGTGTATCCCCACTTGGTTGGGTGATTAATGTATGTATGAGTCATTGGTCTTAGGGAGGTCATACTCACTTAGTTGAGTTCTAGAGTCATGTTATTCTTTCTGAGACACATCTCTGCGAACTCTGCATGTACTTAGGGGGAGCATGGACAACATAATATATATCAAGGAAGGATAGTAGATTGGTGTGCCCTTTGCCCTTGATGTCAAAGGGGAGAGTATTTTGGTGTTGGTGTTACATGTTATCTCTAACAGTTTATATATCTTGCAGTAATCAACACCATCATGGTTGTCATCAAGTCCAAAGGGGGAGATTGTTGGCATTATGATACAAGTATTGTCCTTGACAGAAACTCACTCATACATCAGTTTAGTTTTGATGAAAGGCAACTCACAGTGTAACAGGTCTATTCAGATGTAACAAGGCATTGGTACAGAAGAACAAGTAGATGGAACTAAGGTCTATTGATCAAAATAAAGAAGTTAAAGGAAAAGGGTGGTGTAAAGCAGTTTAAGATGTGTACACTGGTCCACTTAGTCAAAACAGTGTATACATGCTGGTTCATAGAACAAAAAGAGCGTATACGTATGCACGCACTTTCACAAGAAGAAAAATGCGTAAATGTTGGAAATTCAAGAGTAAAGAATACCAGGGATCAATACCATGGTATTAGCCCACAATATTGAGTGGAGTAGCGACTATTTGATCCCGTCTGAGAATACCACAGGTCCTAAGTGGTTTTGGTCTGAGGTATTAAGAAAGGCCTAAAACTATATAAGGAGGAGAAGATCATAAGGCCATTGTATGCAAGTAAGAGGGTTTTCTCAATAATACTTCTATCTGAAGTATATTTTATGTTGTAGGGGTTGTGTTTGTGATTTGATTTGAAATATTATGTGCACCTTGAATTCAATGTTGGATCATGATCATGAGACCTGAAATGACTTATCATTGAATGATCTAATATTGTTTGGGATAGATCTCATTGTGTACACTTGTTTTATTCTTTAAATCTCATGATCTGGGTTTATTTTAAGTCTAGAATAGCAACGAAGTTATGAGTTAATATTTGCATATCTATATGATGGTTCGTCTCGATAAAAGCGCGTATATACGCAGGTTCTACTCTTCCAAGTAGTGTATACAAAAGAAAAGCCTATTCTTCAAATTTGACTAATTGATTTGATCAATTATGTTGTTTTATTGTTGTCTGTCAATGAAGTCTTCTTAGATCTGAATGCATAAGGAGATTGGTCTCTAGTTGATTGATTGATAAGTAAGAAGGGTTATCATTGCTACTGCTTGTGTAAAGCTCTGTAAATTAACAATAGATTTTCAGTATATTTCTGGTTGGTACATAATTGATTCGAAAGTTTTATGTTTCAGTAGTTTTGAGGGTATACGCAGGTTTGGTTAAAGGAAGTAGCGTATACACGCAGGTTGGGTACAATAAAGTAGCGTATACATTATGATGCATGATTTTTGAGGTTACAACTGTTTCTAAATAATGATGCACGTTTCTGGGTTCAGCACAGTGTTTTGGTGACAGTGATCTGATTGTTCAGATTAACTAATTATTGGTTGATGCAGTTTGAGTTTTAAAGTTTCTGATGGGTCAAGTATGAAAATTTGATGAAACGAGGTCTTCATTTGTATTGTTGAGTACTAGGAGCATCCATTCTGAAAATTTATGAAATGTGGTCCCTAGAGGAAGAAGGTCGGCGCCTAAGTACTAGCAAACACATTGGCTAGTACAAGAGCTAGGGAGTTGTAGCTCCCTTCCAATAGAAGCTGGAAAACAAGAGAAGGTTATAGCATTCTGCAGGTGGGTGCTTGCATACTGGTATGAGTCTACACCAGTACAAGATTGTAAACAGATTTTCTTAATATTAAAAGAAGACAAAGACGACAATAACAGGTGGTTTTTTCCCGCATTGGGTTTTCACCTTAAATCTTTGTGTTCATGTGTGTTGCTTATGTGTGATGGTTTATTATGTTTTTACTGCACTATTTAACAAGTTACTGAAGCACTGATTAAGGTTCAACACATGATAAATTGACAAAATCATAAGTTCTCTGGGTATACGTTGGTTTCTCTAATCACAATAACGTGTACACACAAGTCCACTTCACAGAAGTAGCGTATATAAATCTATTTGGGAAATGAAAAATTATTGAACTGTAAATACTGATTCACACCCCCCCCCCCCACCTCTCAGTTTTATTTCCAACACTTAAAGGTAAGGCAGAAAAAAGTTGAAAGGAAAATGAAAGCCAAGGAAGAGGGTTCTTCCTCAAAAACTAAAAATGAAGATCAAAAGATAGATGAAATCACTTCATTGCTTAGAAACCTTTCAAATAGGATTTCAAAAATAGAAGCTCAGCCTAGAACAATTCAACAAACTGCTGCTAGACCTCAAACTCAATATAGGAGACCTCCCCAACCCCAAATCTTACAAAGACCAAATGTTGATCAACAAATTCAACCTCCATTAATGATTGATGATCAACAACTTGAAGACACTATCCCTTTGATTACTGAGGATATCAATAATCTTGATCATTCATCTGTTCAAAATGCTATTGTCTCTCTTCCTCTAAATCAATCTTCTCAGCAAGATCAAGAAAACTCACAAGTTTCAAAATATCAGACCTTTTTCTGAGTTTTTAATTGCAGAATTGAATAGAAGATATGATTTAAGACCAAGGTCAGGGCCTGGTAGACCTCCTAAAAATCCCATTGTAAATGAACCACAAATTAAATCTATTGAATCTCAAACAACAACAATCCAACCATTGAATCAACCAAATGAAACAACTTCAATTGATAAAATTGTTCTAACCACTTTCAATGTTGAAAAGGAATTAGAAAGAGTCAAAATACCCATTCCTTTGTCTAAACTTTCAAAGAATCCAGGTTATAAAAATCAAGTTTCCAAATGGATCCAATCTTCAAGTGTTGATGCTAAAGGAGATGTAATAAGATTACAAGATGAAAAACCTTCAGTAGTCTTTGGTCCCAGCTCAAGTATGATTGATGAAAATGTACCACCCTTCTATGTCACATTAAAAGTTCATGATTTTTTATCATACAACTATGTGTTAGATTCTGCAGCCTCCCATAATCTGTTGCCAAAGGTAATTATGGATCAACTTCAATTAGAGGTCACTCGATCTTATCATGATCTATATACTTTTGATTCCAAGAAAGTACCTTGTCTTGGACTTATAAAGGATCTAGTGGTCACTTTAGCTCAAATCCGTGTTAAGAGTGTGGTATTAGACATTGTAGTTACTGATATTCCTCCTAAATTTGGCATGTTATTATCGAGATCATGTTGTGCCAAATTAGGAGGAAGTCTTCAAATGGACATGTCTTATGCTACTATTCATGTATATGGGGGTGAACATCTTAGGTTATACAGAGAGGTAAGATTCATGAATATTGTTTGCAAATTAGATCAAGCAAGAAATCATCCCATTTATGCAGTAGATCAAGATTTTGGATGTTTTGAATTATCATCAAATAACTTACAAAACACTCAGCTTAGCATTGAAAACATTGTAGATAAACCAAAGGCTATTAAGACTGATATTTGGAGGTTATACTTCAATGGTTCTTGTTCAAAGGAAGGAGTTGGAGCTGGTGTTGTACTAATTTCACCAGACAAAGAGAATATAACTCAATCCTATAAGCTTGAATTTGATGTTACAAATAATGTAGCAGAATATGAAGCCTTGCTTCTAGGATTGGAATTAGCCAAAAGTCTTAAAGTGCAAAATCTTAGTGTATTCAGTGACTCAGAACTCATTGTTAAACAAGTAAGGAATCTTTGTAAAATTAAACATCCTAGACTTATATATTATCTAAATGAGGTATGGGACTCAATAGGTAATTTATTTCAAGCATTTAATATCACTACTATTCCAAGGAATGAGAATATTCATGCAGACTCTTTAGTTGTTTCAGCTAGTTCTTTTAAAATTCCTAATCAAATGCTTGTGCAATATCAAATTCAAGTTAAATATAGGCCTTCGATTCCTAATAATCTTAAACATTGGAAAAAAATTGATTGTGATGAATAGTTGAAACCCTTTTTGCAAGTAATTGATAATTTTCAACCTTATATATTGAAGAAGAAGAACTGGATAATAATGAGTTGAATAAGGAAAATCAAACTTCACAATTAGACTCAAGAATTGGTGATCATAACATCATTCAGTTATCTAACAATTTCATTCCTAAGGGCTTAGTTCCTCTTGAAAAATTGTTTGACCACAATGATGTTCCTAAAAATCCATTATCAAATTCACTAGAAGAAGATATAGAAGAATGTAATATTGGAACTTCATAAGAAATCATAAATATTAAAATCTATACCATCTTTACCAATGGTCCTTTAGAAGATTTGTCATGTCATTAGAGCTGATTAAATTTCCTGGTTTCCCTGCGATACCCCTTAATTCAACTTCCTTTCCTTCTGAAAAAAAATAAATAAATAAATAAAAATAAAAAAAATAAAAAAATTAAGAAGAATTCTTGAAAATTAAAAGTTATCGTACCCAAAGATTGTAGCCATTGGACTCCTAGTACAACATCAACACCACACATTGGAATGGAAAGCATTGGACTATTGAAAACATATGTTCACATGGATAGCTTGATAATATGGCACTTTCGAGAGCAATTTATGGTTCTTCCATTTGCAACCATCACTTGACACTTTGGTGTTGGATATAGGAAGCAATTCAATTCCTTCACTATCTTACAATGAATAAAATTATGGGTATTGCCCGAATCAATCAACACTATTACCTTTTTCTTCTTGATATGTCCTTCTATCTTGATAGTTTGAGGAGTGGTAATTCCTGCCAATGCATTACAATATATGTTCGGATTCATTTCTTGATGCTTGATGTGATCTTTCACTTCTTGAACCTTTTTCTTCTTGATATGTCCTTCTATCTTGAGAGTTTTAGGAGTGGTAATTCTTGCCAATGCTTTACAAGATATGATCAGATTCATTTCTTCTTTCTCTGGGGTTGGTTCTTGGTGTATATCCTCTTCTTTTGATGTTTCTTGATCCTTTTCTTCCTCCTCTTCACAATCTATGTAAAATAATTTATTCTCAGCACACTTATGACCTTTAGTGTATTTTCTATCACAAATGTAACAAAGCCCTTTTTCTCTTTTTTCTTCCAATTTTTGTGGTGTAAACCTTGTAGGTTGTGGAAGGCTAGGAGAAAAAACACTTCCATATTTATAGTTGTGAGTGGTAGGATTCCTTGTTTCCATAATTTCGCTTTCAATTTTTCTTGCCAACCTGAATGCCTTCTCCAATGAATCAGGTTCCCAAAGACGAACCTCATGTTGAATGTTATCCTTTAAAGTCCCTATGAAGACATCAATCCTTTGCTTCTCTGGAATATCATTTACCCTTATATTCAATTTTTGGAAGTCCTCAATGTGCTCTACCATTGAACCATTTTGTTTGATATTTATCAATTGGCTAAAGAAGGTGTTGCTCTTTGTATCCTCATAATGTGCTATCATTTCCTCTGTGAAAATTGACCAAGTGACAAGTGGTTTACGAGAACAAAGACCTTTATACCATAAAAAATGATTTAATTCTAAATATAAAGATGCAATACGTACCTTTTGTAACAGTTGTACATCATGTAGATCAAAATATTGTTCCATCTATAGTATCCAATTTACCAGATCCTTGCCATCAAACTTCTTCATATAGCCTTTTCTTGATTTTAGGAGTTCGATCTTGAAACGACTGTAACTATGTAATTTCGGATCTCCAAGGTCTGAAATTGTGACCTGCAGTATCCCTCTACATCCTCTTTCCAATGCCAACAGTCTGATCGAAATTGGATTCTCCAAGAAATAGTTATTCCAAATCTCCCAAGATAAGCTTCTTATATACTTTTTCAGTAGAGCGAACTTGTACGAAGTGCCACGTGTTACTATTTCGACCTTCGAACCTTAAAAATATACAAAAAATAGTATAGTCCGTCCTCTTTCTGTAGCTCCTTATGAAATTTCAATCTTATGATCGGAGAGAAATTTATGACGATTTTCCCCAGGTCACCTATTTGGGATGTAATTCGGGAGCCTGCAGAAACCCTAAATTTCTTGGACTATATCTCCGAAAATATAGCTAAATAAGATCTGAAATTCGGGCCTGAGCTTAACCATGATTTCGGCTCAAATGGATTTTAATTTCAAAGTCTGAGCCTTTGTAGAAAATAAATCATAGTGAAAATGCCACGATGACCCGTTTGAGATGGAATTCTGGAGCTTGCAAAAACCCTAATTTCCTCATATCATATCTCCGAAAATATAGCGAGACAAGATCTGAAATTCGGACCCGAGGTTCAAAACAATTTCGGCTCAAATGGGTTTTTTTTAGTTTATGAAACTTCGTATAAAAAATATATATATCAAAAATTCCATGATGCCATGTTTGAAGCAACAAAACCCTAGAATCCAAAGCTTTTATACCAAATGTTATGAAACCAGCTCACAAAAAGATAGAAAAGATATATCAACGCCTTAGAAATAAGCCCATTCAAGGGGGAAATCTCCTTTACATTACACAAATGAACAATTATTCGATGATACAAATGATAAGACCTCCTTTCTATATATAGGAGTCTAAGGGGTCATAATGTAATCAGAGCCGACATAACAATAATAATGTAAGGACACAACAATAACAATAGTGGGCTTCTATGGGGCACAATAATAACAATATGGGGACTACATGGGCACAACAATATAATAAGGGGGTTGCACTAATAACAATAAGGTGTTACACTAGTAGTATAGGGACCTAACATACCTTAATGTATATCATGGGAGGTTATCTTGTCTACACAATAATGCTAGGTTAGCACGATACAACTTCAAAACACATCAACTCAAACATAAATCATGATATCCACAACAGTAACTAACTAACATTTTCATGTCATAAGCTCATAAACATTTGTCGTTCACACGTAACAATCACATACGTACAATAAATCTAGATTACTACAAAACCATATCACAAATATGTCGGCTCATACCTAAATATCGCAACCATAACCATCTTCATAGGTCAAACCAAGTTAACACAATACATATAACGTCAAGATCTTCAATACAATGAACATAACCATCACGCATATGACCAATCGAAATTACAACATCGAGATCTCAATGAAATAACCCTAATCATCAAGTTAATAACATAACACCAATAAGCTATATATCATGCTCATCAACAACATAAAACCTAATCGTGAAGCTAATTGTCATATAGCAACAACAAGTTAACCTATAACATACTCATCAACAACATATCATATAACATAATCATCAAGTTATCTAACCTAACCAACAATAGCAATGCTTACAACCACATGTTACTATCGTTCATGACTATTTGACACATGCGCATAGAACTACACTAATTAACTAGAATCTATCATGCATGTAACCATAACATTAGAAGACATGTACTTAAACTAAATGTATATAAACCTAATGCATATGAAAATCCTTAACTTACATACCTGTATGCCAAACATACATTACATGTATGATGATTTGCTCTTATCCCGAAGTCCAATGCTGCAACCTCATTATAATGATCTGCATCTCCTCCTATATCTCATCCAACACATTAGCATCATAACAATCCAATCGCACCAAGATGACCTAATTTGCATACAATGACTTCACAAGGCATGTTTGACCTACTATTCATGCATAACTATAACCAAGACCATACATGCATAACAACTGCATATAGACATATAACTCATGAGTACCAAACCATATACACATCATTCTAGCTAGAGTCCAGTCATCAATGCATGACCATATCAACATCACAAACCATGACCTTGTCCATGACAACAACCATTACTCCATTGTACACATTACCACATGCAACCAACAATATGCATAAGCAATGCCTAGCCAACTACAAATATGCATAAATGTATGTACCCGAACATAATCGATCAGTTCTTGCAATTAACCTACAAGATTGATACATGTAATCAAAATAATCAAGGATGTAACCTAACATACAAGGATGTAAGTAGGCGACATAAAATCAACATATAAGCGAAAAATAACCATATACAATCAGTCACATACTCATGTCAAATACTCTTCACGAAATACACATCAAATTCTCCATGAGAACCATATTACAACCTGTTGTAGTACTCAAGAGCTCCCATTATCCTTGGATTTATAATAAGAAATAATGGGGACCCTTTAAATTTTTAGGAAATAGTCCTTTCTTGTTTTAATAAACTAAGACTAGTTTTAGATTTTTAGCTTTTAAAGAAAATATTTTAAATAGGTATATTGCTCAAATAAAACCCTTTTGAGGTTTAGAAACCTTTCTCTAGTTTTAAGCAATTAATGTGCAAATCTAAGTAATCCTGTTAAACTATATTTCCATTAAAAAACCTTTAAAAACATCACCAAAAGTTTTGAAACGTTGTTTGAATAAATAAGTGGAAAAATCATAAATGTTGGTCCCATTAAGAACTACATGTAAGTGCCCGGATGCGGGTGGCAGCTTGATGATCGCATGAGCTTGTTGCGTTGGGCAGCTGGCGTCATGAGGTGGCTTGCCAGGACGGCTACACTCGGTGGCTCTGCGAAGAATTAATACCTTTAAATGCTGAGGAGACGGCATTGCAGGTGGGAGATGGGTTCAAGCGAGGCGACTTTAAGCGCCCTGTACCCTGATTCGATGGGGATTGTTCAGTATGTATCCAGATTGTTCCAAGCAAAGGTCTATTTAATGGCGCATTTGATCCAGGTTTGGTATGCGCGGTATTTTGTTATGCTGTTTGATGTTAAGGGTGGAAAGGGGCCGATCTCTGGCTTTGTGAGGAGCTGCAGAGGCTTCACCTCTGTCCAGCCTGCGCTCTCTCGGCTCTCGACTGTGAAGGGGATCGTGAGGGCCCATAATTCTGTTCAGGCTTCTATTAAGGTCGTTCTGTGTGGAAGAGTTAAGGCTTTGCGTCCTGACACTCTGCCTTTTACTGTAAAGAGCTCGAGATTTCCCCTGCTCATGGCACCGAGACAAAGAGGAGTCCCGAGAAGAGGGGGTGTTTGGGGGATAAGTAGACGGCAGGAGGCTCAAGCCAGAGCAATTCCGCCGCTTGCCATAGTTGCGCCTCCGTCTTCTCCCTCAGAGGAGTCGGAACCTTTAGAGAGCCAAGTCCATACCTCCCGCTTCACCTTCAGGTGCCGGAGAAATCATTCTCTTGTCTCTCTCCTGATTACTGTAATTGCTACGGAGGAAGAGGAAGATTCTGCCAGCCAGGAGGAGGACGTTGGGGAGCAGGTTCAAACTTGTAATGCCCGGGCGACTGCGGAGGTTGGTAATGTTGAAGATCCTCCTCCAGACGACGTCAATCCTGTGGAGCCTGTTCTTGGTCTGGATACGCATCTGCAGCCGGTTCATCCACCGGATTTTCGCCTGGAAGTGACCGAAGATGCTACCATGTCTGACTGGCTTCCTCTCTCGCCAGAAGTAGACAACAATGCGCAAGGTGAGCCTCCGAAGGCTTAATTCTTGTTTCTTCTGCTGTTCAATGGTCATGTTTTGGAGTTTTGGTGGGGTTTCATCTCTTTCCGCGGCGCCCAGTTTTTTGTTATTGGGTAGGGGACCTTTCAGAGTTCGTGGTGTCTCCAGAACTCTGGAAACAATGGTCCCGCTACTCTCCTACGCCACAATGCTACCAGCAGCAAGCCACAAGATACATGCAATGAATCATTGGATAGTCAATTATGCTTACTGCTGTTCTTTTGAAGGGATCTCTTTTGTAAGTCAGGGGGCCACCTGCTACTGCTTCGCCCATGCTCACTTCTATGGACTCTATCTTTGTAATTCAGGTGGCCATGTGCACCTGCTGCGTTCTTCTGACAGGGGGTGGCTTTATGCATCCTCAGAGGCTAGGGCCTCTTTGTAAATATTTTTTCATCTTTTTAATACAATAGCTTAGTCTTTACACAGAAAAAAAAAGAACTACATGTAAGTACTTATCGGCATCAGAAATTTCATAGTAAGTACCAATAACGACATTGTTGATAGCGAAACGCCAACAACGATATCGTCGATCATAAAGTATCGCATGTGAAGTACCGATTGCTAAATGTCAATTGTGATATCGCAGTCTGTCACTTACCAATATCGCGTTCTGTCAACTAACGAGTGTCGATATCGCATTCTGTTAACCCCCGACGTTCCGATATCGCATGTTCCACACCCCTATTTGTGACCATATTAACATAATATCGGGAAATCACATGTCACAAGTTCATGTTCATACCGTCTTATGTCTAAAGCCGATAAAGCAAATCTTCGATATAATAAAAAGTGTCAGCATCACATGAACAAACGTTTGAAAATTAAATGGCCACACTGTGTGTTTATAGTTTTGAGGTTTTAAACGATTTGCAATGATTTTGATATAATGTAAAAGCATGTTTTCATCAAAACTTGCATTCAATTGATAAGACTCTTTGGGTTTTACAAATTCTTTCTACTCATCCCAGTTTACTTCTTAAATAGGTGAATTTTGATAAACAACAGTTAAAGGAAATGTCAAAGATAATCAAAGCGAGGAGGAAGTTTGTAGTTAAGCCACAGAGAGTATTGCCTCCTAAAGAAGTTCATGAGATGGCACCATTATTTACAGATACTACATGCACTCCAGATGTAGGGTCCTCGTCTTGGGAGGTCATATAGAAATTGTTCAAGGATGAAAGCCTAAGGGTAATTGAGAAATATAGTGCTACTGTTGATGCTCCCACTCTGAATGCTAGCGATGCATGGAATGATGTAACTAATTCATTTTTACACAGAATTGTTGCCCGTCCTAAAATTCTACCCTATACAGACATGGTAAGATGGGTAATTGATAACCTGGAAATTACATACAAAATGTTTCTAATTCTCAAGGAGACAATCATTGGATTGTTCAAGGCAGAAGATTTAAGGAAAATGTATCATATACCTCCACCACAAAAGAGGTATGATAGTCACTTTGTCCAGAAGTTCATGCAAAAGAATCCAAACTCAACATATATTATCAAAGAATGGAGGGACCCAGGAAAACACAAACGAGAAGACAAAGGTATCTATTCATTAGCCTCTATTATTGGTCCCTTCTCTCATATTTCTGCTATGATGTGTCGTCTCTATGGTTACCCAAATACATATAAATTCTCAGAGGAATGGGTACCGTTGATAGAGGTTGCTTCTGATGGCTATATCATGGATTGGAAAAATATTTTGTCCAATAATTTAACTACTCAAATCCGTAATTACAGATAGAAGCACAACGTTATTGAAAGAACTTCTCCCCCTTTCTTTATGAGCACCTATATCATCAATGTTATTTGCTTTTCTTGTGATTTTCCATCTATAGGTTGGTAGTGGACAATTCAATACCCTACCCCTATTTTTGTTTACCTATATATCCTGTGGGAAACTAAGTATCTTCCCCATTTTTATAAAATCTATCATGAAATTATCTTTCCAATCCACTAAGAGGTCTTTGGCAGCAAAGCGCCTAGATTCTCCGTTGAAGCTAATAAGGACTTAAAGCCATTAGGAAAGTGGTTTGGGGAAGAAACATTTACTTGTATTCGAGTTTTTGGCAGCCTTACCCATCCTCATGTTTTGCCTCTTTTTGTTCCGGAAAAATTATTGGCTAAAGAAATTGCCTACCAAACAGTTAGTAATGGCTTGACTAAAGTGCTCAAGGACGCCAAGAAAACTCTTTGGCCTTCCTTTCCTATCCCTTTTGGTACCTATGCGTTGAAAAATCTCAGGCATGCTCACATTGAAATTGACCAAATTAAAGCTTTTGATTTTCCAACCATTCTAAACAAACAATATGATCCCAATGGTGTTGCAAAAGATGTCACGGCACAAGCCCAAATTAGGCAGTTCCAAAATATTCTATGGTTCAAAAGTTAGCAGCAAAATGCCTAAATCTAGAAGAATTGATTAAGTTTAATCAATATTGAGAGCAGAGAATAGCCCATCTGCCATAATTTTTATTAAGACATTTTTGACATAAACCTGAAGTTTTAAATACATCAGCCTCATCTTCAAGGCATCTGTTTATTTCCCAGATTTTAGAGATAGCCATTGCATTCGTTGAGCAAACGATGAAAATCAAAGAAGAAAATAAGTTGAATGAAGTATGGGAGGAATTTAATCATGTTTTATATACTAAAGAAACTTAGGATGTAAATACAACAAACAACAAAGAAACATAGCAAGGCATAGAAACTATAGGAAAACCTCCTTCACTGTTGAGGTTCCCGAAAAGACTATTGTTCCTCAGACTCCTGAAAAAACTAATGTTGATGAGGCTACCAATGAAACTATTGTTGCTAAGGATATGGAAATTATCCTGGCGTTTCTCACATAAAAAATAGTCCTAAATATTGAATAAATTCCTCCTTTGGATGTATTCCACAGTCCAAAACATAAAGCAATAATGAGCAAGTCAAGAAAGAAGAGAAATCTAGAACAAACACAAGCATTAATTTTAGACAAGACTCCTTTTCAAGTTCTCTGGAAAGGAGCCCAAACAGCTCCTAATGAAGAATTAAACAAGCTTTCACAATTTGTAGCTAGTACTACTATTGACAAAGCAACGGACATACAACTGTTTATGAAGGAAAAAGACCAGAGGTTATTAAATTAGAGTAGACTTCCAAAATGAAAGACAAGTGATTGAGAAACAAGGGCAAGCAAAACTTGCCGAGTTACAATTTTTTTTTGATAATTTAAAATTACAGATTGAATTTGAAATCAAAGACAAAGATCCACAGGTACAACCACTGCAACAAAAGATTAACCAGTTGAAGGATAGTCTAGAAATAAATGAAGTCCGAAAAGAAGCAGGAGAACTGGATACACTCCTCACTAAGAAAAAGGCTGTATTTGGTCACAAATTAGCTTTAATTCATGATTTATGTAAAACTAGTGATTCTCTAGTTAACCAGTTGTCCGATCTACACACATCTTATGAAGAAATTAAAGAGAAAATATTTTAGCATATAGATTTGCAAGACAGTGTTGAAGGAAGAGCAGTTGATCTTCCTTGAATTGAAGAATCTCAAAAGGATACCGTTTTCGATGACTGGGACATCAGAATGAAACAAGCAGATATGGCTATTATCAGAGCCATAAATCTTACTTCAAACTTCACCGAATATATCACCAATACCTTATGGCAGGCCAATCTAATACAAGAATGCTCGAAGGACACTTTTCCAGATGTCAAAACTCTGAAGCAGTCATGGCAAGAAGCGTCCAACAAAAAGGTCAACAATATCCAAATTTTCAAAAGTGAGCCTTGAAGGTTATTGGCATTTCTTAGTGAAACCACATAGTCAGTGGCTAGTGCTAAGGTGTCTCTCTAAAGCAATGACTCAATTTCTTTCAGCATTCAGTGATGTAGTTTTCACGAGACAAAAGCGCATGCAACCAATTCACCCCCACCCAACTGAATCCAATGACAAACATATGTGGACTCAAAGAACGAATGAAGAATTAGCCTAGAGCACAGTCATGAATTTCTTGTTGCAATAGATTGTTATCTTTAGCTTAAGTTGTTAAAGTTTTTTTGTTTTTTTTTGTTTTGTTTTTGTTTTTGTTTTTGTTTGTTTTTGTTTTGTTTTGTTTTTTTGTTTTTGTTTTTTTGTTTTGTTTTGTTTTTGTTTTTTTGTCTTTGCTTTTGTTTTGTTTTGTTTTTTTTTTTTTTTTTTTTTTCCTAAAAAACTTTTATCTAGTTTACTATTTTTGTAATATTAACAGGCAATTTAAACCTCTTTCATGCATTTTAGAAAGGGGTTCTGAATTTTTGAAAGACAACTTTGTACTTGCACTATTGTTTGAATCCAAAGTTATCTTATTGAGAAGCGGACTTGAAGCTATCTTTTTATGAGTAGAGTAATGATGTATCAGGTACTATTATCTTTATATTACTGCTATGTTTCATTGAAATAGATAGTGAATTTCTTATAAGTTGTTTCATTATATAAATGCTTTAAAACGAGTCATACATTGTCACTATTGATGTGTAGGATTGTATAATTTGTGATTGTATATGAGATAATAAAATCTTATATGTGATTAAGTTTTATTCAACTAAATTAATTAACTATTTAATTAATTTAGTTTATCTTATTATTTTTCCTTTTATAAAGTATTTAATGATCTATATTGTTGCATGCTTTGTAAAAAAAAATTATGAATAACATATAAAGAGATATTATTCGGGGGAAGTAAGTAGGATAAGTTTTACTTAGTAATATCATCTCTAGATTTTAAATCATTCCATTAGTCTTATTGTGTTTCTATTATATCTATTTAAACGGGAAACTGGTCCCTTTATCCCCAGTCGGACCCACCATTTTCAACAGAAAAGGAGCTGCCTTAAGTTCCCGACTAAGTGGTATTCCCCGATGTTGAGGCAAATATTTTCCAGCCTTCAACATTTTTGGTGCTAGAAGGAGGGCCTCGACTATGAATGGCAACAAGGTTTAATCGTAAATCAAAAGGTCATCCAAAGAGTCATTCTCCCTCAAAGTCTCCCCCAACTTCCAAATCTCATTCTAAATCTCCTACTTCTAGACTGGAAGTTGTGAAAACAACTACAAGATCTCCTAGCACACACCCTAAGACATCTGATCAACCTCCTTCTCAGGAGTTACCTGAAGTTCAGACCCTAATTCAGAAATTAGAAGGAATTTCTATTTCAGAAGAAAGGTCACAACAATTTGAATTATCTGAAGGTAGTGTATCATCATCTTTCTAGACTTCTCGTATTTTAACTCAATCCCAAAGTGAGAAGCTTGGGGTTACTCCATTTGAGTTTCCCTTACCTTCCCACCGAAGAAAGACGAAAAAATATGAATCTCAATCATCTACTAGTGAGATTTTATCATCCACTCCACCACAAACACCTTCATTTCATCCCTCATCATCAGCATCCACTCATCCGATCAATCCTCCTATTCATACCCCTCATTCTCAATCAACTGGTGCTAGTTCAATCAGCACTAGCACAAGGGCTACTTCTTCTTCCACACAGTCAACCTCTTCTACTATCACAACTCCTTCTACCCAAGTTCCCATAATGGTAGGCCAACAACAACCAAACAGACCTTGGACCAATCCTGGAGTTGTTCAAATGGTAGCACCTATCCATCCTTTACCTAAACACCCTGAAATATGGCTGCCTAAGTTCAATCCAGATGAAGGGATTCCAGTTGAAGAGCATTTACATAATTACATGTTGGTTAGTAATCTTAATGGGGTTTCAGAAGAAGATTGTGTATGTAGACTTTTCCCCTATACTTTTGTAGGATTAGCAGGATCCTAGTACTTTTCTTTACCAGCAGGTTCAATTACTAATTGGAATACATTCCAAGAGCAATTTATGACTAATTTTGGTGATGAGCGTACAACAACTACTTTAATTAACAATCTTTCCAATCTTAAAATAAATCAAGATGAAAAAATCAAGGATTTTAATTCTAGGTTCAATCAATTGCTTAACAAGATTCCAGAAAACTCACAGCCTGGTGAAGATGTACAAATAGAATGGTATATCTCTACACTTCCCTCTAATATTACGATATTCGTAGATAGAGATGGTAAAATCACTTTAAGTGACAACATGAAAGAAGCTTCATCTATCGAAAAAATAATTTTAGCTTTAGAGAAGAAAACCATTCTAGAAGAGAGAAAATCAAAGAAAGTGACTTTCAAGGAAGAAACCAAAAAGAAACCATCTAAAGACCCTTTCAATTTAGAGGGATTACAAAAAGTCCTCAAAACGATGTCAAACAAAATGGTCGAGATTAAGAAACAAGTCTCAGATACTTCAAAAAGACCTTTTAGACCCTTTAAGAAAGCTCAATCTTCATCATCTCAACCACCTAATATTATATCTAATGTTGAATCATATCAAGAGGAAGACGAGGAGTCAGTCCTATCTGTGGAAGAATCAGAAGAAGAAGAACTAGTAGAAGCACATGGATTATGGGATTTTATTCTTACTACATCGGAAAATGAGGAAGAAGGAGAAGCTCTACCAGTTGAAACTAGGAGTAAAAAAAATGTTGATTCATCACCATCAAATAAAAAACAGAGGTCAACCGCTCCTATTAGTAAATATAAAAGTGTAACCAAGAAATCTCCTAATAAATCTTCTAAATCCATTCCATCTTCTTCAAATTCCCCTTCTGTATCTAAAAATCTTGTTATTTCTTATAAATATATAGAATATAACTTTTTGGAAGATATGAAGAAAGCTAAAGCTAATATTTCCATGTATGATGTGAGCAGGCTTAAGCAACAACAACGAAATATTGCTAAAGGAATTAAATGTTGTTCCTACATCTCCTTTGCCAACTGCTAAAGCCTCACTTGGAAAAGGAAAGCCTCCAAGTGATTCCCCAGATAAAATTGATGCTTCCAATGCAATTTTAATTGGAGACAAGTCTAACTCCCATACCCCGCCTTTTCTTTTAACCTTTGAGATTTTTAATAAAAATGTTCACAATTGTTTGATAGACTCAGGTGCTTCATCAAATATTATGCCATATTCAGTTTGTCTCAAGCTGAACATAACCCTTGAGAAATCTGTTGTTCAAATTGTGCAATTAGATAGAACAAAGGTTAAGGTATTGGGAGAATTAAATTATGTTTTAATAAGATTATCTTCAAATTCAAAGGTATGTCAAATTATTGATATTCTGATTGCTGATATTCTTGAATTTTATGGTCTTATTTTAAGCAGAGATTGGTCTGAGAAATTACATGGGTATTTCGCCACAGATTGGTCACACATATGGCTACCTTACAATGGGAAACCAAATCAGATTTGGGTGGATAGAGAAAATCATATGAAATACTCAGTTACGGATTTGGATGAAGAAAATGAACCTATAGTTTTTACCAACAACATTCTTGGGAATTATTCTTCAGAATATTTCTTTGGAAGTTTCACAGCTCAGACATCCCCTTTCTTAGTAAATTTTGTTTTGTCTCAAGTTGAAAATTATTCACAAACATATTTTACTAAATGTATTAATGTTGTAGATACGCCTGTAATTAAGCATGATTCTTTATTTTGGACACTTTATTTTGATGGTTCTAAATCTAATGATGGTGTAGGGGCTGGATGCATATTGATAAGCCCTAATGGTGAAAAAACTATGCTGGCATGTAGATTAGAGTTTGAATGTACTAATAACATAGCTGAATATGAAGCATTAGTACAAGGATTGCATAAAGCTATAAGTCTTGATGTTGAATATCTGCAAGTCTTCGGTGATTCTGAAATTGTTATAAAACAAGTTAGAAACAATATTCATTGTGTTTCTAATCATCTTAGACATTATTAGTCCTTGATTCAAAATCTTACTTCACATTTCATCGCATTTAATATTTCTCCGATACCTAGACTACAGAATGCCAGCACAGATCTTTTGGCCAATGTTGCATCTAAACTAATCCCACCTGAAGATTTTAGTCCAGATAGATTTTCTATAGAATTGATTTTTCGCCCTTCCATTCCTGATAATGTCACCAATTGGCGAGTATTCAATGATGATGAAGATATCCTTGATTTTTTACATCTGAATAATCTTATCTTGATCAAGTGATTGACGAAGATGAACATGATAGACAATTGAATAAATCGAATGAACAAAATGCTTTGCCAAAACCTATAGTTAGATTGGAGGATCTTTATGATTTAAAAGACAGATTTAAAAAGGTCAGCAACTGCAAACTTCAAAGTTCAACTTTGAGATTTGAACTAGTTAACCTTGGATCTGATATCAAACCTCAAAATATTAACTTAGGTCTTGGGTTGTCAGGAGAAGAACGAAATGCATTTAATCATTTGTTAACAAATATAAAACAATCTCTTCTTGGAATTATCAAGATCTCAAAACGTATGATACTTCTATCATTCAACATGTTATCCCAATGATACCTGATGTCAAACCCATTCAACAAAAACTTAGGAAGATTCATCCAAATTTGGAAAGTCAAATTAAAAATGAATTGAATAAGCTTTTAAAAGCCAAAATTATCTTTCCAGTTAGACATTCCAGATGGGTTTCTAATCTTGTACCAGTTAGGAAAAAGAATGGTGATATCCACATCTGTATTGATTTTAGGAATTTAAATAAGGCATGTCAAAAATATAATTTTCCCCTCCCACCAATGGAATAAGTTTTACAATTAGTTGTTGGTTCTGAACTAATGTCTTTTCTTGATGGATTCTCAGGTTACAATCAAATACTTGTTCATCCAGAGGACATATTAAAGACTACGTTCAAAACAAAATGGGGAACATATGCATATCAAAAAATGCCTTTTGGATTGATGAATGCAGGAGCTACGTTCCAGAGAGAAATGGACATCACTTTCAAGGGTTTAATTAATAAAACTATTGTGGTATATCTAGATGATATTACCATATATTCCAAAAAGAGAAATAATCATTTGCATGATTTAAAACAGATCTTTGAAAGATGCAAAAGGTATGGAATCTCTTTAAACCCCAAGAAATCATTTTTTGCTCTTAGTGAAGGAAAACTCCTTGGCTTTATCATATCTAAAAATGGAATTTGTATTGACCCGAAAGAATCAAAACAATCTTAGAAATTCCATTACCACATACCAAAAAATCAATGCAATATTTTCTTGGCCAAATCAATTTTGTCAAAAGATTTGTCCTTGAATTTTCTCAAATCGTTCTACCATTACAAACCATGATCAAGAAAAAATCGTTTTTCAAATGGGGAGACAATGAAAGAGAGACATTTAAATTAATCAAACAAGTTGTAATTGACACTCCCTCTCTATCAACTCCTAATTTTTCTGATCAATTCATTTTATATACTTTTGCCTCTAAACTATCATATGCAACAGTCTTAACACAACCTAATGAATAGAAAATTGAAGCTCCTATTTCTTTCTTCAGTTCAAATTTCCAAGGAGCTAAATTAAACTATTATGGAGTAGAAAAGCAAGCCTTTGCAGTTTACAAAGCCATTAAGTATTTCAGGCCTTTTCTCTTAAAAACTCATACTAAAGTCATTGTGCCTTTCTCAACAGTTAGGCAATTACTTATTCAAAAATAACTAGGAGAGAAAAGAGCTAACTGGGTCATGACCTTACAAGAATATGACCTAGAAATAAAACCTGCTAAAATTGTAAGAGGTCAAGGGTTTTGCAGATTGATTACAAGAATGAATGATACGTTAGTTGATGAAGCCACAGGTAATATTGATCAAATCACAGAGGTACTTCCTGTTGATACCAAATCTCAATATGTTGACTTAATATTTTATTTAAAAAATGGTTATGCTCCATCTGAGCTTGATTTTAAAAGAAAGAGAGCCTTGAGATTAAAAGCTAATCAATATCAACTCATCAATGATGTTTTGTTTAGAAAGAATTATGATTCTGTTTTGTTAAGATGTTTGGAAAAAGCTGAAGCAGAAAAAGTCTTACAGGAACTTCATGATGGGCCAGCCGGTGGACATTACAGTGGAGATACAACTGCTCATAAGATCCTACATGTTGGATATTACTGGCCAACTTTATTCAAAGACACTCACATGTATGTAAGAAGATGCAAAATTTGTCAAACTTCTTCAGGAAGACAAAAGAAACCATCTATGCCTTTGCATCCTATCAACATCGAACAACCTTTCGAACAATGGGGGTTGGATATAATAGGTGATATCATTCCTCATTCTTCCAAACAACATAAATACATTTTGACTGCAACAGATTAATTTATGAAATGGGTAGAGGCAATACCTTTGAATCTAGCCAATTTTAAGAGCATTACTGAATTCATTGATCAATTTATCGTTACCAGGTTTTGTATCCTCGTGCTCGTATTTTTTACAATGCTTCTTATTTTTCTAGAAATGTTATGACTGAATTTGCGCTAAAAAGAGGATTTAAGCTTAAGTATTATGAAAATTACTACCCTCAGGGAAATGGTCTAGCAGAATCCACTAATAAAAATCTTATCAGAATCATCAAATGAACCATTGACCAAAACCAAAGAAACTGGCATAAGGCTTTGATATTTGCTTTATGGGCTGATAGAATAACTCAGAAGACCTCCATAGGTACTTCTCCTTTTCATCTAGTATATGGGAAAGAAGTTATTTTACTGCCTAACCTAGCTCTTCCCTCATTGGCCCTAGTACAATTCATTGAAGAAAAGCCTTCTTCTGCTCTACAATTAAGAATGTCTCAAATCCTTAAATTGGAAGAAGAAAGGAATAAAGACAAATAGGTCCATGCCCACCATCAACAGTTGTTCAAAGCTTCATTTGATTTAAATTCAATAAAAAAAAAATGAAATTGGAGACTTCATTTTGAAATGGGATAAAGTGCACAAGGATAAAGGAAAACATACTAAATTTCAAAAACTTTGGCTTGGTCCCTTTCAGATTTTTGAGAAGATAGGTCCATCAACTTTTATCTTGCAAGATTTGCAAGGGAAGAAAGAAACTCTTCCCGTTAATGGAATTATTCTCAAAAAATATTTTTCTTAAAAAATAACATTTGTTCTCTTATAAAATATGTAAATAAACTTATATGCAAAATAGCGTTTTTAGTTTTATATTGTTAAGTAGTACATGTTTGAAGTATATATTGGAAGTTTCTCTTCATTTTTCAGGTATTAACTTAATCAAGAAACGATTTAGAAAGCAAAACTATAAATTGAAATCTAGTATTGTATCTATTTTAAGACTTTGAAAGGTGATAACCATTTAATTGTGAAACCTTTTGGCTTGAAACTCTTAAAAACTCTGTTTGTTTGTAAATCAATGTTGAAAAGTCATTTTTATAAAAGCAAAGATTATTACGAATCTTTAGCATATTTAACTTAAACGGTCATCCAAAACTCTTAAGGATTAAATGAAACATCCCCATCCATTAATTTTAAATTTTTTTGAGTGTTCATAAATATAAAAAACTTAAAAGTTAAGAGTTCTTATCATGTGTCGGCTTATCACGATCATGTGAAACTAATGACATTGACATTATCACTATTGAAAACCACACCAAGATGATGACTTATAGTCACAAGACTATAAGACAAGAGGTCTCATTACGAGTCGACTTGTTCAATCTTATTATAACTTGTGAATGACATTATCATCATCTGGCCACCAAACCAGGATAATGACTTTCAAGTAATATATATATATATATATAACCTCTAAAAAGGTTATTATGACATGGATGGGATACTGGTTCATTTTGGTTAAATGGTAACCCTGTCGAGGCTATGAACGCCTGCTGGCAGCAGTGGCTCTACCAATGACAAATAATTTTATTCTATATACTAAGCTTCTAATATTTTTTACTTTACTTTTTCAACCTATTAGTGATTGATTTACACAATTAAGGTTTTTATCTATAGCAAGCTCTGAGAAGATTTACGATAAAATAAGTTGTTTCACTTCAAAGTTATCTATATTGATCTAAATTTCAATCATTCTTAACTTTCTGAAAAAAAAATCTTGATAAAGATTAAAATCTATTTATTATTACAGAGATTAATTGTTTCATCCAGTGTGTCGCCAATTGTTGTAGTACTCAACAACCCCCATTATCCTTAGACTTAGAATAAGAAATAATGGGGACCCTTTAAATTTTTAGGAAAGAGTCCTTTCTTGTTTTAATAAAATAAGACTAGTTTTAGATTTTTAGCTTTTAAAGAAAATATTTTAAATAGGTATATTGCTAAAATAAAACCCTTTTGAGGCTTAGGAACATTTCCTTAGTTTTAAGCAAATAATGTGAAAATCTAAGTAATCCCGTTAAACTATATTTCCATTAAAAAACCTTTAAAAACATCACTGAAAGTTTCAAAAGGCTCTTTGAATAAATAAGCAGAAAAATCATAAATGTTGGTCCCACTAAGAACTACACATAAGTACTTATCGGCTTATCGGCATCGACAATTTCATATTAAGTACCAATAACGACATCGCCGATAGCGAAACACCGACAACAATATTGTTGATCATAAAGTACTGCTTGTGAAATACCACTTGTGAAATATTGATTGTGATATCACAGTCTGTCACTTACCGGTATCACGTTTTGTCAACTAATGAACGCTGATATCGCATTCTCTTAACCCCTGACATTCCGATATCACACGTTCCGCATCCCTATTTGTGACTATATCAACATAATATCAGGAAATCACATGTTGCAAAGTCATCTTCATACTGTCTAATGTTGAAACGTCGATAAAGAAAATCTTTGATATAATGAGAAGTGTCAACATCATGTGAACAAATGTTTGAAAATTAAATGGCCACTCTGTGTATTTATAGTTTCAAGGTTTTAAAAGATTTTGAATGACTTTGATAAAATGTAGAATCATGTTTTCATTAAAACTTTCTTTCAATTGATAAGACTCTTTGTGTTTTACGAGGTTCTTGCCTCTCATCTTGGTTTACTTCTTAAATAGGTGAATTCCGATAAACCACTGTTAAAGGAAATGTCAAGGATAATCAAAGTGAGGAGAAAGTCCATAGTTCAGTTGTAGACAATATTGCCTCCTCAAGAAGTTCACGATATGGCACCATTGTTTACAGATACTACATGCACTCGAGATGCAGGGTCCTCGTCCTGGGAGGTCATATACAAATTGTTCAAGGATGAAAATTCAAGGGTAATTGAGAAACAAAGTTCTACTGTTGATGCTCCCGCTCTGAATGCTAGCGATACATGGAATGAGGTAGCTAATTTGTTTTTACACATAATTGTTGTATGTCCTAAAATTCTACCCTATAAAGACATGGTAAGATGGGTCATTGATAACCTAAATATTACAGACAAAATGTTTCTAACTCCCAAGAAGACAATCATTGGATTGTTCAAGGCGGAAGATTTAAGGAAAATGTATCATATACCTCCACCACAGAAGAGGTATGATACTCGATTTGTCCAAAAGTTCATGTATGTGAATATGAACCCAACAGATATTATCAAAGAATGGAGGAGGGACCCAAACAGGGGTATGTATTCATTAGCCTCTATTGTTGGTCCTTTCTCTCATATTGCTGCTATGATGTGTCATCTCTATGGTTACCCAAATACACATAAATTCTCAGAGGAATGGGTACCACTGATAGAGGTCGCTTTTGATGGCTATATCATGGATTGGGCAAATATTTTGTCCAATAATTTAACTACTCAAATCCGCAATTATAGACATAAGCGCAATGTTATTGAAAGAACTTCTCCCCCTTTCTTTATGAGCACCTATATCATGGACACTATTTGTTTTTCTTATGATTTTCCATCTATAGGTTGGAAGTGGACAATTCAATACCCTACCCCTATTTTTGTTTACCTGGATATCCTATGGGAAACCAAGTATCATCCTCATTTTTATAAAATATGTCATGAAATTATCCTACCCATCCACCAAGAGGTATTTGGCAGCAAAGCACCTAGACTCTCCGCTGAAGCTATAAGGACTTAAATCCATTAGGAAAATGGTTTGGGGAAGAAAAAATTACTTATATTCAAGTTTTTGGCAGTCTTGCCCATCCTTTTGTTTTGCCTCTTTTTGTTTTAGACAAATTACTGGCCAAAGAAATTGCCTACTAAACAGTTAGTAATGGCTTGACTAAAGTGGTCAAGGATGCCAAGAAAATTCTTTGGCCTTCCTTTCCTATCCCTTGTGGTACCTATGTGTTGGAAAATCTCAGGCATGCTCACATTGAAATTGACAAAATTAAAGCTTTTAATTTTCCAACAATTCCAAACAAATAATATGATCCCAATGGTGTTACAAAAGATGTCACGACACAGGCCCGAATTAGGCATTTTTCAAGCAAGCCTAATGAATTCGATGATTTATTTGAGATGGTTCCATAATGTTTTATGGTTCAAAAGTTAGTAGCGGAATGCCTAAATCTTGAAGAATTGATTAAGTTTAATCAATATAGAGAGCGAAGAATAGCCCATCTGCTATAAATTTTGTTAAAACGGTCTCGACAAAAGCCAGAAGTTTCAAATACATCAACCTCATATTCAAGGAATCCGATTATTTCCCAGATTTTAGAGATAGCCACTACAGTTGTTGAGCAAACGATGAAAATCAAAGAAGAAAATAAGTTGGATGAAGTATGGGAGGAATTTAATCGTGTTTTATCTACTGAAGAAACTCATGATGTAAATACAACAGTCAACAAAGAAATAGAGAAAGTCACGGAAACTAAAGGGACAACCTCGTTCACTGTTGATGTTCCCGAAAAGATTATTGTTCCTAAGACTCCTAAAAAACTAATGTTGATGAGGCTACCAATAAAACTATTGTTGTTGAGGATATGGAAATTATCCCAACGTTTCCCACATCAGAAATAGTCCTAAAGATTGAAGAAATCCCTCCTCTGGATGTATTCTACAGTCCAAAACATAAAGTAGTAATTAGTAGATCAAGAAAGAAGAGAAAGTTAGAACAAGCACAAGCATCAATTTTAGACGAGACTCCTTTTCAAGTTCTTTGGAAAGGAGCCTAAACAACTCCAGATGAAGAATTAAACAGGCTTTCACAGTTTGCAGGAGCTTATGCTAGTGCTACTATTGACAAAGCAACATAAATACAACTTCTTATGAATGAAAAAGTCCACATGATTGTTCAATTAGAGAAAGATTTCCAAAGTGATTGAGCAAGAAGTGCAAGAAAAACTTGTCGAGTTACAGAAAAGTTTTGATAATTTAAAATTATGGTTTGAATTTGAAATCAAGGACAAAGATGCATAGGTACAACAATTGCATCAAAAGATTAACCAGTTGAAGGATAGTCCAAAAATAAAGGAAGTCTGAAAGGAAGCAAGAGAACTGGATACATTCCTCAATATGCAATAGGTTGTCTTTTGTCGCAAATTAGGTTTAATTCATGATTTATGTAAAACTAGTGATTCTCTAGTTAACCAGTTGTCCGATCTGCGGACGCTTTATGAAGAAAATGAAGAGAAAATCTTTGAGCATATAGATTGGCAAGATAGTTTTGAAGGAAGACTAGTTGATCTTCCTCGAATTGAAGAATCTCAAAAAGGATATCGTTTTCAGTGGTTGGGAGATCATAATGAAACAAGTAGAAATGGTTATTATTAGAGCCAGAAATCTCGCTTCAAACTTCACTGAATATATCATTGATACCTTATGGCAAGCCAATCTATTACAGGAATGCCCGAAGGAAACTTTGCGAGATGTCAAAACTCTGACGCAGTCATGGCAAGAAGTGTCCAACAAAAAGGTCAACGATATCCAAAGTTTATCAAAAGTTAACCTTGAAGGTTATTTACTTTCATGGCTTTCTTCTTGGTTTTTTTTTTGCCTTCTATGTCTTGAGGGTCTTGGGAATTGGTTGGGAAAGAGGAATTTAATGGAGCTCAGGGAGAGCTGAATGAAACCTAGCAGGTAATGTAAGACCTGAATGAAGCTAGGTGCATGAGTAAGGGAAGTTGAAGGTAGGAATATGACAATCAGTTGGATTGGCTCAGTCCATTGGTGTAAATGGACAGTGGACGTGCAGTCATGAAAAGGTGACAGGAAAGGTGAAGTAATTAGATCGAGGTGTCAGATGCCTTGGATATGTTGGGAACTATTGTTCTCAATGTTGTGCATGGTGTGCACAAATAAAGGGAGTTATCTTAACCTTGACCTTATGCTATCTGGTAATTATGTTATGATCATGATTATGCTTATGTTTATATATGTATACATGTATGTATGTATGTATGTCATGTCTGACAGGGTCATCATGGATCATGGTTGTTTAATGCTAATGTTTATATGTATATATGTGTGTATGTATGTCGTTGTCTGACAAGATCATGATTGTTTTATGCTAATGTTTATGTATATGTATCTATGTATCTATGTCACTGTTTGACAAGGTTGTCAGGGATCATTCTTGTGGAGGAATGATTGCTTATGTAGGTGAGTGGCATGACGAAGTTCCTGATCTTATGGGGAATCAAGTGGGGAGAGTAGTCATGACAAATATACAAGGTTAGTATAATGTGGATATGGATTGATGTTGTATGTTGGTATTATGCCTATGTTTATGTTATGACGGGTAACTCTGAGGGATACATCATGGAAATGAAAGCAGTGTGATCTACGAAATGTTGGGACAAGCATGGATAAGACACTAGAAGCAAGGTTGCTTGGTAGAGATGGTGTGGTTTTGGATGTGTGGTACTATTGTTGTGCATATGTTGTATATGTTGTACATGTTGCATCTATGATGTCATGTGCATGTGGTGTTGTGTATATATAGTGTGTGTACATGTTGCATCTATGATGTCATGTGCATGTGGTGTTGTGTATATATAGTGTGTGTACATGTTGTTTATGCAATGTTATGTATAAGGTGGTTTAGATAGTGTTGTACGAATATTGCATTTGCAGTGTTGGGTATAGATGGTGCTATGTACATGTTGGATATTCATTGTTGTGTACATATTGTATTGTGCGCATGATGGATATGTGGTGTTGTGTGCATATGGTGGTGTGCACATGTTGGATATGCATTGTTGTGTACATAGGGAGCTATGTACATATTGTATAAGTTGCATTGTGTACATATGGTGTTGTGTGCATGTTGTACATTTGGTGCTATGCACATATGGTGTTGTTTGCATGATTGTACAAGTGACGTTGTGAGCATGTGGTGTCATATACATGTTCTACATGTGGTATGGTGTGCAATTGGTGTTGTGTACATGTTGTAGATATGGTGTTGTGTATGTGTGGTGTCGCGTACATGTGCATGTAGTGTTGTGTACATCTGGCATTGTCTACACATTGTACAAGTGGTAAGTTGTACATGTGGCATTGTGTACACGTTGTGCAGGTGGTGCCTGGTACATGTGATGTTGTGCACACATTGTGCAGGTGGTGCTTTGTATAGGTGGTACTATATACATGTTGTACATATGGTATTGGTGTACATGTGGTATTGTGTGCATGTCGTACATGTTGTGTTGCGGGCATGTGGTACTATATATGTGCATTGTGTAGTCGTGGTACTGTGACATGTGTATTCATTGTGTTGTACTTTGTGTACGTATATGTGTTGTGTTGTACACCGGGCGTAGGTGTATGTATTGTGTTGTGATGTACACCGAATGTAGGGGTATGTATTATGTTGTGTTGTACACTAGGTGTAGGTGTATGTGTGGTATGTCAAGTGTAGGTGCATGTATTGCATGGTGTTGTATGTCATGTGTGGTTATATGTGTGTGATGCGCACTATGTGTATGTACACATGGTTGAGGAGAAGGCACTAGGTGTTTATCAGGTGTGGCAATCGATCCAGTGTGTGTATAGAATAAGGACAAAGGTTGAAGCTAAGGATTGATTGAAGGATAAGTATCATTATTTTATTTTAGTGTTACTATGCATGTGATGTATGATTCTGATCTATGATGATGATGTGTGATCTATGATTCTGGTTTATGACGGTTACATGTGATTTATGATTTTGGTCTATGATGGTTGTGTTTTGAGCTAACCTAATGTGATATGTTTATATATGATGATTTGGTAAAAGATCCTAGTTTGACTTGTTGTGACAGGAAACAGACAAAATTGCAAGTGTACCTTGTTGGCGAGTTACCAATGAGGTATGATGTGAATTTATTTCAATCTATTTTAAATCTAATGGAAGTTATGTGCTTGGTACAAGAAGCACGCAAATGTCCAGTTGGGTGGTTAAAACTGTCTGCAAGGATTAGTAGCAACAAAAAAAATAATTAGAACAAGAAACAATATGATGGTAAAGCATTTAGGAGCAGGGCCATTGTGGGACATTGGTACCCAATAGTTTCCATTGATTATCATGAGCATGCTATGACCGGTATGATGGTTTTGAGGCTGGTATGTGCCTTGGTTTTTGTATCTTCCAATACGAGAACGCCTTGCCAAGGGATGGACTGCCCGGGATGGGGGTGCCAGCAGAACACAGAAGGTGTTTGACTGCACCGAAGGGGGTGACCGGATTGCTCGAGGGATTGTGCAACAGAGAAGGGGAGGTTGGGGATATATTTGTTTTGGTCATTATCATTGCTAGATGGAATCAAATTCACATTGGGAGTGTGCCCTGGAACAGTGAGTCAGTCAATGTTCACTGATAGGACAAGTGGCTCAAGATTATAGTGTTGGACACTAGATGCAACTTTGACTTTGCATTGGATTATGGACTTCCTTGGAAGGTGGTGAATCTTGATATTACTTTGAGGGTGGAGGTGTGAGCCTCTGGATTCCCTTGTTGCAGATGTAGGCATCGTATCCTTTTATTTGTTGGATGAGAAACTGTGCATATGTGTATATCTTTGTAAATATTGTATCGAGCTAGATTTATAAAGCTCCATAGACAATATGATTATTTGCTGGGTGAAGCAAATGTGTATGTGTGTATATGTGGTTATTATTGTAAATATTGTAATGAGCTTTGTTATAAAGCTCCAGTAAACGATATCTTTGTCATGTTTTAGCTGACGGTCATTGTAAATACTGCAACTAGCTATGTTATAAAGTTCCATGGCAATATGTTTTCATTGGTCTTGCTAGTTATAGGTGTCATTGAACACCAAGGATGGTGTTCCCCCAAGGGGGAGGTTTTTGTAACAACCCTGGTTAAAAATCCATGTAAAATATATAAGATCATGGTCATGGGACACATATTCCAAGTTGAATGGTGGGAAAAAAATCCTAGTGGAGTGTCATTTCTGTTTATTGTGGCAAAGGAAACTCGGAAAGGCATGAAGCATTTATTGGCATTTTACTTATGAAACTAATGGAAATTAGGAGGTCACATGTTGCATGTGAGGAGGAAATTGAAGGAAAATAATGGAAAATGAATGAAATATAGGTCTCATTGATAAACAGGCTTCTAAGGATTAGTTGGCAAGATTTTGATAGGTTTTGGTGGAGTTCTCTTTTATTCTCTCTCTCTCTCATACTCTTGTATACTTCGAGTTTTCATGGAGCACTCTTGGAGAGTGTGGCATACTTGGATGCTTAGAACAAGAAGGCAAAGAAAGAGTACGAAAGCACCAGAGGACATCCGGATCAGCAACTACAATGGGTTTTTCTTGCAGGTACCGAGTTTTATGTATGATTTCCTTACTAGTGTTGGCATGCATGGCACATGCATGTGGTTTCTTGGTTATGATTTGGCATTGGCATGGAGGATTGCTTGGATTGGCAATGATTTTTCCTAGCCTTCCTATTTCCTAGATAGCCATGGTGTTGTGGGTTTTACTTTTTTTTTTCCTAGTTGGTTCTCATATTCCTTTGGTTGTGGGTTGAGTTATTAGTTCTTGGAGCCTTGGATGGACCAATGCTCGGGAAGCCCTGTAACGACTTAGGTTAAGTTACTAGTCCTGGAGCCTTGGTTGAACAAATGCTCTGGAGCCTTGTAACAACTTGGGTTGAGTTATTATTCCTAGAGCCTTGGTTGGAAAAATGCTCTGGAGCCCTTGGTGGGTTGAGTTACTAGTCCTAGAGCCTTGGTTGGACAAATGCTTTGGAGTCTTGTATCAGTTGTGGGTTGAGTTTCTAGTCCTAGAGCCTTGGTTGGACAAATGCTCTGGAGCTCGGCAACAACCATGGGTTGAGTTACTTGTCCTGGAAGTCGGGTTGGAACAAACGCTCTGAAGCCCTGGACAACTTTGGTAGATACCGATCTAATGATGGTTAGTGATGTCCGAGCATGAGGTGAAATCACTAGTTGAGGATTGTGGTGGTTGGCCTATGGAAGCCCTGGTTTTGTTGTGCTTGTTGTGTTTCATGAGATCCTGCATTCATGCTTGGAATATGGCACGGGGGTGATTGGATGAAGGGAGACTTGGCTCAGCCAATCTACGATCGGGTGGAATGTGGTAGTCCCATACCAGGTTGGCTTGTGCATCATTAATATGAGGTTATCTCTCCTGGTTAATTCATGAGTATTATACTGGTTTATATGTGAATTATATGGTTATTATTTCCATGGTATTTCTGTTGTTATTATGTTGGTTTATGAGCATGTATTATGACAGTGGCTATGTATGGATCTCACCATGTTTTTACTTGTAATTGAATGACAATGTATCTATGGCCCAACAGATGATAATGCAACTAAAATGATAAGGAAACAATGCCTCATAGTGAATCTCAGATAAGTATGATACCCCTATGCTCAGATTTGTTGTTTAAACCTATAGATTACATATTTATGACATGTTTAACGAAATGCCTGTCATGGCTAGTAGGGGTCCACTCTAGTCTTTGTAAATTTTTTTACAAATGTATAATTGTTCTGTTATGATAATTCATTTATGAACCTGTCACTGAGTGTTGGGCAGTGACCTGGGCTCTGGGCCTGAAAAAGTGGCACAAATCCTGGAGTCACAAGTGCAAGTCTAAGGAGAAAAGTCCCCAGACACATGAATACCCATGTTGTGGGAGCATATGGATCCTCCTAGACGCATGCTTGTCCATATCAAGGGAGAGTCCGGGGATTTAATGGTTTAAAATCTCAGTGGGACCCAGGGGTTGGTTACTTGAGTGGTTGGGATGGCTCCTCGGAGTTATGTTGATGATGTGGAATATTTGTATGGTGTGTTTCCATCGGTTCCACTTCCTTAACTGACACATAGGGATTCAAATCATATCATAGTAACTTCTCGTCACATGTTTGCCCCGGTTGGTTAGTTACTTGGGTAGATGTGGGAGGAGGGTGTTACTCTTTTGGACTTATTTTCTTGTTTGAGCACTCAATAGGTTCACAATTCATCTTACCATCCTCAATCCAATGGGCAAACTGAGATTGTGAATAAATGTTTAAAAGGTTATCTTTGTATCTAATAATAGACACAATGCATCAAGTGGTTTCCCTTAGTAGAATGGTGGTACAACACATCCTCCCATACTTACCAAAATGTCCCCATTTATGGTACTTTATGGATATAAGCCTTCATCCATCACATCACCCTTGAAAGGGATTACAAAGGTTCAAGTAGTGGAGAACAACAAAGGGTACCAACAAGAGGTCATACAACTTGGTTATATCACAAAATAGGATGAAACAACAAGCATATAAATATTGCAATAAAAAGGAATTTGAAGTGGGGGATTGGGTATTTTTTAGTCTACAACCATATAAACAAATTCTCCTCAAGCAACAAAATAAGGACAATAAATTAGCACCAGCATATTATGGCCCCTATAAGGTGTTAAAGAGGATCATAAGTATGTATTACAAATTGAACTTGCCTCCATTTTCACATGTACATTAAATATTTCATGTTTCTTGCTTAAAAAAGGTAATTGGTGACAATATGCCAATCCAAAAAGTTTTACCAAAGATTAATGGAGAAGGAAAAATCATACCATAACCAGAACACAATCCTTGAAACAAGGATTAAGCAATTGTGAAATCGAGTAATTACTTAGTACCTCATCATGTGGAATAACATATCATTGGAAGAGGTGACATTGAAAGATGAGTTATTCATGTAGAAACACCAACATTTAGTTAAGTGCTAAGTGCAACACTTATTTTAAGGGGAAGGACATGTTAAGCATAAAGCCCCTTATTAAGTCTTAGATACTGAGTTATCACATTTCTAGTGTTATATTAGTAAGTCTACTAGAACCTTTCATTATAATTGTACACACACACACAAAGGAGACCAAGTCTTAGGATCATCACATCTTGTCTTGTATGTTGAATTCATTGTAAAAGGAGGTTTCCCCCTCGAAATGTATCATATTCATTGACTTCTTATACTTTTTTAAGGTGAGTGGTTCATAAGATAGTTTTTAGTCATGCCTTTTGCGTTGACTAATGCTCCTTATACTTTTCAGAGTGGTATGCACATTTTTTTTTGGCTCCATCTTAGAAAAATTGTGTTGGTTTTCTTTGTTCATGACAAATAATGGGAATGCCACATCAAACATTTGGATAAATTTCAACAAATTCTTGAGAATAATCAATTATATGTAAAAATATCTAAATGATATTTTGGGAAACAATAAGTAGAGTATTTGGATCATATTGTTTCACAGGAAGAGTTTAAGGTGGACCCTCAAAATATCTAAGCTATCACAAAATGGCCTATTCCTAAGAACATCAAGAGTCTTAGAGGAATTTTGGGAGTTACTAGATATTATTAGAAATTTGTTAAGAAATATATATGCATCGCAAGCCCATTCACATCTCTCTTGAAGAAAAAAGCATTTGTATGGAATGATGAGGCTATTTTGGCATTCTCTCTCCTAAAGGATAATATGTCTTCTATACCATTATTGGCAACACCTAATTTTGGTAAAACATTCATAGTAAACTTTGATGCATCATGGAGTAGTATTGACACAAGAAGAGAGACCATTGGCCTTTGAAAGCAAACAATTCAAGGGGGGAATATTTGTCGAAATCTACATATGAAAAAGAAATGGAATCAATTTTACATACAATAAAAAATGGCAACAATATCTCATTAGGAGGCACTTTAAATTCAATGCAGATGATTATAACCTAGAGTACTTTTTGGAGTAGAGATTGTAATCATAGGAGCAACAGAATTGGTGGAAAAAATGCAAGAGTTTGATTTTGAATTAATCTATAGAAAGAGAAAGGAAAATATAGTAGCGTATGCTTTTTCTATAATAGAAGAAGTCTCAAGTTTCTATTCTATTCTAGTGTGTCTAGAAGAAGCTTGCCATCAATGGAAAAATGACAATTATACTAAACAAAAATTACAATTTATAAAGGACGGGATGAACTCTATAGAACAATGGGAATGGAAGGAAGATATACTTTGTTATCAGGGTAGAATGCTTTTATTTCCTCAATCGGAGTTGAAGAAACAAATCTTAAGGGAGTCCCATGGCACTTCAATGGCATAACATGTAGAGTTCCTTAAAACATTTTAAAGGATCAAATTGATTTTTTTGGAGAAGGAATGAAGAAAGATATTCAAATATTTGTAAGTGAATATCAAGGTTACCAAATAAATGAAGTGTTAATTTTTTAGTTCAGACAAGTGTTCTAGTCTCATATTGTGTCTATGAGGCTAAGGAACATAGTGGATTAATTTTCTTTGATACCAAAAAAAAATCTAAGGAAAACTACCTTAATTAGGATTAATTAGCCAATTTACTAATTTTCTTAAGTTTAGCTTAGGGAAATTGGTTAATTAATCAGGATTAGTTGAGGTAAATTGATTTTCCTCCAGTGGCTTCTAGAAAAGTCATGTGATGGGGTCAAGATGATCTTAGCCATTGATTTATATTAGCTCATGGTCGTTGATTTCTCAACAAGAGATTATAAGAGGAAATTGATGAGCATTACGAGAACATATCAGAGGCACATATTTGTATTGGTTGCAAGAGCACAATGATAGTGTGAGGGCACCTGCTGACGGAGTTCAATAGTGATTGAAGACAAAAGAGTTGGAGAAAATGTTTCACAATGATTTCTAGATTCTTAGAGTTAGAGGGAGATCGATTTTATTTGTATAGGAGGTTGAGTTTCCTAGTGGTGCGAGTTGCTTCAGAGAGACTGACTTGTCAGAGTAAAGAATTTTTTTCCAAAGTGAACAATTCACATAAGTGAAGTCAAGTTTTCTAGGATAAGTCAAATTTCAAAGGAGGTCGAGTTTATTTTCAGTCAATGCCAGTTTGGCATTGAGGGCCAAGTTGTGAGGGCCACAGGTGTGGTTTGATTCAATGAGCCAAAGGGAGGACGAATTGGATCAAAGGGGTCAAGTTGTCTCCAGGAAGACAAATCAATTTGCAGATGTGGCATAACTAATTTTTCATAGGTTTTGCTAATTTAAAACAGTTTGCTAATTTACGACAAATAATTGTAATTTGTTATCACAAAATTTTGTTGAAGAAGAAATAAAATACTCATCTACAAAACTAATATTCCCCACACTACGGTTTTTCCAAGGATATTTGCCCAAAAATATCGGTGCTTATTATCTGTGTGTGTGTGTGTGTGTGTGTGCAATATTTTCTCAGTTCTTGTGGTTTATTTATTTTTCGTGAAGTTATAGTAGTGTTTTATTTAGTATTTAACACAAATAAATTGTAGAATACAAATAATCAAATTTCATAAGATAATAATAACTAGTAACTGCAACAATATTAACATTTTGCATGGTATTAGAGAAAAATTGAGGGAAAAAGAAGGTTTTGTGCAGGCATAGGAAGAAAAAATTTGATTGTTTAGAACCCAGTTTATTTTCTTTAGTTTATTTGGGTTTTGCTTATTGTCCAAGAGTTTGTAAAATGGCCTCAATGGGTTTGAGAGATGAGGACAAATTGGATGGAGCCTCAACTTTTGGTGTCTGGAAAGCCATAATTTCCTTATTGTTGGAAGAAAATGGTCTCAAAGAGTTTGCGACCAGTGCGATAACCATTCCAACAAATCCAACTCATCTTTAAACATACCAGAAGGAAGATGCCAAAACATGGAGGATATCCTGGATGGAGGTAAGGACCATATAGTTCCACATATTCCTGAGTTAGATAATGGTTGGATACAACAAGGAAGATGTGGGATTCTATTTTGAAATTTTTACGAGATGCAACCACTAATAGAAAGCTACTTCTCAGAGAAAAGTTGAGGAATACAAAAATTCTTAAGGGAGAGGATGTTACCAGTTACCTGACGAGACTTAGATTGGTAAAGGATGAGTTAGTTGTAGCGGGAGACAAACCAAATGATTATGAGATGGTGAATATAACCTTTAATGGCTTTACGAAGCAGTGGTATGTATTCATCCAAGTGATCAATGAACGCAACACATTGTTGGGATGGGATAGATTATGGGGCGATTTCACCCAGGAGGAGATGAGACTTAATATTGTCAGTGGGATTAGCAGTAAGACTTAGAAGAGTGATGAGAAATAGGAGAACGTGGTCCTATCTAGAAAAGGGAAACGAAAAAGGGGTCCAACAAGGTGCCAAATTGAAAAGGTAAGAAGAAGAAGAAGGACCTTTTGAAGGTCAAATGTTATGGCTATCACGAGTTCGACCACTACGTTGGGAATTTTCCATAGAGGAAGAAAAAAGAGAAGAAGGGAAAGAAGTAGACAACATCTCCATCAAGTGAAAATGATCTCTCCAGCAAAATGGATCAAGAATTCACACTAATATCTTGCCTGTCTAACTCAACTTCACAGGGAGTCTAGTATATAAGTAGTGGAGCATCATTTCACGTGGCAGGAGTTAGAGATTACTTCTCTAGCTATAATGAGGAGGACATAAGATTCCATATCTAGATAGGGAACAAGTCCAAGTCCAACCCAATTTCAAGAGAGAATTTTCTATTTTAGATGCAGAAGAACAAGACAATTCTGATTCATGATATGTTGCAAGTGTCAGGTGCTGACGGTGTTAGAAATCCGTCAACTAAGGGGGTCTCCCCGATGTGAATTCCTAATTAGACCTCACACCATTTAGAATAGGAGACCCATCCATAGTATCGTCTCATTTGCCATATATTATTATAGATTTGCCTTGGATTTTGCTGCCAGTAAGAGAGAGAAGCGTGTATGTGTCTTTGCAAAAAGAAAGTGTGTATGGTGAATGTTTGGTTGCAGGTGTATCAAGGTTCTTCTACTACAGAGGGAGGAAAGGTGAGCCTCTAAGAGAGATGTAATAGTACCACCCTAATAGAGGCGCACACAAGTGAAAAGAGAATCGCCTAACATCAAGTAGAATATTCCACATAGATGCGATGATTGTTACAACCATTACAACACATTTTCAATTAAATAAGCACTAAAATAACCAAAATAGTTCAACTACTTTAGTACAAGTGAAAGAAAACATGAATCATAAACATTCACATAACAATCTTACAAATATTCACAATCCATGCATGAAAATGTGTTGGCCATTAGGCTTCAAGTATTAAGTAAAAGTACCAAGATACATGAATACAACAAAAATCACTAGCTCCAATAGTGGAGCATTGGAGCCACGACTTGCTCCCCAAAAGTACTGACTCTGTCTCTCTAATGCCTTATGGGAGAATCCAAGGTGAAAATTCCATTTCTTGTACAATGAGGGTGTATATATAACAAGTAGAGTGATCCTTCACCTCCCTTGTGACTCTTGGACTACCCTCATGACAATTTGACTTCTCTACGACCTTTTGAATTCCTACATGACTTTTCACATTACATGAATGCATCTTGGTCTTCCACTTTACGTTATATTTCTCCATTATAGAATTTACATAATCCACAAAATGATGTGGCACATGATGACTCATGACACAACATGACATGAAACTGATGACATGGACTACATGATGACATGGTAGTGTTAGGTCACTCTTTGCTACTAATTTCTTTGTGTATTCTTGATAGATAGAACATGGTATTTTCTTTCTCCTCCCCATGACTTGAAGATAAGGAGTCTTTAATGTGGTCTTGATCTTCTGTCTTATGTTGCAATCTTGTGTTCCTTTGTCTTCTTGCATGACGATCATCTGATTTCTTTAGCTCCATATGTGTCTCTTAGCATGGTCTCCTTCTCCATTGCCTTTATTATCATCCCATCATAGCATGAAAGAATACATGTGATTGCAATCCACTCATGACAAGACGACATAAATCTGATAAACCCCTTATCTAACATGCTTCATGAAATCACTTGTTGGGGCTGGAACTAGTGATTGGTCAAGTGACTGACTCAGGGATTGCGCAGTTCCAGAGGTCAAGATCTGGGATTGAGACTTAAGACTGCACAATGCACAGTTCTAGAGGCTTAAGAAGAGGGACTGAGTAATTGAGAGACTCAAGAGCTCAAGTTGGAGGTTGGAGGCTTGAGGCTTGAGACTACATAATGCCCAATTATGAAGGCCTAATATGAGTGAATGCGCAGCTGAGGAACTCAGTACGTCAAGCTTGAGGCTTGAAGTTTCCTAATGCAGAGTTCAGATAGGAGAAATATCTGAGAGGTTGCGCAGTTGAGGGGTACAAGGGCTCAAGCTTGAGGCTTAAAGTTGCCCAATGCGTAGTTAAAGAGGGACATAGGCCAAGTGATTGTGCATCTGGGTAGTTCAAGAGATCAAGGTCATGGCTTCATGCTTGAGACTACGCATTGTGCAGAGAAGACTGGCTGGAGGCAAGGATTGCACAATTCTGGAGCTCAAGGGCTGGGACTGAGCACTGAGATTGTGCAGCGTGTAGTTCTGGAAGGTGAAACTATGCATTGCACAGTAATAAGAGACAAGGCTTCCGCTTGAGGGTTGAGACTGCGCAATGTGCAGTTCGGGCTGGCTAAAGGAGGCTGAGTGGTCTAGTCGGAGAGTTTTCCCAATTTGACTAAGTGTTGGATCAATGAGAGGAAGATAAGAAAAATCATGACTCTAAACATGACCACACACTTAGATCACTTGATGACACAACATGGAACACTCAGAACACATGAACAACATCCTTTCCTTAATGCAACAACTTTGCAATGACCTACACCAAGTGCGACACCAAAGATACACTTTGCGATGACCGTGACGAAACTTGTGCAACAATGCTTGAAACTTTGGAAATGAGTGTGATACATGTTTACATGGTAAGACCAACTCATTTACACAAAGGTTACCCCTTGAAACCACCAAAACTAGCTTTCGTGCATTGTGCGACACTCCACATGCTAAAAGACGACATTTACTATATGAAGAGAAAAGTGTGAACGACACTTGTGATATGCGAACGATAGTGAAAGTGACACATGCCAAAGTGAAGATAACATGAAAATGACACTAATTAAAGTGAAATCAAATGAAAGTGACAGTTGAAAGCATGAAAATGATACTCGTGAAAGCGAAAGTGCAGAAAAGCGACAGTTGGAAAAAATCACCAAAATAGAAGTACAAATGCAGCCAAAAGTGGAAGACTATCGATGAAAGTGCACACTGACTGTCGACATAGGTTGATTATTGCACATGAACTATCTTGATGGTACATGTTATGCTTGTTCAAGCTTGCATATAAGAATGCGCTCATGAACTTGTTGTGGATTGACCATGTGTGAGTAGGTGACTTCAACATTTACAATTCAAAAGGGAGCTCAAGAACTTAACAAAACATCAACCGGCCAAAAAGTGACTATGAAATGATCAATCGTAAGATCCATAGTAGGCTCCAAAATTCAAGTGTAAGCAAAATTTTGGATGGTTTTTTCCACAACGAAGACACTTGGAGACACACCGGTAGAACTCCAGCTTCTCTACCTTAGTCAACTATGTCGTGTAGGGTCTAGTTCTTTAGGGAGTATTGATCCATCATTCATATTACCATTTATTCATTACTTACCCCATGCATAAACATAATCCCCTTCATTCCTTTACTTGGTCAAACACAAAATAAAGTCAGCGATCACACAATGTTTCAAATCATGAAAGGGTAATGAAGTTCGTGAGTTTAGATTTTCAGAGTGTAGTTTTTCATTTTTGGTGTTTCTTTGCTACTAACAGAACTGGACAGTACCCAGATGGAGTCACTTCAAGGACATAAACATTGCTTTGCTGCCAGTAGGCCTGGATAGTACCTCGACAAAGTTGCTTGCTCCACCTCTCTGCATAGAAAGCCTTTCTCTTCTTTTGCCTTTATTTATTTATTTTATGTAGGACTATGCATCTACACTTATTTATTTCATGGGCAGAAGCAGGATCCCAACTTATTGAGAGCATAAGAGGTTGTCTTTTCAAAGAAGCATATATAAGACCTCTGATAGTGGTTTGCTCATTTAGATTTCCTCCTTATCCTTCTCTACTTGATTGGATCATTGTGAAAACACTGAAACATAAATACCTGAGTGTAGGCATGAGGTTTCCAGAATAGACATGAATATCATGGTTTGACACAAGGCTTTCCTTACATAAGGATCATATTTTCAGTCGGATCATCATCGACCAAAAGCTGTAACCAAGACAAGGAAGAAGGAAAGAGAGTTAGCCAAATGTTGTAGTGTCACAAAGTCCTTTTCTATTTTGCCACACTATCTTTTGAGCCCAAATAAGACACCCTTCATGCAAAGTCTCATTAAACAAAACATAAAAGACAAAACACAACAAGGAAACAAAACTAGGAGGACGAAGCAAAAGGAGCCTAACCGAAAATATGTTATGAAACCAAACTAAGAAAACACAAGACAAACTACAAAAAATGAATGCAGGATGCATGTGTGAGTAAACTAATATGCAACTAAACCTACTCCTAACCTAAACATCTAGAAGGTCACGGTCATGTATAATGAAATTTCCAATGTAGCCACCATAGTTGTTCTTGACCTGCAATCACAAAGACATGATCGATTAAAACTAAGATAAAAAATGTGCAACATAAAAGATAAGAGCTTGAATACTCTAAACAACAAATTAAAGGTTTTTCCTATCAACATAAATATATGTCATGACCACTACTTTTAACCATTTCGCATTCTTACCTTTTTTTCTTCTGAAAAAAACGTAACAAGACAAACCTCCAGGGCTTCTTGCAAATGATTCTTCATCTGCACTGTACTCCTTAGCAAGCATGAGAAAAGGTTGAAACCTATTATTTATGACGAAGCTTTCCAGGTAAGATTTCTCTAACATTCATTGGTTGGATCGTGAATCTCGAAACAATCCTCTTGAGAATCCTGAAATCTTTGAAAATATGAATTTCAAAAAAAAAAGCATGAGATCAGGATGAGAATCTTGTAAGGGAAAATGAATCTAATCATATTCAGAAGGCTTGTCAAGATAGCGAGGGTCTGACATAACCATCAACAAAGGCTGAAGTGCCTCAGTTGCTTGACAAGTATCTGAATGGTGAGACAAATCATAAATATTAATCGATGTGAAACAATTGTCATCAAATATACTAGTGGGAAAATGATAAAATAAATGACAATTAGTACTGTTAGCGCTTGAAATTTCACCTCAGGCTGAGAAAGGTAAACCTCAAGGCAACATCAAACCACTTAGCCTCGTAGCTATCCCTACGGGGCTGGAGAGGGCTCTCTCCGGTCTATCTAGGTGAAATCTTCAATGGATAAGATGACCAATAGGGTAACACTGATTTTAGGCTAGTAAACTGATCAAAAAGGTTGATTTGGGGTTTTTAGGGTTTTTGGTGGCAAATTGAGGAGATGGCAATTTTGGGTGCGGGGATTGGACACAGTTTCTGCAGGGGGTTCTTTGGGGCGAGATAAGAGACAATATTGATGCCTTAGATTGAGGTGAATGGATGAGAAAGACAGGTGAGGAGCTAAGGAGAGCAAACAATAACTTTGAATTCTCCTTAAACAGTAGAAAACATTGAAATTAAACAAACTTAAAAGCAGAGCATGACAGTCATGAATTCTACTTTAACACTTCATTTGTTTAATGTGCAGAAGGAAAACAAAGGAAATGATTCACATAACACACTTACAGGTACATAGAGAAACACACCATCAATACATGTAACCACAAGAATCCCAAAAAAGACTGCAAAACCCTGGTCTTCCTTAGCCAAAAATTGCAGAGATACAGTGAATAATACAATGATAGCTTCTCCCTCAAGAGTCCAACCATGAAAATGAGCAAGAAAGTACATAATATAGATCATCTAACCTCTTTCCCTGCCTCCATGGGTCGAGCTCACTATCCTAGGAGCTGTTTCAACCACTTCTAAACTAAGAACTACAAACTAGGCAGTCAAAACAACTTGCCTCTATAAGCTAGGAAACCAATTCATTCATTTAATTTTCACCTTTTTCATGAATGAATCTTCTAGAAGAGGTACATAAGTGTAAAAGTTTCATAAAAGTACATTAATTACATCAAAGAGCATAATAATCCACCCCAAAAAGTCAAACAGGGTCAAACTGCGTTTTACTGAGTTGTACAGTGAAATTTGGAGAAATTTGCCTGACGGGTCGCGCGCCTCTGCCTGACGGGTCGCGCGCCTTTGGGACCACATTTGGGGCACTTCCAGGTGGCCAAATTGAGCAAGAGTAGCCTTGTTGGAAAGGTCTGTGAGTCTACTTTCTAACCCAACTATAATTTCTGAATTTGGTGGTCATTTACCCCTCCAAAATTGCAATCTCCCAAGATTGCTTTATGTGTCTCAAAAATGTGGCAGAAAGTCATTTTTTGCTCCTTTTTTGACTTTCTGGAGGCCCAAAACTTCATAAAATCTCAAGTCCATTGATGAGCATATGTAACTTCTCATGACAAATCTGGAAATGCTGAGTTTTTGCAAAATGGAGTTGCCAGGATGAAGGGTCGCGCGGGGGGTGAGACCCGTTAATGGACAAAAACCTGTAAATTGCCTGAAAAATCAAAATTGACCCAAAATGTTCAAAATTTCTTGGGATTTGTGCTGTGGCTGGGCTATTTAGTGCCTTGGTCCTTCAGTGAAGCCTCGGCCAAGATATGGAGGGGATCGGGCCTCTTTCTCCTTTTTTGTGCCTTGGCCAACCGCCTTTGGAACATTTTCATCTTTGCCTTGCACACGTGCATTCTTGCCCAATAATGGTTCTTCATGTTCCTCAGCAATTTCTTCTCTTGGTTGGCCTTAGCCAACAGCCTCTCCAAGTGTGCATTTACCTGGATGAGCATGGTCTCTCGCTCAGCGGGCAATAGATCACCGGGTCTTCTCCGGTTCAAATTGCGGTCACTACGAATCCTCCACAACTCATCAAGAGCTTGTTCATCCTCCAACTGTTTATTGCGCTGCTCCATTTATGAGATTGTCCATTGTGCCCCCTCTAATCTCCTCTGCAAGGCATCATTTTCAGCTCTAAGGTGCTGAATGATCTCCTTTGAATCTCGGCTAGGAGAACTGACATCAAGATCAATAAACTCTATATCTGGAACACCTGATGGTCCCTCATCAATCTTGGGATGTTTGCCCCTCCCTGGTACCTGTGCTGCTGAAGAAAGCAAGGCCCCTTCCACCTGATGTGGAGATAACACTCGCTGAGTTGATGAAGAAGGTGAGACCCCTTCCACATGCTGTGGAGAAAGTACTCGCCGAACTGCTGCAAATAAGGCCCTCTGGCCTCTCTGATAAGTAACCAAAGATGAGGAGCTGACATGTCTAGTGACGGGGATGTCATGCTGCTGTGATGGTCCTCCCTCCTCGTGAATAACCTCAGGATGTGGCGGTGGTGGTGCTGTGAAAAGCTCACGAGAGATGAACTCCTCCCATGAGATGCCCTGCTGAGCCAACTGATGTAATACTACAAGCTGAATCAAACCATAATGGTAAAGGCTCCTATACTACTGTGTCGGGCTCTTCCTCTGCATCATGGACACCATCCTCTCAATGTTCTGATAGAAGAAAACAGGGATGTTCATCATCCGTACCCGTGTGAAGTGCATCAAGAGGCGAATATGGTATGAATATACCTGCGAAAATCTGCCCTCACAGGTAAAATAGAGCATGATGAGCCTCATCATGGGAGCATACTCACTCCTGAGAAATCTGAAGGGAAACACTCCTGTCAAGTGTCTCATGAGTGCTGGTCTAACGAAAGGCTCAAAATGAACACTGTCCAGCACCTTGCGCTTATTCCATACCTCTCCGACATTAGGTATCCCTGTGGCCTGTGAAATCACCTCGAGTGTCAATGTAAAGTCCACCCCGGCAAGGTTGACATGTCCATCATGTAAGTGTAAAACAAATAGGCGAGCCAACTCTCTGTGGTGCTGAATCCGAGAGATCCTCTCACAAAACTCATAGCAAGACATGTACTGGAAACATGAGACTGCCATGGGACAAGCCTGTAAATCTGCCAAAGAAGTGGGCTCCTCTCGCCTATGGTGACCACCCTTTCCACCCTTATGAGGCCTCCTCTATATCTCAATCTTTGAAGCTGATGCCTGGTCATCACTCTGCTCATAGGTTTCGGTTTCTGACATTGTTTAAGGAGCAGAGTGGCCAAAATGTACTGCTGTTTCTGCCTTGTAAAATGCTGATTTATATGCTGTTTCAAGGGGACAAGGAGCATGAGGGGAATGTTAGGGGAGGGACACTTTTAAAGGGAAAATGGGAATAAATATAAAAAACAGGGATTCAAGGGAAAAAACATTGCAAAAATCATTGCATATGCATAATTATATACATTGTTTACATGGGTAATGAGAGGTAGGGTTAGGGCTTAATTTTTCATTTTTTAGGGAAGAAGGGTAGGGTTTGGATTTTTCTTTACAAATTTAAAAGGGAAATTTACATAGGAAGACAAGGAAAATGAAATGGAAAATGGGAAAAATGATTTACAAGGGAAAAACCTTAAAACAACATAAACCCTAGGCATATTTTACAATTTTAAAATGCAGCAACATGGAGCTTTTCTCTTGCACATGGAGATCCTTTAAAAATGCAATTAAGATTCCCATTGACCATAACAAGCAACCATTCTTAAGTTGGAGAGGCTACCTTAGGCAATTTGGCGATTTCGGAGGGTCCTTGGATAAATATGCAGTCGGTTTGGTAAGCAAGGCGCTGACGGGTCGCGCGCCTCACCCAACAGGTCGCGCGCCACTGACGGGTCGCGCGCCTCACCCAACGGGTCGCGCGCCACTGACGGGTCGCGCCCGTTGAAAAATTACACTGCCGGAATGCGCTTGACGGGTCGCGCGCCTCTAACGGGTCGCGCACCTGGTCTGACGGGTCGCGCGCCTGTCCAACTCTCAAATTCGCTCAAACACTCGCCCAATCTCTCTTGCAAGTGAGTTAGATGCACAATGAGGGTGAATGGAGGGAGATTGGGCTTTTATAGCTTTGATTTGAAATAATTTCATGCCCAAACCCACTTTCTAATGTTTTTCTTTGACACTTTATAAAATTGACCATTTTGGTTTCCTTTGTCCTGAAATTGACTCATTTAATGCTTTTGCTCGATACTTTTTGCAGGGATATCATCTGAGGGATCTTGGCAAGGGAGCTAGGGTTACATGCTATCTTTGGAAGTTTTTTGAAATTTCATCACTTTTTACAAAAATTTGAAAAATGACCTTGGCTTTAAAAACAAAGTTTTTAAATCCAAGGTGAAAATTTACTGTACAAGATAGAAATTTGCGAAGAAACACCTTTGAAATCATCCCTCTGGCTTGCTGGGCACTTATTGACCTTCAAAGACATGACTTTGTAAATAAACTTGACCAAAACCCTAGACCTAGGAATTTGACCTCAAGACAAGACAAGACAAGTTTGAAAGTGACTAAGGACTGAAATGACTTGATCCAGCAATGCCAAGAGGGGGACAAAGACACCAGCTCCTCCATCAGGGTTATGGCATGCCTAATGGGATGCAAAAATTGACACTGATGAGACACCTACTTATGCAAATGCAAAGAGCTTTGATCGCTGATGGAGGGCTACTAGACCGACTCTAACAAGTACTATGATCAGATGGATCGTTTATGTCAAGAGATTATCAGTTAGAAGATAACAAAGATAGACTAGTTTGAACATCTTTATGAATGCCTTGAACAGATGAATCATCTTCCTCGCATGATAAATGTAACAAACAATTTCCTTGTGATTGGTCGCATGTTGTACTGACACGATAATCATCGAAAGAAGTGAAAAGGAATGCCAATACAACAAACACATGAGACTAGTCAAGATACAATGAATGAAGAAGAGTTTCATTCGAACAATAACCCATGCATTTTTTAGCACTTAGGAGGATTTTAGGTGCGATGAAGAACAAGATTCATGATATAACATTCACAAGAAAAACCATGAGCTGACTATTCTGAAATGAATCTGATAGGAATGATAGCTTCGGCCAAAGATGATTGATTAACTTCACAGTGCCATGATTCTATGAGAGATACACATTCTAAACCTGAGTTTGATACAAGAGATTTGCATGAAGATGAATCGAATGAGGAAGGTTCCTAAATCCAATTAGAAATAAAATTTTGAAATCTTGAAATACTACATCCGAAATACCAAACATATTTAAAGAAGAAATTTTCATCAAGTGAAACCATGCAAAGAGAAGGATTTCGCGAGAGAAGCAAGATTTGACTTAGTTCGGGTACCTTACTAGAGTCATGAGATCCTATCATAACTATCAGCGGAAGTTGAAGTGCCTCGACTCCCTGACAAGTCCTAAAACTTTCAAGGATTGTAAAATCGCATTTTGAAGATTGAACTAGATCATGGATGGTGTGAGGATAAATACTACTATTGATTTCAATAAGACTACAACTAACCAGATGGTAACCATCTTTGTCACTATTTTGATCAGATTTTACAACCATAACCAGATTAATCAAGTCAAAATATTCTCTTGGTCACAAATCCAGAGATGAATGAATCAGGGAAATTTCATGAGCAAGTTGATTTGAAGAGTTGTCTTCATAAAAAACAAGAGACGACAAGGGATGGAAAGAATACTCAATGATTTCATCGATTTATTCTTCATCATGGATGTTCTCACTATCCTCAATCATTTCAAGATTCAACTCATGAGATAACAAACTTGAAGAAAATGGAGAGACTCCATCACAAGTTGATGCATTGTGAACAATAGAGCACAAAGGATAGGGAGGTGAAGAGGAAGAAGTGTTCATAAGCAAATCATCTTTGACCGAAACAAATCTGAGATGTTAATAGTTGGAAACAAACTCTTCTAGAGGAACTGAAAGATTAGATGATGCACTTGGGAATCATCATCATGTATACCAATGGAGTCATTCTCATAAGAATGATTGTTGCCCAAGACTTCAGATTTATAAGAGAATTTATTATATCTGAGTGACGACTAAGATTACCGGATTCATTATCATCCAAGAATGAGGAAACACCATCTTTGCACGGAGGACTCAAAAAAATAGAAGAAAGATCGAAAGAATCTTCACCTTCATGCTCCTCTACTTGTGAAATGTGACTACCTTGGACCTGTTCACTACTTGGATTTGGAAGAGATTGATTAGGCAGATTGAGGGACAAGGGGTTATGAGAAAGAGATGGTAAAGGATGATACGTATCCAAATCAGATTCAAGAGTAGAGTTGTGAGTGTTAATACCATCTTGACGAATGGATAAATTACTCTTCACCATAGGCTTCATGAACCATTCCAAGAATTCCTTCATGGGATTTGAGTAATGAAAAGCGGAAGGAAGATGAGAAGATGGATTAGGAATTTGATTTGCATATTTCCCAATATATTATCGTCGCGAGGAGGCACCCTCATTGGAACTGGAAAAGGAGGATGTTAGGCCCCTATACTACTAGTGTAACCCATTATTGTTATTAGTACAAACCCCTTATTATATTGTTGTACCCATGTAATCCCCATATTGTTAATGTTGTACCCCATAGAAGCCCACTATTATTATTGTTGTGTCCTTACATTATTATTGTTATGTCGGCTCTAATTATATTATGGCCCCTTAGACTCCTATATATAGAAAGGAGGTATTGTCATTTGTATGATTGAAGAATTGTTCATTTGTTTAATGTAAAGGAGGTTTCCCCCTCGAAGAGGCTGAATTCTAAGGCGTTGATCTATATTTTCTATCTTTTTGTGAGCTGGTTTCATAACATTTGGTGTCAGAGCTTTGGATTCTAGGGTTTCGCTGCTCCAAATAGGTCATCGTGGCATTTTCGATATAACTTCTTCTTTTTTTGTTTGTGATGTTTCAGAAGCGAAAAAAACGCATTTGAGAAGAAATCGCACTAAACCTCGGGTCCGAATTTCATAGCTTTTCGCACTATATTTGCAGAGATATGATCTGAGGAAGTTGGTCTTTTTGTAGACTCCTGAATTACATTCCAAACATGTGACCTAGGGAAAATCGTCATAACTTTCTCTCTGAGCATCAGATTGAAATTTCGTAAGAAGGTACAGAAAGAGGACAAACTGTAGTTTCTTGTATATATTTTTCAAAGCCAAAGGTCGAAACAGTGAGACGTGGCACGTCGTACAAGTTTGCTCTACTAAACTAGTCTATAATCAGGTCACTGTGGGAGATTTGGCATAACTATTCCTTGGAAAATCCAATTTGGATCAGACTGGTGGCATTGGAAAGAGGATGCAGAGGGCTACTACAGGTCACAATTTCAGAACTTAAAGATCCGAAAGTATAAAGTTACAGTCATTTCAAGATTGAGCTCCTAAAATCAAGAAAAAGAAAGATGAGGAAGTTTGATGGCAAGGATCCGGTAAATTGGATACTTTAGATGGAGCAATATTTTGATCTACATGGTGTACCACTGTTACAAAAGGTATGTATTGCATCTTCATATTTAGAACTGAATCAATTTTTATGGTATAAAGGGCTTTGTTATCGTAAACAACTTGTTACGTGGTCAATTTTCACGAAGGAAATGATAGCACATTATGAGGATACAAAGAGCAACACCTTCTTTAGAGAAACTCCACAACAATTGGAAAGAGTAAAAGGGCTTTGTTACATAGTGGAAAGTAAAATTATGGCAACAAGAAAGTCTACCCCTCACAACTATAAAGATGGAAGTGTTGTTTCTCCTAGCCTTCCAAAACCTACAAGGGTTACACCACAACAATTGGAAGAAAAAAAGAGAAAAAGGGCTTTGTTACAATTGTGATAGCAAATGCACTAAAGGTCATAAGTGTGCTGAGAAGAATTTATTTTACATAGAGTATGAATAGGAGGGAGAAAAGGATCAAGAAACATCAAAAGAAGAGGATATATGCCAGGACCCAACCCCAGAGAAAGAAGGAATGGATCAGACCATATCTTGTAAAGCATTGGCAAGAATTACCACTCCTCAAACTCTCAAGATAGAAGGACATATCAAGAAGAAAAAGGTGCAAGAAGTGAAAGATCACATCGAAAAAGAAGAAATGAATCCAACCATATCTTGTACTTCATTGGTCGAAATTACTACTCCTCAAACTATCAAGATAGAAGGGTATATCAAGAAGAAAAATGTTCAAGAAGTGAAAGATCACATCGAGCATCAATAAATGAATCTGATCATATCTTGTAAAGGATTGGAAGAAATTACCACTCCTCAAACTCTAAATATAGAAGGACACATCAAGAAGAAAAAGGTTCAAGCAGTGAAAGATCACATCGAGCATCAACAACAAGTTCTCCAACTTTTAAAGGATAACGCCACTTTGGTGCAAAATCGAATGAAACAACAAGTAGATCAACATCGTAGTGAAAAATGTTTTGATGTAGGTGATTGGGTATTTTTACTGCTACATCTCAAGCAAGATATTTATGAGAAGGAAATGTTGGCAATACTATATGCACTTAAGAAATGGTGACCTTACCGAATGGGAAGACACTTCAAGGTAAAAATGGATCATGATAGTCTTAAATACTTTTTAGAACAACTATTATCTTTAGAAGAACAAAAAAAATGGGTCATAAATATGTTGGGTTATGGCTTTGACATCATCTATAGAAAAGGGAAGCAAAATTTTGTTGCAGATGCACTCTCAAGAAAGGATGAGGATGTGGAAGCATTGTTTTGTGTTATTTCTATTATCCAACCAAATTTGATAAATAAAGGAAGGTATGAATGGAAGAATGGCGAAGCAGGGTGGGAACTCATTCAAAAGTTTCCGAATATCCCAATTCCAACAATATTGCCAGAACTTGACAAGGAAGGAAAAATCATATTGGAACCTGAAGCATTTATAGAACCGAGAAGTCAACAGCAACGAAATCGATCAATTTCAAGGCATCTCATCAAGTGGAAGAACTTGCATGTTGAATATTTCACATGGAAGGACAAGAATTTTATATAGAAGCATCAAGAACTACTCAAGCGTTGAGGACAACACTTTTTGAAGGAGAGGGGCATGTTAGGCCCCTATACTACTAGTGTAACCCCTTATTGTTATTAGTACAACCCCCTTATTATATTGTTGTACCCATGTAGCCCCCATATTGTTATTATTGTACCCCATAGAAGCTCACTATTATTATTATTGTGTCCTTACATTATTATTGTTATGTCGGCTCTAATTATATTATGACCCCTTAGACTCCTATATAGAGAAAGGAGGTCTTGTCATTTGTATGATCAAAGAATTGTTCATTTGTGTAATGTAAAGGAGGTTTCCCCCTCGAAGAGGCTGAATTTTAAGGCGTTGATCTATCTTTTCTATATTTTTGTGAGCTGGTTTCATAACAGAGGAGGACAAGGAACAAAAGGAGTAGTCAGTTCCTCCTCTAAAATTAGAGGTGTCCCATGATTTACAATAGTTGGGGAAGTAAAAACATCAGGGGGTTCATATTCACCATGCAAAGAGATATGAACCAAACACTTAAACTTTTGTGTAAAGAAATCCCAATATGTGTCTTCTTTCATAAATTCATAACAAAGATGAAAGAATTGACCGAAGAAATCCTCAATTGATTCATTAGGCTTCATTCTTAGTTGATTAATTCTTTTGAGGACATCTCGGTAGTCATACCCATCAAATGTTTTATGAAGCTCCTTCACAAGTTGGTCGAATGAATGGATAAAAGCAATAGGTAATGTATGAAACCATCTCTTAACATGAACTTCAAATGTGAGGGTGAGAAATATAGCTATGATATCCTTGCAATGTAGTCTATTAGAAAGGAAAAAACAAACAACTTGAAACAAATGTTCACGAAAAGTTAACTCACCCTCGCGATCAAGCTTAAATTCAAACAGGTTATGATTAACTTCTGCAGGGATGGTGATACCAAGATCTTTAGAAAAAATCATGGGATTATGATTTGGGAAAGAGCCATTTTGGATAGGAGATTGAAAGCAAACTCAATCGACACAACCTGTAATCTCGCCCTCCTTTCAGTGCCACTTGTTGACGGTGCTGGAAATTCGTCAACCAAGGGGGTCTCCCTGATGTGAAGTCACAATTAGAACTCACACTGTTATGAATAGGACCCCCATTTAGAGTATCGGTCTGGTTGACATATATTCTTATAGATTTGCCTTGGCTTTAGCTATGAGCAAGAGAGAGAAGCATGTATGTGCCTTTGCGAAAAGCAAGTAAGTGTGCTTGGTGAATGTTTGGTTGCAGGTGTATCAAGGTTCTTCTACTGCAGAGGGAGGAAAGGTGAGCCTCTAAGAGAGAGGTAATAGTACCACCCTAGAGGCACACACAAGCAAAAAGAAAATCGCTTAACATTAACCAGAATATTCCACATAGATGCGATAATTGTTACAACCATTACAACACATTTTTAATTAGATAAGCACTAAAGTAACCAAAATAGTTCAACTACTTTAGTACAGGTGAAAGGAAACATGAATCATAAAAATTCATAGAACAGTCTTACAAATATTCACAACCCATGCATGAAAATGTGTTGGCCATCAAGCTTCAAGTATTAAGTAAAAGTCCCAAGGTACATGAATTGTTATGAAACCAACTCAAGAAAAGATAGATCAACGCCTTAGAATTCAGCCTCTTCGAGGGGGCAACCTCCTTTACATTACATAAATGAACAATTCTTTGATGATTCAAATGACAAAACCTCCTTTCTATATATAGGAGTCTAAGGAGTCACAATATAATCCAGCCGACCTAACAATAATAATATAAAGCCACAAAAATAACAATAGAGGGATTCTATGGGGCACAGAAATAACAATATGGGGGTAATAGGGGCACAACAATATAAATAAGGGGTATAACTACAATAGTAATGGGGTAATCACTAGTATTATAGGGACCCAACATGCCCCTCTCCTTCAAAAAAGTGTTGTCCTCAACGCTTGAGTAGTTCTGGATACTTCTGCATAAAATTCTCATCCTCCCATGTGGAATCTTCAGCGAATAAGTTCTTCCACTTGATAAGATACTCTGAAATTGATCGATTTCGTAGCTGTCGAGTTCTTGTTTCTGTGACTGCTTCCGGTTCCAATATAATTTTTCCTTCCTCGTCAAGTTCTGGCAATATTGTTTGAATTGGGAGCTTGTCGCCTATAACCTTCTTTAAACATGAAACATGGAAAACTGGGTGCAATCGAGAAGCTGCAGGAAGCTCCAATTTGTATGCCATAGTACCAATCTTTTGCAACACCTTGTACGGACCATAATACTTTGGTGATAATTTATTATCCTTCTTAGCTTGCTTTAGGGACATTTGCTTATATGGTTGTAGCCGTAGGAATACCCAATCACCTACATCAAAACTTCTTTCACTGCGATGTTGATCTGCCTGTTGTTTCATTCTATTTTGTGCCAACACGAGGTTATCCTTTAAGAGTTGGAGGACTTGTTGTTGATGTTCGATGTGATGTTCCACTGCCTGAACCTTAGAATTTTCTCTTAAATATGATGTGATGGATGGTGGTTGATACCCATAAAGTGCCATAAATGGGGTCATTTTTTTTGCTGTATGGAAGGAAGTGTTATACCACCATTCAGCCAGAGGCAACCATTTGACCCATTGTGTCTGTTTATCAGATACAAAGCAACGAAGATATCCTTCCAAACATTTGTTTACTATCTCAGTTTGCCCATCAGATTGAGGATGATAAGATGAGCTATGAGCTAACTGAGTACCAAGACAAGAAAATAATTCTGTCCAAAAATTTCCAGTGAAAATGGGATCTCTGTCACTTACAATAATCTTTGGGTTTCCATGTAGCTTTTGAATTGTTTCCATAAATGCAGTAGAAACTGTACTGGCTTTAAATGGATGTGATAATGCACAAAAGTGTGCATACTTGGTAAGTCTGTCAACTACCACCATGATGACACTCTTTCCCTCAGACTTGGGTAAACCTGTGATAAAATCCATTGAAACCTCCTCCCAACGTTGGCTTGGAATGGATAAAGGTTGTAATAGACCCGGTGTCTTAATTGTTTCAACTTTATTTTGTTGGCAAACCAAACATTCCGCCACAAACTTTTGAATATCTGATTTAAGGCCATCCCAAAAAAATTCCTTCTTAACCCTGTGGTAAGTTTTTAAAAATCCTGAGTGCCCTCCTAAGGGAGAAGTGTGCAATTCCATAAGAATCTTTTGTTTTAGCTGGGAATTCTTACAGAGGTATAAGCGATCTTTGTACCATAACGAATCATTTTTCCAGCTAAATGTATCAGAAGTACTGGAATCTTGTTGTAGCTTTCGAATAAGTGCCCACACTTCTTCGTCATTCTTCCATTCCTCCCTTGCTTCGTTTATCCAATCTGGTTGGATAATAGAAATGGCACACAACAATGCTTCCACATCCTCATCCTTTCTTGAGAGTGCATCTGCCACCACATTTTGCTTCCCTTTTTTGTAGATGATTTCAAAGTCATAACCCAACATCTTTGTGACCCACTTTTGTTGCTCTTCAGAGGATAATCTTTGTTCTAAAAAGTATTTAAGGCTATCATGATCCGTTTTTACCTTGAAGTGTCTTCCCATTAGGTAGGGTCGCCATTTCTTAAGTGCATGGAGTATTGCCAACATTTCCTTCTCATAAATAGCTTTGCTTAAAAACTTTCCCTTGATTGGACGACTTTCAAAAGCAATGGGTCTTTCATCTTGCATTAGAACAACACCAATTCCATTTCCTGAAGCATCACATTCCACAATAAAGGTTTTTGTGAAGTCCGGTGTAGCTAAGACCGGTGCTTGGCACATTGCCTCTTTAAGATGTTCAAAGGCCTTTGTTGCTTCCGGAGTCCATGAAAATGAATCTTTCTTCAATAATGTTGTTAGAGGTGCTGCTATTCTCCCATAATTCTTAACAAACTTGCGATAATACCCTGTCAACCCAAGAAATCCTCGCAGATGCTTTATGGATGTGGGGATTTTCCATTCCTTAATGGCTTTAATTTTGCTAGGGTCTACCTTAACTCCTTCATGAGATACAATATGACCCAAATATTCCACCTCCTGGACTCCAAAGAAACATTTGGATCTTTTTGCATATAATTGTTTCTCCTCCAATAGTTGTAGCACCCTGTCAACATGTTCAACATGATCCTTCCAAGACTTGCTGTAGATTAGTATATCATCAAAAAATACTAACACAAATTTTCTAAGGAATGGTTTGAAAATTGAATTCATCAAACCTTGAAATGTTGAAGGTGCATTGGTAAGGCCAAAAGGCATGACCAAAAATTCATAATGACCCTCATGAGTTCTAAATGCCTTTTTTGGAATGTCTTCAATCTTCATTCTGATTTGATGATATCCCGAACGAAGATCCAACTTGGTGAAGTAAATTGATCCATGCAATTCATCCAGTAATTCATCAATGACAGGAATGGGGAACTTATCTTTAATAGTGAGCTTGTTGAGCTCCCTATAATCCGGACACATGCGCCATGATCCATCCTTCTTGTGCACCAATACTACTGGAGCTGAGAAAGAACTTTGACTCGGTTGAATTATACCAGCCTCTAGCATTTCTGCAACCATACGTTCAATTTCACTTTTTTGGACATAGGGATATCTGTACGGCCTGATGTTTGGAGGAACACTTCCTGGAATCAGATGAATAGCATGATCATGATCACGCATAGGTGGGAGACCTTTGGGAGTCTCAAATACCTTGGAATGATTGTCCAAGACTTTTTGGAGATCTGGAGAAATAGATGATTCCAATGTGGAAACATCTAGCGAACATAATTGTGCAATTACACCTCTTTGCTCCTTTTTTAGAAGCTTTGTCATGCCATTAGAGCTGATTATCTTTCCTGGTTTCCCTGCAATACCCCTTAATTCAACTTCCTTTCCTTCCGTAGAAAATTTGATGAAAAGTTCTTGAAAATTAAAAGCTATTGTACCCAAGGATTGTAGCCATTGGACTCCTAGTACAACATCGACACCTCCCATTGGAATGGAAAGCATTGGGCTAGTCAATACATATTCTCCCATGGATAGCTTGATATTATGGCACTTTCCAGAGCAATTTATTGTTCCTCCATTTGCAATCATCACTTGACACTCTGGTGCTGGATATAGGAAGCAATTCAATTCTTTTGCTACCCTACAATGAATAAAATTGTGGGTGCTTCCTGAATCAATCAACACTATTACCTTTTTCTTCTTGATTTGTCCTTCTATCTTGATGGTTTGAGGAGTGGTAATTCCCGCCAATGCATTACAAGATATGGTCGGATTTATTTGTTTTTCATCTAGGCTTTGTTCCTGGAATATATCCTCTTCTTTTGACCTTTCTTGCTCCTTTTCTTCTTCCTCTTCACAATCTATGTAGAATAATTTCTTCTCAGCACACTTATGACCTTTTGTGTATTTGCTATCACAATTGTAACAAAGCCCTTTTGCTCTTTTTTCTTCCAATTGTTGTGGTGTCAACCTTGTAGGTTGTGGAAGACTAGGGGCAACAACACTTCCGTCTTTATAGTTGTGAGTGGTATGCTTCCTAGTTGCCATAATTTTGCTTTCCATTTTTCTTGCTAACCTGAATGCCTTCTCTAATGAATCAGGTTCCCAAAGGCGAACATCATGTTGGATATTATCCTTTAAAGACCCTATGAACACATCAATCCTATGCTCCTCTGGAATATCTTTTACCCTTATGTTCAATTTTTGGAACTCCTCAATGTGCTCCATTATTGAACCCTTTTGTTTGAGACTTATCAATTGGCTAAAAAAAGTGTTGCTTTTTGTATCCTCATAATGTGCTATCAATTCTTCCGTAAAAATTGCCCAAGTGATAAATTGTTTACGAGAACAAAGCCATTGATACCATACAAACTGATTTGGTTCCAAATATACAGTTGCCATACGTACCTTTTGTGTGTTTTGCACATTATTGAGATCGAAGAATTGCTCCATCTGTAATATCCATGTGGCGGGATCCTTGCCATCAAACTTCCTCATATCGATTTTTGGAATATGGTGATTCTTCGATCCAACATTAGCGTCTATGGAATCATGATTAACATTTCTTTTGTTCTCATCATGAGTTTCCTTTACTACCTTTTCACCATTAGTAAGTATTTCTTGTAGAAAATTTGTCAAATCTGTCTTCAAATCTGCCATGCCTGTCTTCAAATTTGTGTTCAAATCTATCTTCAAATTGTCCATCTTAGCTTCCATGCCATTCATCTTAGCTTCCATGCCATTTATCTTAGCATCTGTTAACTTTTGTGAGCGTGACATTTGTTGCACTTGTTCTTGTAATTTTGATATATCATGTAGCATTTCTTCCTCTTCTTCATGAGTCATGCTAGAGCTTTCAGGTTCCTTACTAGGTGTTTGCATTTTCTTTCCTCGGGGCATCAGTTACCGATAATAATGCTCTACTATGCCCTTTGAATTCCTTCAAAATAAATTTTCAAACCAAGCTTAAGCAAAAAATTTAAAAAGTCTACACACCTTTTTTCACTTTGTAGGAGCTCGATATTGCCTCTGATGTATCTCTGTACTTTCCAATCATCTAGTTCTGAATTTGTGACCTGTAGTAGCTCTCTGTGTCCTCTTTCCAATGCCACCAGTCTGATCCAAATTGGATTCTCCAAGAAAGAGTTATGCACAATCTCCCAAGATGACCTGATTATAGACCTTTCAGAAGAGCGAACTTGTATGAAGTGCCACGTGTACAATTTTCGATATTTGGTTCTGAAAAAGATATACAAGAAACTACAGTCCGTCCTCTTTCTGTACCTTCTTACGAAATTTCAATCTGATTCCCAGAGAGAAAGTTATGACAATTTTCCCCAGGTCACCTGTTTTGAATGTAATTCAGGAGTCTGCAAAAAGACCAACTTCCTCAGATCATATCTCCGAAAATATCGCGCAAAAAGCTCTGAAATTCGGACCCAAGGTTCAGTGCGATTTCTTCTCAAATGGGTTTTTTTTGCGACTTCTGAAACGTCACAGAAAAAAAGTTATAGCGAAAATTCCACGATGACCTGTTTGGAGCAGCGAAACCCTAGAATCCAAAGCTCTGATACCAAATGTTATGAAACCAGCTCAAGAAAAGATAGAAAAGATAGATCAACGCCTTAGAATTCAGCCTCTTCGAGGGAGAAACCTCCTTTACATTACATAAATGAACAATTCTTGGATGATTCAAATGACAAAACCTCCTTTCTATATATAGGAGTCTAAGGAGTCACAATATAATCCAGCCGACCTAACAATAATAATATAAAGCCACAAAAATAACAATAGAGGGATTCTATGGGGCACAGAAATAACAATATGGGGGTAATAGGGGCACAACAATATAAATAAGGGGTATAACTACAATAGTAATGGGGTAATCACTAGTATTATAGGGACCCAACATGAATACAATGAACATCACTAGCTCCAATAGTGGAGCGTTGGAGTCATGACTTGCTCCCCAAAAGTACCGACTCTTTCTCTCTAATGCCTTATGGAAAAGCCAAGGTGAAATGTCCCTTTCTTGTACAATGATTGTGTATACATAACAAGTGAAGTGATCCTTCACCTCCCTTGTGACTCTTGGTCCTTGGACTACCCCATGATTGTTCGACTTCTCTATGACCTTTTGACTTCCTACATGACTTTTCACATTACATGAATGACTCTTGGACTTCCACTTTACATTATATTTATCCATTATAGAATTTACATAATCCACAAAATGATGTGGCACATGATGACTCATGACACAACATGACATGACACTGATGACATGGACTACATGATGACATGGCAGTGTCAAGTCACTCTTTGCTGCTAGTTTCTTTGTGTCTTCTCGACAAATAGAACATGGTATTTTCTTTCTCCTCCTCATGAATTGAAGATAAGTAGTCTTGAATGTGATATTGATCTTATGCCTTGTGTTGTAATCTTGTGTTCCTTCATCTTATCGCATGGTGATCATCCGATTTATTTAGCTCCATAGGCGTCTCTTAGCATGGCCTCCTTCTCCATCTCCTCCATCATCATCTTGTCATAGTAGTAAAGAATACCTCTAACGGCAATCCACTCATGACAAGACAACACCAGTTTGATAAACCCCTAATCTAACATGCTTCATGAAATCACTTGTTGGGGTTGGAATTGGTGATTGGTCGAGTGACTAACTCAGGGATTGCGCAGTTCCAGAGGTCAAGGTCCAGGATTGAGGCTTGACACTGCGCAATGCGTAGTTCTAGAGGCCTGATCATAGGGAATACATAGTTGAGGGACTCAAGAGCTCAAGTTGGAGGCTTGAGACTGTGTAGTGCATAGTTCTGAAGGACTAGTCTGAGTGACTATGCAGTTGAGGGACTCATGAGGTCAAGTTTGAGGCTTGAAGTTGCCCAATGCGCAGTTTAGACAGGAGAACAAACTGGGAGGTTGCGCAGTTGAGGGGTTCAAGGGCTTGAGCTTGAGGCTTAAATTTTCCCAATGCGCAGTTCAAGAGGGTCAAAGGCCAAGTGATTGCGCAATTGTACAGTTCAAGAGCTCAAGGCTGAGGCTTGATGCTTGAGACTGCATAGTGTGCAGAGAAGGTTAGCTGGAGGCAAGGATTGTGTAATTCTGGAATTGACCATTGAGATTGCATAGTGCACAATTTGGGAAGGCAGAAACTGCGCATTGCATATTGCCAAGAGACAAGGTTGTTGCTTGAGGGTTGAGAGTGCACAATGCAGTTTAAGCTGGCTAAAGGAGGCTGAGTGGTCTGGTTGAAGAGTTTTCCCAATTTGACTAAGTGTCGGATCAGTGAGAGGAAGATAAGCAAAAGCATGACTCTGAACATGAACACACACTTAGATCACTTGACGACACAACATGGAACACTCAGAACACATGAACAACATCCTTTCCTTAATGCAACAACTTTGCGATGACCTACACCAAGTGCAACACCAAAGATACACTTTGCGACGACTGTGACGACACTTGTGCGACAATGCTTGAAACTTTGGAAATTAGTGTGATACATGTTTACATGATAAGACCAACTCATTTACACAAAGGTTACCCCTTGAAACCAACAAAACTAGCTTTCGTGCATTGTGCAACACTCAACGTGCTAAAAGACAACATTTACTATGTGAAGAGAAAAGTGTGAACGACACTTGCGATACACGAACAACAGTGAAAGTGACACATGCCAGAGCGAAGATAACATGAAAATGACACTAATTAAAGTGAAAGCAAACAAAAGCAAAAGTCAAAAGCATGAAAATGACACTCACGAAAGCGAAGGTGCGCAAAAGCCATAGTTGGAAAAATTCACCAAAGTAGAAGTACAAATGTAGCCAGAAGTGGAAAACTGTTAATGAAAGTGTGCACTGATTGTCGACAAAGGTTGATTATCGCAATGAACTGTCTTGATGTCCATGCTATGCTTGTTCAAGCTTGCATAAAAGAATGCGCTCATGAACTTGTTGCAAACTGAACATGTGTGAGCAGGTCAAATAGTAATCATACAATATTTATCTTTTTTGTCTCTAGTAAAACTAAATTTGACACTCTATCCTCATCCTCTCTTCCAAATGCCTCTCTTTCTTTTGGAGCAAGTTTCCTGTCCCTCCATTACTACTGCATCCTTGCTCTTGCAACCAGTCCATAAATTCTGTTCCCTTTTGCTCCTTGTATTATCTCAAACAATCATGGGCCTAAATATTTTCCTCAGACTATTTAATTTCATGAACCATCCCCTTTACTTCATGGACCACTCAACCTTTAATGCCTATCGTCAAGTTCAGGTCTCTTCTTTGCACAATAAACTGTATCATCCCTACCAAGAATTCTCCATTCCTAGCTCTACAATCCATGTCCTTAGACTCAATCAACTTTTTCTTTTGTTATTTCAAATATTACAACATATGTGCATTCTTTTTACAATGCAACTCATACTATAACCTTGGGTGAGACTGTCACATAGACAATAAAACTCTTGAAAACTAATAACCAACAAAAACTTTTTTCTATTGTCTATTCTTGTTTGTTGATTTGATGCAAAGTGAAGCAAATGCCAAATGGATTACTTATTTGTTTTAAGAAATACATTTTCTATCAAACTAATAAATGTAAATATCAATACACAACTAAACAAAAAAAACAAAGACACAAATGTCAATTTGTAAAAAGATAGCTAAAAGTTATTATTATTATCCAATTTTAAGGTCATGGCCAAGCCAGACACCAAATTGGTGTATGTAACCCCCTTGTTTGTGGGACAAGGGACCCACCTCCGCGCATCCATTTCATTGCTAAGTCTATGAAGACATACATACTCTACCCCCTCTACTTTTGAACCCATGACCTCTTAGGAGGAAAAACATGCTCTTAAGAAACTTGCTTTCCCATTCAATGTAAATAAATACCAATATAAATAGGATAAGCTCCAAGAAAAAAAATGATATTATCAAAACATCATGTTTTTCTTCAATTAAGAATAATTTATAAAGTTACACTTAGAATTAAGATTCAATATTTTGAAATTAGAAACTAAAATAGAAGAGTTTGGAATTAGTTTCAAAATACTTGGCTTTATTTTATCTTTTCTTTTAACAATTAGTCAGGCCTAAAATTTCTTTGTATATAAGAACTTGAGCTATAAGTTCATCTTCTTCTTCACACACGACAATTTAATTAAATAAACTAAAAACTACATGCACACGAATCATGTACACAAGTAAGCAGTGACATGCCACGAGATGGCTCTTATTTAATAATTTTTATGGTAATTTCATAATTGTATTAAGTAAATGTGAAAAAGTAAACATAAATTTCAAAATACAAACTAGTTAATATTTGAAATATTATTTATTAAAATGAAAAAAAAAAAACATAATAATATATTTTATTTATAAGCATAAAATAAAAATTTAAATATAAAAAATAAATCTACCGAATTTCAATACATCTATCAACATAATTATAATTTAATAAATATAAACAATATCCATAATTACTAACCAAATAAAATAATTTATAATAAAACTTTTCCATTTTAGAGATTGTGAAGTTACTAAATTTCCAAAAATGTTTTTCCACAATAAAATAAAACTTTCATCTCTGGTTTGAATTTCCAAAAATGTTTTCCCACAATTAAAAAAAATTTCATCTCTGGTTTGACTTTGAAAATTAAGGTTTGGTTTGAATTTGGAAATTTTTTTGGTTTGAATTTGACTTTTAAATTTTTAGGCATGCTCTTCAATGCTAAAATTAGGAATCTTTATCTTCCATGCAGTAAAGATACAGCTTTGGTAATAACACTTTAACCTCCAAAGGTTTGGAGTTTGATTTGTTTTTATTTTCAGTATCCCTTCGCCTCGTTAATGGTAGCATAGCTTTCACTCACTTTATTGATTAATTAAGACCTTACTCTCTTTTGGGACCCTATTTTATCTTCGGAGGTCTAGTTGAACCCTGACGTGGGCGACTTTTGAGGCCTGTATAGCTTTCTCAGTAAAGCGCAAATCATGGACTCCTATATTCATTGGATCCATGATCATTGAATTGTTTATACCGTGTGGAGGGACCATTGACGTGATATGTGGTGATCGCGGGACATATGAAACTCTGCATTTAGTGCTCCTTCCGACCTCTCTCTTCTTCGTTCCACTGTCCTGAATTCCTTAGACACACACCTTTTGGGATCAAGAAAGGAGTTCAGTTCAGTTTTGCTGTAGCCAGAGCTCGCGATCCTTGCATTTGAGTGGAATTATGGCCCAGTTAATAAGAATAAGGAGAAACTTTTCAACTGCCACTGGAAGGTTGCAGACATGGCTTCTGCCTCCTTTCTTCACTGATGATGCTGCTGGTCGCATTAGCAGGCGGCCTATGATGACTGAGGCCACTCGCCCCACTATTGTCCACAAGCGCGGCCTCGACATTCTCCACGATCCCTGGTTTAACAAGGTCCGCTAGCCTTTTTTTTCCAGATCTCTATGATTTCACATTCTGTATTTACGTTTTAATTTTTACTGATTACATATCTTTCTATTTCAAACGGTTCATGAAATACTGTGTATTAGTCATGGATATCTGGTCTCTACTAAAACAATAAATCTAAGGTGATCTACGTTATGACTCGAATTTACTTGAGAAAACTTGAATTAACTTGAGGAAATAAGGGGGAAATGGAAGATTTATGCATCCTTCTCCCTGATAAAAAGGAATTCTTACAATGGTCATTGCTAATCAAAATCAATCTATTGCAAGGCACATTAAATCAAGTAGAATGAATGCATCACCAGACTAATTAACGCATCTCTGAGCTGAGTAAGGTAAAACAAGAATAAGGGCAAAGATGTCCTGTCATATACCACGCAGAACAATGCAACAAAAAGCATAACAAAACAAGAAATCAATCCATCATGTAAGCGAAGCAAACTGTGATTTTAGATGGGGGGAGGCAGGGGTGCTAATTGCTGTTGTAGTTTTCAATTTTCGTGACCCAATTCCACCGACCAAAACATATGCACTGTAACTTGGATGCACACGCATCTATGGGTGGTTGAGGTAATGTTGAACACTCTGGGATACATACGCAACAGGCATAATATCCAAGTGGTATATGAAACTGTAAAACTATAGGAATTCCTTTTTCTTTTGCAAAGAGTTGAATAATTCCTTTATGATACCATAAACGGTAAGGTGATTGGTCGACAGGGTCTTGGTTAGTTGGTAAAGTTGTGGTGTTTCAAACCTCCACCAAGGTTCAAATACAGCATCTACATATTTCACCCCACGTAGGGCATCTCACTTGTGCAAGCGGGCTGTTTCCTGCAGTTGACACCAGGTGCAAGTCCTGGGAGAATTTGACATAACAGAGATCCCGACTGATGGATTTCAGCCAAAGGGATCTTTCTAGAGAGTTGTAAGCTGGCTACATTCTATTGTAATACTCTCAAAATGGTGAAGATCATGTTTGTCGCACATAAGAAGCATCTTGTCAAATTAATAGTTAACGTGATTGTGAAGGTTCATCCAAAAAAAGAGGACCCTTCATTTATGCCTACTTAGGCACCGAGAAGCTCTTAGAAACAAGATAAATTATATCTGCAAAAATGGATAAAAGAAAAAGAACTGCTACACAGAGTCAGAGACCAATATAAAAGATCAAACTTAACTGAAAGATCATCAAGGTGTGATACAGCTGTTGCAATCTGCTTTCTTCATCTTCTTAGCCAACCTATCATTTTAGGGAATCTCAGAGAACGATGCATTGATCTTCTAGTGACATCTGTTAGGAGTAGGACTTTGTATGGAACAACAATGACTTCCAAGTTCCTATTCACATAGAGTGATCCTTATGTAAATATTTCAAAGCCTAGGTTGTTGAAATTCTAAAGCAAGTGTCCAGTAGATACAATTTTCTGTCAGGTAGTTACTTCCTCATGATTTTCAACAAATATTTATGCCACTGCTATCATTGAATAATTACACTTCAGAAAATCCTCAACTGTAGATAGAACAGAAAGAGTAAAGATCCTAGAAAGACAGCCATGCACAATACAGACAATGATTTGAACCTAGGAAACCCAATCTTGGGAGAAAACCCAACAACATTTCTTTCGTAGAAATTATTCTTCAGCAAAGTTGACAAACCAGTGATTTGTCTAGAAATCTGTGCCAATATACAAGTCCAAATACCAGTCAAACCTGGTCAAACAACAGCTAGTCAATGCTGGTCAAACAGTCAAACTTTGGCCTGCGGTCAAATCCATATTTTGGTAAAATCTGTACTGCAGTCAACCTTTCAGCCTGGTCAATGGTCAAACAGATTCACACGTGTGGCCTCCAAGACTTGGTCAAAAACAGATCAGTCAACTTCAGTCAAACTCGACCTTCTTCTTCCCACATGTGTGATTGTCCAAGAGAGATAAGATGATGATGAGAGAGAAGATGAATTGCTCTTGCTTGGTGGTGAAAATAAATGTCACATCATCTATTTATACTTGTCGAATGTGGCAAAATGACGCATCATTTCATTTCGCTGGGCCGGCTTGACTTCTTGGGTTTACCACTCCAAAAATAAATTTTATTTTAATTTTTCTAGGCCGACTTGGAGACCCCTTTTGCCATGCGGGAATATCCCCTGATAATACAAAAAATCAACACTCCCTCTTAGTGAGGGAGGTATTCTCCTTTAGCTGCAAACATATTTCCCCTTAGCTGAAATTTCTCCTCCACAAGAAAAATTCATGAGCTTGCTATGTTGATGTAGTGTCTCCTCACATGCACATCTATAGATATAGATCACTCTATCCTAGAGTAGGCAATGTGAGTAACCTGGGCCATCTCCCCTTGGCCAAATCAGCATGGCCTAGCCAAATCAACATGGCTTCTCAGGTAAATGTACCCTACTCCCCTGGTCCAATCAGCATGACACAACCAAATTAGCATTTCCTTCTTAGGAGAAGGTTTGCCCCTGGGCCATTCACCCCTGGCCAAATCAGCATGGCCCAGCTAGGTGAATGTATCCATCTTCCTTGGTCAAATCATCATGGCCTAGCCAAATTAGCATGGCTTCTCAAGAGATGGCCTTAGCTAGAATTTCTCCTCCATAAGAAAAGTTCACGAGCTTGCTATGTTGATGCATGTATGAAGATCACTCCATCTTGGAGTAGGCAACGTTGACTCCTCACATGTGCATCTATAGATCACTCTATTTTGGAGTAGGCAATGTGACTCCTTGGCCATTTACCTCTGGCCAAATCAACATGACTCCGCCAAGTCCTTTTGGCTTTTTAGGTAAATGTATCAATCTCTTTTGGTCAAATCAGCATGATCCAGCCAAGTCCTTCTAGCTTCTCAGGAGAATGTCTATTAAAATTGGCAACTAGGGCCAAATGCCACCTTGGGGCAGCTCATTTGATAGAGATGATGATTGCATTAAATTCCTCTTTTCGAGAGGACCAAAATTGATATAAAGATCATCTAATTTGGACAAGCAAAAGTGTTTGAATTTATGCCCACACATGTGCAAATTATTTAGGTCGGCCACATCATCATGTAGGCTCATGAAGCCCAATGGACGTGTCACTTCACCCTCAATGACTTGTATAAATACAAGTGACCTCTCACCTCATTTGGCATCATCATCACTCACACAATCTTCTCTCTCCTTCTCTCATTGGTTCGCACAACTATTGGGCATTCTCTCTCTCTCACATGCGTGGCACAAGGAGGTCGAATTTCTGGACAGAGTTGCAAGGCCGAAAATTTCAGGAGTTGACCAAGTTTGACCAACGTTGACCAGGGACTCTGTCATGCCCCTTCCCAAATGAATTTGTAACAAGTTTTTGTCTCTCCCCAATTTTGTACAAATTTTGTTAAGTAAAGGACCCAAGTAATTTTTGACTTAGGGACTTAGGAGAAATGAAGGCTAGATTAATTTGCTAGTGGAAGGTGGGGGCCACCCACATGGGAAAACGCATGGGGGCAATTCGAATTGCCTTGGAGGGAAATCATGTGGATGTTGAAGGGGCCCACATGAGGAAAAGGGAGGCCCACGAAATCATAAGGAGGAAGAGCTCCTCACTTGGGCATTCGTTCATACTTGCATATCGAAATCACTTGACCGTTTGCTCGAGCTGCTTAGTTGAGTCAACTGGCTGCTTAGCCACGAATCTCTCAAGCAAGAGATTCAACCTTACCTTCAGGGGACTATGAGTGCCACCCTAGGAAGGCATTTTCAGAGCACCTTGAGGAGCACCAGGGAAGATTCATAGCCAACACACTCAGTCACAAACCAACAGTGCGTATTTCTGGGCCAGTAGAGAAGGGAACATGTAGTTGTGATCAAAGCTTTATTGGGCTGGCACTTGCTAGAGAAACTTGGAGAGTTCAAGGATATCAGGAGGTCAGCTTTGGGAGAAGTTTTGGAGCTGGTGGATGCGGCAATTGGGCAGTTCAAAACTCAGCCTTGGAGGACTGCGTAGAGGGCCAGACTGGGCATCACGTGGGCATTGAGGGAGAGAGCCACAACACTAGGATCACATCCGGGAAGGAAGGAAATTCATAAGGGATCACATCTCGGTGATTTGGGGTAGTTTTGGAGAGCTTTCCCAACAACATTCAGACAGGCCGAGTTTGCCAGCTTGAGCAGGAGGACGGACTCCTTGGGGGTCGAATTTTAGGAGTTGAACTAGGCCAAACCCTTCCTGGGTTTTGGTGGGTTTTTGCTGAGGATTAGGGAGCTGAAATATCATAATTTTCTGAGCACCAGAAGCAGTGATTCTGACATTTCCTTTCCAGTAAACAACACAGTTTCTAGGCAGTGTAGATCAGTTTCTGGAGCAGCAGTTGGGCAACCCTCAGATCATCATTTGCTCACTTGGGTTTTGTCACGCTTGTCCTTGGAGACAAGCCTAGGTGCACCATTCCATTCATTGTTGTATTTTCCCATGATGATTTAATAAAATGGCTCAAAAGTTCTCTATTTCTAGTGTTTTCATGGGTGTATGATGATTATTTCTCATTTTTGATTGCTGGATTGTCTGCTTGCTTTGTTTATCACTTAATTTCCTAGTTAGGAACATTACAGTGGTATCAGAGCCTAGGTCTTGGCTCAGCCGTGGGGAGTTTCTCCTATGAGAGAAGGGGACCAGCAAAATATTACATACAGGAGACAAAGGTATGAAGCAGAAAAAGAGAGATGGAGATCACTCCAGACACTGAGGATAGGGGAAAGGCAGTAGTAGTAGAGGAAGACATGGGAGAGCCCAAGAGCAGGGAGGAGATGGCTTTTGATAGCCTCTTGAAGGCTCTGAATGATCTAGAAAAGGGGTAGAAGGAAATGTTAGAGGAGATTAAAATGCAGAACTGGGAGAGAACCACTCCTAGGGGATTCCTATTTGGGGAAACTTCGGGGGCCTCTCAACAATTCGATCATCCTTCACTTGCAGCACAACCTCCATCAACGAGTGGGCCAACTCGAGCCACATTGCCCTCTTTCGTGCCTTTGGCATAGGTTGAACCAGCAGGGGCCGAAGACCCTTCACAGATGGGAGAACACTTCAGAGAATGGCAGTCCATGGGTGTAGACTTCAGGGAAGCACTCTCTTTCAGAGATTTCTGCAAGCTCAAGCAAAATGAGAAGAGCAAGGGTTATGGAGGACAGGGCACGCAGAGCTATGAGTTGCAGAGGACGATAGGGAGGATGTACTTCCCCACGTACGATGGCATTGCCAAGTGCACTGCTCGGGCCTGGGTTGAGAAGATGGACACGTATTTCCAGCTTAACCGGATGACAGAGCTGGAAGCCATCAAGATGGCCACGCTACACATGGAGGGGGAAGCCCACGACTGGTGGTTTCATGGCTTAGCCATCCTTGGACATGCCAATTTGACTTCATATGAGGATTTCACCAGGAGGGTGGTGGAGTGCTTTGACCAGAGGGATCCAGAGGCTCACTTCAGGGAGCTAACCCAACTTCGACAAACAGGCAACTCAGAACAGTACATATCAAAGTTCCTGAGAGTTTCAGTAATGGTGCTAGACCTATAAGATGCTTGGAGGGTATACACCCTCATAGAGGGCTTACTCAAGCCCTTGCATGGACTGGTGAAGTCACGCAGACCCTCCACGCTACAGGAAGCAGTTATGTGTACCAGAGGTTTACAAGGGGCCATCCCTAAGACACGAGCACCGTTTCCTACACGTACCCCCTACCCCCAGAAGGGGAATGACACTAGACCTCCACCTTAGGGAACCACCCAGGGACGAGGGTAGCTGGATGATGAGACACGAAAGGACCTCAGGAGGAGGAAGTTGTGCTTTACTTGTCGGGAGCCCTGGGCACTGCTGGCAAAGCACATTAAATTGAGGTCTTCTCAGATAGTGACCAGGAAGACGAGGTGGAGCAGGAGTGTGGTATGGGAAATGGTGAGAGTCCAACAGAGAGGGGACCACCATCACCACCTCCATAGGGGGGGGCATCCTTTGCCCCATTCAAGGGAGTCCTTTGCTTCTTTATGCGGGGTTCCCAAATTTCTGACATTGAGGGTTGGAGGCATGATACAGGGGCAGCGGGTGTCAGTCTTAGTTGACAATGGGGCTACCCACAACTTCATAGATGCCTAGTTGGTTTAGAGGAGGGGCCTCACCATGACCGAGTTTGAGGTTTTTCAGTCTTGCTGCTGGGTGACCGTACCATGTAGTGCACTCGGTATGTGCCTGGCTTGATAGTAGCCATGGGGAACTACTCTATGACGGACCATTTCTTTGTGGTCGATGTGCCAGACAACAACGTGGTGATGGGTTTCCAGTGGCTGGGTTTCCAGGGGTGCCCATCCTGAGATAGTATTGCTCCAACTCCCTCCTTGGATGCATCACACTCCACGGTGAAGGGCTGGGACAACATATTTCATGTCTCATGCCATAAAAAGGTGTTGGGACAACAAGTGACAACAACAGTGGAGTTACCCCCATTGGATGATGAGGGCCATCTGGTTTTGGAGCCTGAGGCCATTTTGGAGAGATGGGAGAGGAAGTTGAGGAGTAGGACCATTAGGGAGTTTTTGGTGCATTGGAGGAACTTGCCGGATGAGGATGCCACTTGGGAGGGTGAGCACATTCTGGAGCACCCAACACTGAAGTTGCTTGAGGGCAAGCAACATTTGGGAGGGGAGGACTGTCATGTCCCTTCCCAAATGAATTTGTAACAGGTTTTTGTCTCTCCCCAATTTTGTACAAATTTTGTTAAGTAAAGGACCCAAGCAATTTTGACTTAGGGACTTAGGAGAAATGAAGGTTGGATTAATTTGCTAGTGGAAGGTGGGGGCCACCCACGGGAAAATGCATGGGGGCAATTCAAATTGCCTTGGAGGGAAATCATGTGGTTGTTGGAGGGTCCCACACGAGGAAAAGGGAGGCCCACGATGTCATAAGGAGGAAGAGCTCCTCACTTGGGCATTCATTCATTCTTGCATATCGAAATCACTTGACTGTTTGCTCGAGCTGCTTAGCCACGAATCTCTCAAGCGAGAGATTCAACCTTACCTTCGGGGGACTACGAGTGCCACCCTAGGAAGGCATTTTCAGAGCACCTTGAGGAGCACCAGGGAAGATTCATAGCCAGCACACTCAGCCACAAATTTCTAGGCCAGGAGAGAAGGGAACACGTAGGTGTGATCAGAGCTTTATTGGGCTAGCACTTGCCAGAGAAACTTGGAGAGTTCAAGGATATCAGGAGGTCAGCCTTGGGGAGGAGTTTTGGAGTTGGTGGATGCAACAATTGGGTAGTTCGAAACTCAGCCTTGGAGGACTGCGCAGAGGGCCAGACTGGGCATCACGTGGGCATTGAGGGAGAGAGCCACAACACCAGGATCACATCCGGGAAGGAAGGAAATCCATAAGAGATCACATCTCGGTGATTTGGGACAGTTTTGGAGAGCTTTCCCAATATCATTTAGATAGGCCGAGTTTGCAAGCTTGAACAGGAGGATGGGCTCCTTGGGGGTCGAATTTTAGGAGTCTGAACTAGGCCAAACCCTTCCTAGGTTTTGGTGGGTTTTTGCTGAGGATCAGGGAGCTAAAGTTTCATAATTTTCTGAGCATGGGAAGCAGTGATTCCAACATTTCCTTTCCAGCAGACAACATAGTTTCTGGAGCAGCACTTGGGCAATCCTTAGATCATCATTTGCTCTCCCGGATTTTGTTGCGATTGCCCTTGGAGACAAGCCCAGGTGCACCTTTCCATTCACTGTTGTATTTGCGCATGATGATTTAATAAAATGGCTCAAAAGTTCTCTATTTCCAGTTTTTGCATGGGTGTATAATGATTATTTCTCATTTTTGATTGCTGGATTGTCTGCTTGCTTTGTTTATCACTTAATTTCCTAGTTAGGAACACTACAAACACTTTGACCAGTTTTGACTGCGATTTTTGGAGGATTATTTCTGTTTCTCTAGGTCGCATTGCTGGGCACAAAAATCAAGAAAATTTGGGCACTTTGACCAATGTTGACTTTAGGGTTGACTGCAACTTTGACCACATAAAATTACAATAGACTTTCTCTCTCCTTTGACCGAATTTGACTGGACTTTAAAGGATTGTTTTGGGCTGACTTTGACTAGCAAGGAAGGTCGAATTTGACTAGGTTTGACCAAGCTCCAAGTGCACTGTTTGATTGTTGCGTTGACTATCTTTGAATTTCTGGTTAGGGCTGAGTTTGACAGGGTTGTTTTGACATTGATTTGGCAAGTCAATTTTGACTTTTGTACTTTCTCTCTGTGCTGAACATTTGATATAATAATAAGAAGAATTGATAAGAGGGTTCCCCACATTGGGGTTTTTCCTTGGCATCCACCAAATTTGATGTCCTCTTGTCTTGGCTTGTTTCTGCGTTTTTATTTTATGTTCTATCTATAGTTACTTTCAATATGATTTATGGTTAATGTGATTGCTATTGGAAACTAATTTGGAAATTGTCATTGGGCTGCTTAAAAGTACATTGAAGTAATTGTGCTAAGCATAGAACATACCGTTGTTATCTAACTTTAACATGGTATCAGAGCCTAAGTGAAGACGAAGCCCAAGCATGTAATATTCCTAACGGAAATATTAAGTGAATAACAGAAACATGCACTATAACAACAACTAGGAAATTCAACACATACGTAGGAAATCACAACACAAGAGGAAATGCACCAAAACTCTGAGCCATTTTATTTATTTCCGAGCAAATAGAGTACAAATGAGTATGAAAGAGGAACTTGGGCTTGCTACAACAAGCAAATCCAAACCCAGGTGATGATCAAGCTGCCCAAATGTCAGATGAGCTCCCCACCATGATTCTGCGCTAGCCCAGAAAATTATTGCCACTGCTACTGTAGGTGAATTGAGATTTTGGCCCTCAAATCTACTCCAAAAATTCTGCAAAATTAAATGTAGGCTCTCCACACCTGCTCCAGTAAAATCCATAAATATGTAATGGACCTAAGTGGTGGAAATGGTCCTGGTGTAAATTGCACCCTCCTCCAACAATTTATGTTGCTAATTGCTGAATGGAACTAGGAATTCTGCCCTCAGATGTGCATAAGCCCTTCTACTAATTTGAATGAGTTAGATTCACAGGCAATTGGAGGGACTTCCACTCTCCACCCAACCATAGGCCAACTACATCGAAATCTCTCTTTTACATCTGACGACCCCTGAGTTAGATTCAGAGTTCGAGGGGATGCTTGCACAGGGGATAATTTCACACCAATGAAGTGGTCAAGTAGTCAGGAGATGGAGTCCACTATTTCAATGGTTCATCAACTCAACAGTAAGCATTGAGTGGTCCATACATTCACTGAGCTTTACGCAATCCTCATAGGCTTAGACAAGGGCTCAATGATTTTAAACATAGCCACTAGGGTCATGACCCAGGATCACATGGTATGGACTCAACTCCAGCATTGCCACATTAAGCTGTACCACTTCACATTGCCCAACAATCTGCCTTGTATGCACTCTGTTCTCCCCCACAGAACCCAAAAAAATATAAAAGCCCAATTGAACTAGCACGTGTGAGAGGTAGTGTGAGAGCTCTTGTGTCCTCCACTATGAGGATGTATATATCCTCCTCAGTGCTTGTTCTTGTTTTTTTTGAGAGAGAGCACCGCCTTTTTCTTCTCTGCATGTCTCTTTGAGAGCATCTCTTTGGACCTTCGAGAGAACCTTGTCTTGGCTTCTCCCGAATGTTCTCTCCCTTGATAGTTGTTTCTTTGATCTGTGAGAGGAAAAAGGGGAATGGGCATCGCCTGGCCTTCCACCGCCCCAGTCCAAACACATCATTGCTATTGGTGGCTCTGCCAACTCAGTTTAACCCTAATCACATCACATTAAACTTGTCAGACAATGGCTTCTCTCAGTTGCAAGTAATTGCAACTTTAATTCGACTGGTTATGGGTCATGGCTTTTCAAACAGGTGAGCAAGCAAGTTTTCCTTAGACCAAGTCCCTTCATCAATTGTATTAATTAATTAATTTTAATTGATAATTGTCTGATATTTAATCAGAGGTTCAGCCAGTTGTGTGTCTCTCCATGTTGGTGTGACAGTCACAATTATCATTAGAATAGGCAGTGGTAGCACAGGGATGTCACAGACAACTTGTAGTTGCACGAATATATTCTGTAGACATGTATGGAACTGTAATGTTCTTGGGAAATTAATTGTCTACGGGACGAAATATCCTATCAAATCCTGTAGGCTACTGTTCTCCATAAAGGGGAAAAACCCCAAAATTCCCACTGTTGGGCAATTTTTGGGGAAGCTAGGCGAAGAAACCCAAACAATCATTTTAGAAGAAGAGCCCCCTCTAAGAAATCTATAAATATGAGAGGGATGAATTCATTTTGGGAGCATCAAGTGTGGATCAATTTTTCTCTGTTTTTCTTGAGCTTGAGGTTCTGAGGGATTTAAGATCCCTTTACCCCTGTCAATTTCGGTGGTGAAGGATTCCACCTTAGTTGACATATTTTCTATTTTTCTTATTCTGCTTTGGTACAGGGAAACAATCTGGAGGTCATTGAAATTATTTGTTGGTGCTTGTTCTGGCACATGATTACTCTCTGAAAGGCAACAATTTTCTATTGGGGTTGATCCTTCATCCTGAGCACAAGAAACATCAGTTGGAAGGGTAGCGAGATTGTTCGTGTCTCATCTATGATTCTGGCACGGTAATAAAAATAAATCTTCTGAAGCAGACACATTTTAAGTAACAACGAGACCCTGACACTGAATAGAAAAAAAGGAAACGAAGTTCGTAGTAACTTAATATGACGAGGGGTCCTGGTTGGGAAAAGACAGGTTTTGAGGTTAATCTTAGATTGGATTGCGGTTTTCAAAGCGTGAGTTGGTTTGGTGTCAAATTGTAGCTGAATTTTGGGACGTAACACCCAACTTCCCGGTGCTGTAAATTGCATACGAGGAGTAGTTCGCATAGTTTGAAGCATCACATAGGAGGAAAGGGTTGATAATTCGAGGCATCGTGAGACCTTTGGAAGTGTTTGCAGATTCCTGAAGTTAATCAAGCATTTCGGAGGTAACTATGGTCGGAGGAGACGTGAAGTTCTAAATTGCTATAGACCGAAACTGTTGACGTGGATAAAGGCCAAGTATAAATGTATATTTGTGGTTTGAAGGCATATAAAAAGGAAGGCCAACATCTTGAGAGAAATGAGGCTTAATCTCCAAATGGGGGTCTTGAGATACTTTGCACAGATCCTTCTTGTGGCTGAAGTGGAAGGTCGAATATATTCAGAGGGCCTAAATCCAAATTGGTGGCAAAAATTTATGGTGACATATCACTTCTGTGATTCTTGAACCTTTTAGATTGATTTGGAGCCTCCATCGAGGACATGAACAGGGATAGGAAACTTGGAAACCATTCGCTGGAACTAGGCGGTGGGATTCTTTGGAGCAAAATTGTTGAGTGAACTAGGAACATGTTAATTATCCAGTTTTCTATGCTTAGCACAATCATTTATTCCAATTCTTCTTTAATTAGCAATCAATTTATCCAATAAATTCAATCTCCCAGTCACAATAAGCAATTGTAGATAGAATAATAAATCAAATGCACAATAGAAGACAACCAAGAGTAATAACAAGAGACACAAGACTTGGTCAAAGGCCAGAGAAAAACCCCACAAGGGGGAAACCCTTTCAAAATTCTTCTTCTATTAGGTTTCCATCAAATGTTCAATAGAGAGATACAGTGTGCCAATTTATCAACAAATAGTCAAATGTTTGACTTATCCAACAATCAACTAACAAATATCTAAGAGATGAGCCCAAAAGTCAAATCTGGTCGGCAAATCAAATCTGCAATTTCTGTCAAAGTCAACAACAACAAATGATGCCCAAACTAGTCCAAAAGTCAATGGTCAACAATGCTCCAAATGAGCTCGATCAACAGTCAAACAAATCAACCTTCTTTGCCTGTCAAATCTCAGTCAAAACAGTCCTCAAAAGTTTGATCAAAGGAGAGAGAATGTGTGCCGTCAAACTTCAGTCAAAGGCCTGCGGTCAACCCAAGTCAAACTGCCCAAAAAAATTCGGTTTCTTCACCAGTCAATTTAGCCTTCCAAAATCAGATTTTTCCAAGTCGAAACAAATCAAAATATAAAGTCAAAGTTTGTCAATAACTGGTCAAACTGTCCCAAATAGAAATTCAACACAAAAATGAGAAATTGCCTCCTTCCCTTCACACGTGTGAGCTTGGACCTCCATTTGCAGACTTGTATGAACCAATAAAGAGAAGAGGGGAGATTTGATGATGCTCCGAGGTGATGTGACATGAGGTCTACTTATACGAGATTTAGGAGGTCGAATCAACTTGCCCAAGCCAACTTGTACTTTTATGTACTTGTGGGTCTCACTTTAAAAATTAAAATTTTCCTTAACCAAATTAAATTCTTCCAAGAGCTAGGAGGGGTCTTTCTTGATGAGGAAGGCTATTCAAAGGAGGGAATTTGTCCTTGATCTGCCAAATTAATACTCCCTCTTAGCTAGGGAGAAATTTCTGACTGCATCATGAATCTCATCTCAAAAATCTCGTCATTGTCGTTACTGAATCAAGTCATATCTCGTCTCTGCTCATCTCTGAACATTCTCGAATCTAAAGAGATGAGCCCAAAAGTCAAATCTGGTCGGCAAATCAAATCTGCAATTTCTGTCAAAGTCAACAACAACAAATGATGCCCAAACTAGTCCAAAAGTCAATGGTCAACAATGCTCCAAATGAGCTCGATCAACAGTCAAACAAATCAACCTTCTTTGCCTGTCAAATCTCAGTCAAAACAGTCCTCAAAAGTTCGATCAAAGGAGAGAGAATGTTTGCCATCAAACTTCAGTCAAAGGCCTGCGGTCAACCCAAGTCAAACTGCCCAAAAAAATTCGGTTTCTTCACCAGTCAATTTAGCCTTCCAAAATCAGATTTTTCCAAGTCGAAACAAATCAAAATATAAAGTCAAAGTTTGTCAATAACTGGTCAAACTGTCCCAAATAGAAATTCAACACAAAAATGAGAAATTGCCTCCTTCCCTTCACACGTGTGAGCTTGGACCTCCATTTGCAGACTTGTATGAACCAATAAAGAGAAGAGGGGAGATTTGATGATGCTCCGAGGTGATGTGACATGAGGTCTACTTATACGAGATTTAGGAGGTCGAATCAACTTGCCCAAGCCAACTTGTACTTTTATGTACTTGTGGGTTTCACTTTAAAAATTAAAATTTTCCTTAACCAAATTAAATTCTTCCAAGAGCTAGGAGGGGTCTTTCTTGATGAGGAAGGCTATTCAAAGGAGGGAATTTGTCCTTGATCTGCCAAATTAATACTCCCTCTTAGCTAGGGAGAAATTTCTGACTGCATCATGAATCTCATCTCAAAAATCTCGTCATTGTCGTTACTGAATCAAGTCATATCTCGTCTCTGCTCATCTCTGAACATTCTCGAATCTAAAAAAGAAGAATTATCATCATAGAGGAGCTCAAGCTACCACCCTATATCCAAGGACAATAAACGAGATCCACTTACCACAAGGGTAAGGATCACACTCTATCTTATTGACCCGTGATAGTAGGCGAGATCTACTTACCATGAGAGGTAAGGATCACACTCTGTCCTATTGTCCACTGATCCTTCCCATCTTGACGCTCAAGAGTCAAGTGGTGGAACACCTTCATCCCATCACTTGAGTGAGATACTACTTCCCATAAAGGGTAAGGATCACACCTTATCTCAAGTCACCTTAACCCATTGGCCAGATGGGGAGGAACAATCCCAACAAGTCCATCTTGTGGGTAGGATGCCAACTGAGGTATACTCTGCCAAGACCCAGAATTGATGGTAGGGGGGAGATACCCACTTTTCATAAATGACAAGGATCACACACACTCCCTATAGTGACAATAAGCGAGATTGACTTACCACAAGGGTAAGTATCACACTCTATCCTATTGTCCAGAGTTCCCTCAACCCCAGGAGCTCTAAGGCTCAATTCCTCACCCTGGGAGCTCAGACAAGGGGAAGAGCATAGCTTAGTGTCGTCGATTAGAGGGGATCCTTACCCGGGAGGGTCACATCCATCAGTCCAAGCCTCTCTCTGAAGACCAAGAACTTCCCTTTCGGCAAAGCCTTGGTGGGTATGTCTGTTATCTGCTCATCAATCGAAATATGATGGAGTCTTACTGCTCCTTTCTGCACCATGTCTCGAATATAGTGATACCTGATCTCAATATGCTTGGACTTATCATGAAACATAGGATTCTCTGCCAATTGGATCCCACCTTTGTTGTTGTAATATATCACATATCACAGTTGTATCGAAAACCTACTCAAACAACTCTCCAAAGAGCTTCCTCAACCATAATACCTTGTAGCTAGCCATGCTAGCAATAATATACTCTTGCCTCGACCGTGCTTAAAGCAACAAACTTTTGCTTCCTGCTCATCCAAGATATCATTGTAGAACCCAAACTAAAGCAGCACCCCGATGTGCTCTTTTTGTCAATAACATTTCCGGTCTAGTCAAATTTAGTGTACCCATGAAGTCTCACATCTCCAATAGTATATCTTAGACCAAGATTAATCGTCCCATGCAAATATCTCAGCACATGCTTGGCAGCAACCTAGTGTGCATGAAGAGGCTCAATCATGAATTGACTCAAAGTGTTAATTGCAAAACATATGTCTGGACAGGTGTTCACAAGGAACATCAATGCCCCAATCAACTATCAATACTCAGAGGGATTCGCCAAGTCAAGTCCTACAACATCTCCACATAACTTCTTGAAGTTCATCTCCATCGGTGTGGCCATGGACTTGCATTATACCATTCCAAATCTTTCCAATAGTTTCACAACATATTTTCCTTGAGAAAGGAAAATCTCAATGGGCCTTTTCCACACCTGTAAGCCCAAGAAATTGTGCATGAATCCGAGGTCTTTCATCTCAAATTCAGAGGCTAGCTCTCTCTTGCACTCAAACATTAGAGGCTCACTATCTGTCAAGAATAAATCATCAACATATAAAACCAAAATAAGGGGCATACCTTGGACCATTTTGAAGTAGAAGTTCGGGTCGGCATTGCTTCTTGTAAATCGAAGCTTCACCAAGTAGCTATCAATACATGCATACCGAGGTCTAGTGGCTTTGCTTCAATCCATAGAGCGCCTTCTTCAGCGTGCAAATGTGAGTCTTCTGGTCATTCACATCAAATCCCTGTGATTGCTCAACATATACTTATTCGTGGAGTATGCCATGAAGAGACAATCTTCACATCCATTTGGTAAAGAGTCCATCCTTGTCTAGCAATAGACCTTATAGTAGTATAGCGGGCAACAGGGGCAAATATATCATCATAGTCTTCTCCCTCTTTCTGGGAGAAACCTCTAGCCATGAACCTCACCTTATATTTCTCAATACTTCCATCAACTCCATGCTTGATCTTGTACAACCACTTAGAAGTCACAATAGACTTCCCTTTGGGTCTTAGAACAACTTCCCACACATCATTCTTCATAATAGATTTGTATTCTTCAGCCATAGCATCTTTCCAAACCTGCTCTTTCATTGCTTCTTCAAAGGTGTGTGGTTTAGCTTGTATGATGGAGCTCATAGCCACAACATATCTCTGGTATCTGTAGTACTCTGACTGTGCAATTTTAACTAGACAATGTAAAGCCCTAATTGTGTAATTTTAACTAGACAGTAATTGGAATTTACAAATTTAAATTACAGAAGAATACCTGGAATTAGTTGAAGGTGTTTTGGACTATCGTTTTTCCCGCTGTTGCAGTTACCAAACCGCCCTTTACCTCCCAGCCTATCTGGGGTCTACTTGTACGGTCCCTAGATCCAGAAGACAAATCTTCTGGCCCCCATGCCCAAAATTCCAAGAACAATCAAGCTCAATATTTGTGACTCTGTTAGAAATTCCTGTCTTTGTAAAACTCCCCAAAATCTCCTGTTTCCCCAAACAAACTCCACCTCGCTTCCCTCTTTCGTGCTCCCTTCTGTCTCTGTATATCTACTCCTTGGCGGTCACTGCTTGCTCTACTAGCGGATCCGCCACTCTTTTACACGGTGACACCTTCAATCCTTTTGTAGCATGTAATCATATTTACTTGGTATATTGACATGTGTGCTAGGTTTATCTTTAAAATTTAGAATTCATTTTTATATCATTACCTTTGATCCATAGTATGTACTATAATTTGATTTAATTTATCATTTGACAATTTATTAATATAGCTTATTATTTCTTTTATACATTATGGGATATATAAATATATAACCATATTTATAATTGACTTTAAATTTTACATTTATTCTTATAAGCATATTTACTTCATACTTTAATTTTATATCATTGAATTTACTTAGGGTATTGCTTATTAACATACTAAGCAATATGTGTGGTGATGGGTAAGGGTGTAACTTCTATTTGAAGGAGTGTTGTGATATTGAACATTTATAGCTAATTTAGAATATATACTAGTGCAACGCATGCGATACATGCATATGTAGCTATCATATGCATGCATCGTATGCATGCTAATATTCTTGTGCTCCTTATATTAGAGGTGGGTCATTACAATATCGACATGGCTTCTAGCTTTCTCTAAAGGTTCCTTTGGCAGTGGCATGTCTTTCAACATCTTGTATAGTATCACGAAGCCAAAGTGATCTCTTTCGGGCAAGGGGATCACATGGAGGAGGATCCAAAGGGTCCATAGGTTCCATAGGATCATTTGTAACATCTTTCTTCGACCTCAAACTTTTCCTGCACCTCCAATTGGAAATCGAACCCTTCCGCAACAATTCGAACTGCTTGGCCGGCCCTTTGCACGGATCTAGAAATTTTGTTGAGAGACTCCCTCTGAAGCTGCAAAATTTCTTCTCTCCCTTTTGAGCTCTTGATCTGTCTTCAACACTGCTCTGATACTGTGTGAAAAATTCTTTGAAATGCAACAACTGGAATTTATTCTTCTAACTGATTAATTAACAGTTTATTTTGTTATGACAAAATAACGAATAAATCACATTGCAATTTCTTCACCATAAAATTACTGCGGAAAATAAAACAGGAAATGAGCAAATAGAGCACACACACAATAAAATTGAGACTATTATTTTTGGACAAATGTCCCTGGAAAAGCCCAATGTGGGAAAACCAGTGCAACAGATGATGGTTTTATTATTATTATGCGGCAGTGAAAATTCTGAGTACAAATCTGGATGCCAACTTGGCGATCCTCAGTGAAATAATCTAGCCAAAATTATTAAGGGAAAATTTCCCTTCTCCACAAGCAATTCGATTGAAAATTGACCACTCGAACTTGGCTATCCAAGATCCCTGCGCAGGTGTTGTGCAACTTGTAACTCGCACTGCCTGAATTTGCCTCTAATCAGGATGTCCTGCTTGTTGTCGCTGTTGGAAGTGATTCTTTGGTTCTTTGGGAAATTATCTCAGCCTATAGCAACTGAATCGACCTCCTCCTTAGTCAAATCGAATTGCCCTCTGAAGTTGCCTACGCAGTCCCTGCGTAGCCTCCAGTGCAATAACTCAGCCTCTTGTTGTTGCCTCTCTAGAAATGGAAATCTCCTCTGGAATCTCTGTTGCTATTCTGCAGCTACACCTGCGCCTCTTCTGGCTTGAACTTCTCTCCCTTTGCTCAATCTCTGCAACTAGGTAGCTTGATTTGCCAAGGAACTCACACTTTTGGTGTGTTTTGTCCATCCCCATTGTCCTGTTCTTATAATCTCTCGTTGGTGAACCAATGACCATGATTAGATCCCCATCAACGACTAAGATTATCGCAAACTCAATCCGTGTGAGTTTCTAGAGCATTCTCACCTTTCTCAATTAATTATTGCTAATTAATCACTTTTCCTAAGTTAGACTTAGGAAATATTTAATTATTGAACAATTAACTTAATTGAGTCGTCTCTAGGTGTTTTCTTCTAGAACTTTTTCTGGGTTCTGGAGATTTTGTGTTCTTTAGCCTCTTTGATCAAAGTCGACACTAGAACACCTGTCCGATGCTACGAAAACTAACACTCCCTCTTAGCGAGGAACGTGTTCTACTATCTCATAACATCCTCTTATACATTGCTGATGTCTGACAATTGTGACAACCTGCCACTACCCACCAACTACTGCATACACTCTAATTCATTTGCCACTCTGTAGCTGAACCATTTTACATCTATGCTGCTGCTGACACTGCACTGAACCCCTGTGTTGCTGCCAACTCTGCTCTCCATTGCAACTGATCTCATGCTGTTGCTACTGCCACAAAGAAATATAACTCTGTATCAACTGTGTCCTTGGATTGCATCTGTTTCCTGAGTCTTTGACTGCAACTAGCCTTTGCACCATCCACTAAGTAACTGTTTGCGCTGCAACTGCTCTGCCTGCGCCCCTCAACATCTGACTGCAACTGTCCCTTAAGATCTGACTGCCCCATGCTGACACTAATCCATCTGCTACTGAAATACTGTAGGCCCTTGTAGCAAACGTATTGATCCATATGAGAAGTAATATGCAACAACTGCTGCTCTTCAATGGACCTTGCCCATAAATTTGCAACTTTGTACTCTGATCTAGTCATACTGCTGCTGCAATAATGAGTTTGATCTCCCCAGATCTTGAAGCGCTAGCTTCGATAGGGCTGCTCTCTCTGAAGCTAGACTCCCTTTGAGTCTTGATCTCCCTTGGGAAATCTCTTTGCTCTCTCCTGGGAAGTTGCACTGTCCTCCTGCATTGGAAATTGGACTGCGTAGCTATGCTCTGAGAATCTTCTGGCTGGAACTGCACCTGCATCCTACGACTAGGCAATTCACATTGCTCATGTCACTGCAACTAGTTCTGCAGCTGTCTCACGTGTACTGACGACAACTAGTTATGCAATTGTCATCTAAATAACTGATTGCACATGCTACTATGATATTGTGGGGTTCTGTGGAAAAGGTGATGGTCTCACTGCAACAATCTGGAACTGATCTAATTAATATTCTTGTTGCAACTGTGTTGGATCCTGCCCATCTAGCACACTGGAGTCCCATACTCCAACTCCACTTGGATATGGTGCCCCACTATCTCCTTTTGAGCCTTTTCCCTAGTTGGGACCCTTCTTTGCTTTACAACTAGCACTAGACAACTCGCACTTCCTCTGATACCTGTCTCTGGCAACTGGAAGTTGATTTGCTGCCCAGATCTACATTTTGGCTATCTTGCATGACCTCCTCTGACAATCCCGTATGACCATCTCTAGAAAGCTGCAAAATCTGTGAAACTCAAATAACTAGAGACTGATCTGGAAATCTCCTCTTTCCTGCTTGACCTTCCTCCTGCTACTCGCACTTCCGTAGGAAATGCACAAATCTGCTCTTGTTTGCCTCTGAAACTTCCTTCTCCGGAATCTAGCACACAATCTGCTGCTCGTGAAGCTCGCACTAGCTGACTGGCAAACTCGCATGACCGATTGCAACTAGAAATCTAGGATCTCCTCCTGGAAACTGGATCTGGAAACCCTACGAGAAATTATGGAAATTACTTTGTGTGTGCTTTTCCTTCCACCCGACGCTGATTTGCTGCTGCAAAAACTTTGCTGCAAACCAACTGCGCCCAGATCTGCTCAACGAAATTACTTATCTGCTCATCGGAACTGCTTCCTGGCAAAACGACTGCTTGCTGGAACTGCTACTGGCTTATTCTGCAACAAGAAATCAAACCTTTCCTTAACAATTCGGACTGCCTGGCTGGCCCTCTGCGCTGATCTAGAAATTTTGATCAGAGACTCCCTCTGAAGCTGCAAAATTTCTCCTCTCGCTTCTGAGCTCCTAATCTGGGTTTTGGAGATCTTGTGTTCCTTAGCCTTTCTAACCAAAGTTGAGACTATAACACTTGTCCGATGCTACAAAAACTAACACATCCCCCTTTTTCCGGACAGTATCGGGCACAGTGACCATGCCTATGGCAATTGAAGCATTCAATTCTCCTTCCTCTTCTATTGGAGTCCTTTGACTCAAGGGTAGGCTTTCTTGAACTGGATGGTCTTCCTCTTCCTTTCCTCTTCTTTTCCTGTGCAACAAATGCAGAGGGCTCTGCTTCTTCATGCTTTTGAATCCTCCCTCTAGAAATTATCCTGGTTTCTTCTTGAGTACATTTTCCAACTAGCACATCAAATGTCGGAAATTTGTCATTATTGCTAATAATGAATGTCTCCCATATTGGAGGAAGACCTTGAAGAGCAATGAGTACAAACTCTCTATCAGACATAGATTCTCCAATAGTCAGCGATTAATCCCCGAGTTGTGATAATCTCATGAAGTATGATTGTACAGTCTCTCCTTTGTTCATCTTGATGTCCTTGATTTTATTTTTCAAGGTGAGAATGCGATTCAAATTGTTGATCTCATACATCCCAACTAGCTTGTCATAAATATCCTTGGATTTTTTCAACTTTCCAATGTAAGTAAGAAAATGATCTCTCAAAGAATCAATAATTATTTTCTCGGCTTTGATCTCATCTTTCGTATACTTGGCCTTGGTAGTAGTAGGAGCATTTTCCAGTGGCTCAGGTACTTACCCTTCCACATATTCCAAAACATCATTTTCATCCAATGTCACTTCCAACCTGATCTTCCAAGCAACAAAATTAGATGAGTCATCCAACTTCTCTGCATCCTTGAAGTATGAGGTAGACATCTTGACCAAGTAGCTTCTTCCAAATAGATTCCTTCAAAGGTGATTGTTTTTGTCTCTTGTCTCCTTGGGCTTGTCTTCACCTCAACTCTGATACCATGTTAATTTTCCAACGTTCTATGCTTAGCACAATCATTTATTCCAATTCTTCTTTAATTAGCAATCAATTTATCCAATAAATTCAATCTTCCAGTAACAATAAGCAATTGTAGATAGAACAGTAAATCCAATGCACAATAGAAGACAACCAAGAGCAATAACAAGAGACACAAGATTTGGTCAAAGACCAAGGGAAAACCCCACAAGGGGGAAAATCCTTTCAAAATTCTTCTTCTATTAGATTGTCATCAAATGTTCAGTAGAGAGATACAATGTTCCAATTCATCAACAAAGAGTCAAAGTTAAATCTTTGACTTATCCAACAATCAACTAACCAATATCCAAGAGATGAGCCCAAAAGTCAAATTTGGTCAACAAATCAAATCTGCAATTTCTGTCAAAGTCAACAGCAGCAAATGATGCCTTAACCAAGCCAAAAGTCTATGGTCAACAGTCCTCCAATGAGCTTGGTCAACAGTCCTCCAATGAGCTTGGTCAACAGTCAAACAACTTGGCCTTCTTTGCGGGTCAAAACTCAGTCAAAAGAATCCTCAAAAGTTCGGTTAAAGGAGAGAGAATGCCTGTGGTCAAACTTCATAACTCTGCGATAAAACTTCAGTCAAAGGCTTACGGTCAACCAAAGTCAAATTGCCCATAAAAAATAGTTTCTTCACTAGTCAATTCAACCTTCCAAAATCAGATTTTTCCAAGTCAAACCAAGTCAAAATATCAACTCAAAGCTGGTCAAACTACCTCAATTCCCAGGAGCATTCAATCAGAGTTCCTCAATTGTTGTCAACTACCTCATACTTTATATGAGGACATATTATGTTGATTTCATCTAGTGAATGTGTGACCCATGCATTTCCGCCTTCCTTCGAGGGAGGAGATCTTTTCTTTTGATTATGCTTCTCAAGATAGAGCATTGATCCATGTTACCTGTAACCATATGACATGACTTCCACAATATCAAATGTAAGCATACATTTTTCCTTTGGGTCACCCAGACTTCCTGCAACAGCTTCCTTGATTGAAAGAGCTTCAATCTCTTGTTCTGCTTCACTTTTATGTCATCATACCATCATCCCATGAATTCCACAAGTTTGGAATTCTTGATGAAACACTTGCTTTTCCTCATGATCGATGAATCTTTCGATGAAGATTCCATCAGAGAATCTTGAGGATCTAGAGTATGCCCATCAGTAGATGTTTCCTTTTGACAGATGTATGATGAACCTTGTACTAGATGGCCTTGCCATTTATTCTTCCAATAAGATTCCCAAGAGCTATATCCTTGACTTCCATAGATTCTAACCATCTTTCATGCTTCTCTATGATGATGTCCCAAGTTCTTGCTTCCAATGCTTCTATGATGCCTTGATGCATCTCATTTAGTGAATCTTGACAACCATATCTTACAACAAAACACTTAGGAACTTGAAAAGAACTTATGTGAGGAAGACTATCTCAATCATAGTAGAGATCTCTTACTTCTATCTTGGACTTCTTCTTTTCAGCCTCCTCTACTTCTTTGGCGATACGGGCTTCTTCTCTTCCACCCTTGTTGTCCTTCTTGACTTTAGGACAATCTCTTTTGTAGTGTCCATATTCCTGACACCCACAACATTGAATTTTAGCCATGTTCTTATTCTTTTTCTGAGGACCAAACTTTTCAAGTTGCCCCTTTCTTCTTGTCATTGTAGTATAAGCTTGATTTTGCTCACCTGCTCCCACATCAAATTTGGCCTTTAGTCTAGATTCTTCAATCTTGCACAGTGACCATAGATCCTGGAATGGAGTAGCTTCTTTATTCCCATAAATACTTGAAGTAAAGTTACCCCACTCCTCTAGTAGTGCATTTAATACCACTGTAGTCATTTCACTATCAAACATGACTTCTCCCAAATCTTGTAGTTGATCCCGGATCTCAGATATCCTCATAAAATATGAGGCTATTCCATCTTCCCTAGACATATTCAGCTTGTAGAGTTCTTGCCTTAATGAGATGACTTCTCCAGCAGTGCTTACGGAATACAACTCTACCAGTTTGTCATAGATTTCTTTTGAAGTTTTGAGTTTAGATCAATGTTTTTAAAACCGGAACCGATGACCGTACCGGTCCACCTAATGAACTGGTTTACTGACCAGAACCGGTCTAACCAGGACTGGTTTGGTCTAAACGAACCGGTTTTAGAAAAATACATTAAATAATTAATTTTTAATGAAAAAAACTATTTTTAAGATTTAGAACCATGATTCCAAGCCAATAGAGACAAAATATGCAAAGATTGCTCATTTATATACCATGTAAAGGTGAATGTATCAAAATGGCACCGAGTGCAATACATATCATTGACAAAATACATAAGCAATGAGGCTCTAAATGGCCTCTAGAGTGCAAAACAAAGCCTACAAACTATGGGGCCAGTGGCCTACTACAAGACTCCAGTCTACATATAATACTATAATAGTGATCAACATTATCACTTGAAACTTCTCATGAGTCATCATTATCAAACTCAGTTGGTTGAGTCTCGACTCCCAAACTTTGCAGTCACAAACTTCTCTATTGGTTCAGTGACTTGAGTCTCAAACTTCTGAAGGTATTCTGCCCTAATATGCCCTATTATTTCATTTGGTGCTCCACATGGCTTTACATGGCCTCCAATCCCAACCAAGTGTTGCTTGAACCTGTTAATACCCCCTCCTTGAATGGATTTTTGGCAATATTTGCAGATCATTTTGCCATCAATCATATCACAATGAGCCCATGCAGTATCTCTGGCTTTTGGAGGCATGATGACTACCTGGAAATGCAAACTAGCTTCCTTAGCCTCCTCTTGAAGATGGCAACTCCACTGACAACTACACACTATCTCCAACATAGCTCCAACTCCAACTCCAAGATGACTACTTTAGCAAAAACTCAACACTCTCCAAGCTCACAAACAAACTCACAAACACTCACAAACACTCCAAATCAGTTGTGTGAGACAAATGAGAGTGAGAGGGGCCTCTTAAAGGCTTGGAGAGGGTGTTTTTGGAGGGAAAACACCCTTAGTTTCCCCCCAAAACCCCTAAAACACAGTGAGAATTCCGCTTTTTTAACTTTACGGTGGGCATGCCTCTAACCGGCTGGTTTGATACAAAACCGGCCGGTTAGCACCGGTTAGGGCAAAAAAAAGGAGAAATGGGCTAATGAACTGGGTTTTTTGGCTGGTTTAGACCGGCGGGCTTGCTAATCGGCCGGTTGGACTGGTAATTGGTTTTTAAAAACGGTTTTTAAAACTATGGTTTAGATACATATGGGATGAGGGGATCCTTGATGGATTCTATGAGAATCCTTTGAGCCCTAACTTCCCCTTTCATATACTTGGCAAGAGCTTGAGCATCTTCTTCTCTTGGTTTTGTGATAGATCCTTTGACATGTTCCATCACCTCATTTTCAATGAGATTCAGATCTGTCCTTTTCTTCCATGCAAGATAGTTTGAAGCCCCAACCAATTTGTTGCTTTCCTTGCAAAGAGACATTTTGACAGATATACTTACTTGATAGAATGCTCCTTCTTCTTGTTGCTTCCTTGATGTTGATGATGATATAGAGGATAGAAAACTTCCTTTTGATGAAGATAGTTTTCTTCAATAATGATCCTTGATCCCACAGAGAGGGAGATCCCTTGGATCTTTTGATGATGATGATGTCTTCAATGGTAGGGATCTTTCTTGAGAGAGATCGCCTTAGAGTCTTGATGACAACGCCTCTAGCTTCCTTTGGATGAATAGACTTCAAAACACTTCAACTTGATTTGTAGATCCTTTCAACTTGAGTAGACGTAGGGTTTTGGCCTTCTTTTCTTTGATGATGATCCTAATACTTCTTTGTAGACTTTTTGACTTCAAGATGATCTTCGCTTTGATGCCTTCCTTGAGATTTGATCCTTGAGTGTCCCTTGATAAAATGCCCTTCCTTGACTTAGTCACCTTAGCTCTGATACCATGTTGAGAAATCTAGGGCATATCAATTAAGAGGTTTCTCTTCTATTAGTAACTGCTTGTGAGTGATTTTTACTTCTATAAATTAGTATCTTCTTTTATTTAGGTTATTAGTGTTCTTCTTCATCAAACAATTACCAATGCAGAAACCACAGAGAGACAAGAGATGCAGAGTATAGGCTATCAGCCAGGGCCAAAATCTCTCACTCTTTGAGAGGAAAACCCGAACAAATTCTTCTTCTTATAGAGATTCCAATTGACGAATACCAAGACCAAACCCTTGACCTATTTGCCACTCCAAGACCAAGTCACAAATCTTCCTTTATGGGATCCTTCTCTGCTTCTCCCTCCTTCTCGACTACCCTTTAGAATTCGGTTTCCTCTTCACTGCTTCAGACCTGTACCTTACTTCAACTTCCTTGGGAACCTTAGATGCAACACACATGAGATATCTATGGCAATCCAACCCCTTAATCTCCTTCGCTTGACCTGAATGATCTCTTCTTCTAACTCGGCTTCTTCAACAGACTTCGCTCTTTTTTGCAGTAATAACAATCCCCTTTTTCCACACGTGTGAGAGGAGTTCTGCCCAAAAACAGTCCCAAAATAAGTCTGTTGACTTCGCTGCTCCTTTCCTTCACTTCGCTGGTTCTAGGGCTTCTATTATGATCTTCGCACTTCATACTTCAGACTTCTCTTTACCAAAAATTCTATCCTAAAATGAAGACGTTGAAGCAAACAAAGTTCGTTCTTCAGGTTAATACTCCAAAAGACTTGGAATATGTAGATCTCCATTGAAATACAAGGACATATATTAAAATGTATGAATAAGAATGATGATACAAATGAGAATGAGGGGCTTGCATATATACTAGGCGGGAGATTCTTCATCGAAAGTCGTGTCCCATTTAGACATGCCTCTTCAACCTAATTACTAATTTACTAATCATTATTTATGATTATTATCATTTACATTATTTTCTATATATTTTATTCATAACATTGCCTTCTTCCTCAAAAAGCTTTGTCCTCAAAACTTGTTGGTGAAAAAGGCTTTGATACCAAATGAAGCGAACAAAGTTCGTTCTTTAGGGTAAATACTTTAGAATACTTGGAATATGTAGATCTCCATTGAAATACAAGAACATATATTAAAATGTATGAATAAGAATGATGATACAAATGAGAATGAGCGGCCTTCTTATATACTAAGCAAGAGCCTCTTCATGGCATGGAAAGTCATGTCCCATTTAGACATGCCTCTTCAACCTAATAATTAACTAATCATTATTGCCTCTAACCTTCTCTACTTCACTATATATAGTTGTTTCCCAAGGTAATTAGCTGACCTGTCCTGTAGGTGAGTCGACATGATTGTTGGAGGAGACAATTAACTCCATTTAGAAGTCGACTTGAGGTTAATGCTTGTGCTTGGTCTTGGAGGGCTACTTGACATTTTTATTGACTCATACATAAGTGTAATATGCCCAAGAAGTGTCCTTCATACATGACATAGACTCAAATTGACTTTATGACTAGATGACAAATCCTAAAGGCTCACAATGGGAGCCATCACTAAAATAAAATTGCTTTCTCATGAAACCCATGAGACAAGCACTACAATAATAATTTTTATTTTTCTTCTTTTCATCAATTACATAAAATCACAATTACACATGTCATTATGAAGACCGAACCTAGTTACTTTTCAACACTCTTCACCTTAGCTCTGATACCATGTTGGAGAATCTACTAGGGCAACTATTAAAACAATTCTCCTTATCCTTGATAAAAGCTTGTGAACTTATGTTATCTTTCTTATTATTCGTAGTTAGATTCTTTTCATCAAACAATTATCAAGAGCGTAAACCATGAAGATCATAAAAGACAGTGGACACAAAATATAGGCTCTGCAATGTTCCAAACTAGGAAAAATATTACTATGCAAAGTGAACAATAAAAACGATATAAAATTAAATCAGACCACAAAATTGTCAACCAAACTGCATTGTCTACTCATTTTATTAAATGGGAAGAGGTGTACAACAAGGTGCTGGAATGTGTGCACCTGGGCTTGCTCTAGGCAAGCTAGCAAAAGCCCAAAATGAACAATGGAACACCCTCCTCAAATCTGCTGGTAATCCGGCCCAGTAGCTGCGCTATTATTGCCCAGAAAGGTGTTGTTACCTGAAATGATTTGCTGTTAGAGCCCTCCCTGTTGCTCAGAAAATTCAAGGAATTTAATCCCAGCCTCTATGCAAGAAACCCAAAATAACAATTACACGTCATTATGAAGACCGAACCTAGTTACTTTTCAACACTCTTCGCCTTACTCTAAAACCATGTTGGAGAATCTACTAGGGCAACTATTAAAACAATTCTCCTTATCCTTGACAAAAGCTTGTGAACTTATGTTATCTTCTTATTATTCTTAGTTAGATTCTTTTCATCAAACAATTAACAAGAGCGTAAACCATGAAGATCATAAAAGACAATGGACACAAAATATAGGCTCTACAATGTTTCAAACTAGGAAAAATAGTGCTATGCAAAGCGAACAATAAAAACGCCATAGAATTAAATTAGACCACAAAATTGGCAACCAAACTGCATTGTCTACTCATTTTATTAAATGGGAAGAGGTGTACAACAAGTTGTTGGAATGTGTGCAGCTGGGCTTGCTTTAGGCAAGCTAGCAAAAGCCCAAAATGAATACCATTGCAATGTTCCAAACTAGGAAAAATAGTGCTATGCAAAGCGGATAACAAAAATAACACCATAAAATTAAATCAGACCACAAAATTGGCAACCAAACTGCATTGTCTACTCATTTTATTAAATGGGAAGAAGTGTACAACAAGGTGCTACAATATGTGCACCGGTTACTCCCCGCATGTACTCAATGCGATGTGAGGCACTCTCCCATGCGTCTCCATGCCCATCTGTAGACCAATGCTCCACGCTAGATGCTCCTACCCATCCCCCAATGGGATGGCCTAAAGTTGTGTCCCTGCGTCGGTCCACACCAGACCGGTATCATCACCTCCATTGTCGCATCATCATACCCTCCGGTGAATGGATCTTCATTCCAAATTCCTTCTAAGGGATCCGAGAAGCGAATCTCCTTGTGTCAGCAGTGATGATACCCTGCGCTGCTCCTCCGCATCTTTTGTGCCCCACACAAAAGTGAAGAATCCCCAGCTCCATACAAGGCACCGTTTGGTGGCCTGCCAATGCCACCTCCTCCGACAAACTCCTGCCAGAGTATGTTGATCACCTAGTGATCCTGTGTACAAATGCCATACCAAGAAAACCAAAAGAGTCTGTCCATAAACTGGTCGACCACTGGTGCTGACCGAGACTCCCTTAGCGAATGTGCACGCTCAACTGCTAGGTCAATTGCACCATCCCGGTTGTAGTCATTCGATATATCTGGGAAATGATAGGTAGTCCCATCCAGAACCCAATGCCAGTCTGCGCTGTCGGTATCCTAGTGCCTAGAAGCTCCTGCTGAGCTTCACTTGGGTCCGCTGCCATCTCCATAGCCCACTCCACCGGGTACCAACTCAAAATCTCTTGCCATCCAACCCCAAGAGAGGGATCAAATGCATGAACTCTCGCACATAAAACAACCCCAACATGCGGGTGCTGCACCCTGTGCAACTCAAGTCGTCTCCTCTCGCTATCCTGGTCAATACATAAATTTTGACTGGGTAGTTCTGTCTCTCTTTGTTCAATGGGCCGAGGTAACCTAACAGTGCTGCCAGCCCTGTCTATGTATGCCCGAAGAGGGTTGCCCTCACGCTCCAATGTGCACTCTAGCTGCACCAGTAGGGAATCCAACCGCTCCCCAACGCGAGTCAATTTGGCTGTGGACTCGACACAAACCACTCTCATGCCCTCCAACTCCTTGTTCTGCTGCAAAATAGCCTCACACACTAATGCGACCTTCCTTTTTAATGCTAGAAGGTCGGCCTGAAACTGGTGGCACTGTCGTGGGCATCCATCGCTTGTAAACTCGGTCACAACTCCAGATACCTTAGCAACTGTTGGCATCTCGTCCATGGCTGACTTCTCTTCAATGGATGGCTTTATGTGTGTAGGCTCTATCTTCTCTACCAAGGTGTCAATTGGGGCTATCAAAGAGGTCTCTAATAAAGGTAACTCTTGTGCCACACCAGGTATATCGATGTGCTCCTCACCATCCTATGGGATCTCAACATCATGCTCAACCTCCTCCTCAGGCTCTTGATATCTAAAGCCAGGTTTCCACTAGCAAAAGCGCCCCTTGGTCTCACCCTCTAACTGTCTCTGTCCTGCTTGCTTTTTTCAGGAGATTTGGTGCCCTGATTTTGTCGACTTTCCCCACATGATGTAGATGGCTGCACCCCCACGACCTGCTCACCTCTAACGTATCTTTTGTAAGGGTGAGGATGGGTTTGGTCTGTCACCCTCCTCAACTAGGCCAACCGCTCATCGTCCCAATGAATTCTACCCCAGAATTTTTGCATACTGGATTTCCCTTGAGCCATGGGTTTGTCTCCGGTTTCACCCATCACTGTGCATTCATACCCAAAGCTTCAATGATCTTCTGGTTAGTTTCCCACAACTGGGCCAAGATCATGTTCTGATACCATTGCAATGTTCCAAACTAGGAAAAATAGTGTTATGCAAAGCGAACATTAAAAATAACACCATAAAATTAAATCAGACCACAAAATAGGCAACCAAACTGTGTTTTCTACTCATTTTATTAAATGGGAAGAGGTGTACAACAAGGTGCTAGAATGTGTGCACCTAGGTTTGCTCTAGGCAAGTGAGCAAAAGCCCAAAATGAACAATGAAACACCCTCCTCAAATTTGCTGGTAATCCAACCCAAGCGCTGCGTTGTTACTACCTAGAAAGGTGTTGCTGCTTGAAATGATCTATTGTTAGAGCCTTCCCTGTTGCTCAAAATATTCCGGGAAACTAATTCCAGCCTCTACGCAAGAAACCCAGAATAACCCATGAAGGAATTGGCCAAACGTTGACCTCAGAATTTTGGCCCAAATTCCCCTTAGCTCCTTTAACTGCTGGTTGAGTTGGGACCCCTGTTTGACCCCGTAGATCTGCCCAGAAAATTCTATAAAACTAGGAGTTTGATCTTTGCCCAAAACCCAGAAAAACCTAGAAAGGGTTTCCCTTGGTTCCAACCTTTAAAAATTGACCCTTCACAACTTGGCCCTCCTCCAATTTCAAATTCTGTTGCGGTGACTGATCCTGTCAATCTCTACTCTCCCAACTCCAGTAATCCTCCTCAAATGGCCCTCCAAATGATCTTCCAGCCTCCCAACTCCAAACTCCCCCGAATGGTGATGCACCAATGAGTCTCACTCCCATCACTGCACAGTCATGGAGGATATGACACAGTCCTGTGTGATGAAATTAGAGCCCAACTTCCTGGAGTGTCTGTACTTGACCTCCATAGTCCCGAAAATGATGAAGGATGCTCCTATTTGCCCAACTTCCCGGAGTGCCTCACACTCACTGCTGCGTGTAGGATGGCCCTCTTGTCTGTAGTTGCCCTCCATACTTTTGAAAATGATGAAGGATGCTCCTGTCTGCCTAACTTCCTAGAGTACCTCACACTGTGACTGCGCAATCCTTGCGCTGTTGTTACTCGCCCTGCTCCTGTTACTCGACTTACAACTGCTGTAACTTGTCTCCCTGCTGCTGCTACAAACTGAGATGAAGAAGAACTCCCTTCTAGGGCTGGCACTCGAAGCCCACCGAAGCAAGGGTTGAGATTTCTGCTCGGAGACACTCGTGTGCTAAACAACACAATGACCTAGCTAAGCAACTCGAGCAACTAATATTGAGTTCAATATGTCAAAAGATAAGATGCTGAAATGAGGAGAGGTGCCTTTCTTATATAGATTTGGTGGAGCACTTTTCCCTCCATTTTCCCTCCTCGTGGGTCCCTCACTTAACCATCGATTTCCCCTCCATGCAAATCAAACTAGGGAATGCGTATTCTCCTAGTGTGGGTGGCCCCCATGTACAAATTAACCACACCGAAATAACTTCTGTTAAGTCTATCCTCCTAATAAAATCGAATGGGCCCCATCCCCTCCAAAATCGGCGCCAAAATGTAGAAATTAACCTTGTTCCAAAATAATTTAGGAAGGGACATTACAGGCTCCAAGCTAGTGAAAAACCCCTCCAAGGGGAAAACCCAAAAGAATCTCCTCTTCTGATAAAATGTGATCAAATGAGAAACCAAGACCTAATGACCAAAGTCAAAACCTCCTCCAAGCACTGAGTCAACCCTCCAAGAATCACTTTCAAACAAGTCAACATTTGACCAAACCAGCAAAGGTCAAACTGCTTCCAATCTCCTCAAATTCAGAACTTCAACATTCTACATCAGATCTGCAATTTCGACTTTCTAGAAACAACAAAAACCCTAGCCTTCTTACACGTGTCAGCCTTTCAAGAGATCTTCCATCAAGCAAGTCAAGGTCTCCAAAGTCAATGAAAGTCAAACTTTATCAAAACAGAGTCTTGACCCTTTATCTAAGTCTAGTCGAACATGTCCAGAAACCCTAACATGTTGGTTTTGTTGAAAATTGGCAGCTTTGGTCGGAATTTTCATCAGCAAAATAATGGAGACAACTTATATTTTGACTTTGATCAAGTCGGCCTCAAGTTGCACAAGTCAACCCCACATGTGTGAAAAGCCACCTCATGAAACACATAAATACAAATTTGTTGAGCCTCATTTGGAGCATCACATCATCATCATCATATCAATTTGAAATAGCATGGAAGACTCACACGTGCGAAGGAATCTAAAGGAGAATTTGTTCTGCGTTGACCTACCCATCTTCTATTTGACCAACGTTGACTTGGAGGATTTGTCTCTGCTTTGACCGAACTCTTTCACTCTCTTGGAGGCTGAGCATTTTAGGAAGACTTTGACTCTGGTTGACCGCACTTTTCATCTCAGTACTAGGCACATTGATTGTGGTCGATCACAGGTCAACTCTCTCTCCTTTGACTGAGAATTGCAAGGGTTGTTTCGTTGAGATCTTGACTATTGAAATAGGTCGAAAATTGCAGGGATACATTGACCATCTTCGATTGAGATATTCGCTCCTATTATGGATAGTTGACTTGCTTTGATTGCAGGGTTTCACTGGCTCGTTGACCACTGACTTTAACTATTATTTGACCAATTTTCACTGTGGAAATTGCAGGTTGAAATTCGACCCTTTGACCAGACTGTTCACTGGTAATAGATTGCTGATATTTCTCTCTCATTTGACTGGATTTGAGTTGGTTTACATGGGAAAGCTGTTAAAATTGGCAACTAGGGCCAAATTCTACTTTAGGACAGCTCATATGTTCGATATGATTATTGCATTGGATTCCTCTTGCCGAGAGGTCCAATTTTGATATAAAGATCATCTCATTCTGACAAGCAAAAATGGAATTTTGAATTTATTCTCTCTCATGCACGACACGCAGAAATGGAATTTTGAATTTATTCTCTCTCATGCACAAAATTGTCAAGGTCAGCCTCAGTCAAATGTAGGCTCATAAAGCCTAATAGATGTGTCTCCTAACCCTCAACGAAGTGTATAAATAGGAGTGACCTCTCCCCTCATTTGGACATCACTCTTCTTATATATCTCTCTCTCCTCTCTTGATTGGTTCATACAACTTGGATGCAACCTTCTCTACTTCGCACGTGTGAAAGGAGGACAAATTTATGGATTGTTTTGCTGGCTGAAAATTTTAGGGTTACAGGGCAGCATTGACCCTTGCTGTTTGATCGAGTTTTGACTGCGTTTTGGAGGTAGAAATTAAATTTTTGGAGGCCGCATTTATTGGCACAGATATCTAGGAGTTTGGGACAGTTTAACCAGGGTTGACTTCAGATTTGACTGCAGAAATTACAGCAGTGTTCTCTCTCCTTTGACTGGGTTGACTGAACTATTTTGGGCTGACTTTGACTCTCTTGGAAGGTCGAATTAATCTGCTGGTGACCGAGTTGCTTGGAGGACATTTTGGTAGTACTTTGACTAGCGTTGACTTTCTAGTTAAGGCTGCAGTTGACTGTTGATTTTGACAGGACTATTTTGGGCAAGTAAATTTGATATTTGTATTCTCTCTCTCAGCTGAACTATTGAAGAATAATAAGAATATTTGATCAAAGGGTTTCCCCACATTGGGGTTTTTACTTGGCATCTGCCATATCTTTTGTCCTTTTGTCTTGGCTTGTCTTCTGCATTTATTTTCTATCTGCATTTACTATCAATGTGTTTAAGTTAATGTGATTTCTACTGAATATAATTGGAAATTGTCATTGGGCTGATAAAAAACATTGAATTAAATTGTGCTAAAAGCATAGAACATACCATTTTTATCTAAAATTAACAGGGTATCAGAGCTCAGGTGAAGACAAAGCCCAAGCAAGAGTGAAGCAAAGCAATCACTAAAGGAAGCTATTGGACAAGGACTTGGAACCAGTCCTAATGGCAACTACGTCTTTCTTCAAATCCGAGGACAAGCTTAAGGACAAATCTGACTATTATGCATGGAAGATGACTCGTGATTTGACTTCAGAAGGAAATGATGCCATGGACTATGTCAACGAAAGAATAGCAGAGCCTCCTTCAAATGCATCCGCAACTGCACAAACAAAGTACAAGAAAGGTGAGGTTAAAGCTAATAAAATTATCGTTGATTCTATTCACAAGCCTTTGGTTGCCTATATTTTTGATTTGGAAACATCTAAAGAGATGTATGACAAGCTGGTTGGGATGTTTAAAGTAAATAATGCAAATGAATTTCTCTTTCCTAAGAACATGTTGAAAGACATCAAGATGGATAGAGGAGAGTCTATCCAATCCTACTTCATGAGGATTACTGAGATTAAGAATGATCTCTTATCTATTGGAGAAGTCATTGGTGACATGGAGCTCACTCTTATTGCACTTGGAGGCCTTACAAGAGAATGGGATGTGTTCAACACTACCATCCTCAACAATGACAGGATTCTGGTATTTGATGAATTATTGGCTAGATGCACTCAAGAAGAAATAAGGATGATGGAAGGAGACAAACCCTCAAATGAAAGCAATCCTACCGCCTTCTCCGCACATGCTAAGAGGAAGAACAATGCTGGTCCAAGAAGACAAGGTCAAGGGTTCAAGCCGGGATTCAAAGAAGGAAGAAAAGGAAGATGCTTCAATTGTAACAGGTTTGGCCACTTCACTAGAGAGTGTCCTCACAAGAAGGATACTCCAAGAGATGATGACAACAATAACAACAACTACAAAGGCAATGGCAATCAAAGGAACAACATGTTCAACAACAAAGGAAAGAGGAATGCTCCTGCTACTCGAAATGGAAATGGCCGTCCTCCCAAGAAGTCGAGAAAATCTAGGTATGAAGAAGTTAATGTTGTAAAGCAAAAATAATTTTATCTAATTTCTGCCCTCACCACCACCAATCCTCGGATACATTGGACCATTGGTTGGTTGATAGTGGTGCCTCAAGGCACTTCACTGGGTACAAGGAGGCCCTCTCATACTTGATTGAAAAGGAGACGAATATGGAGATTGTACTTGGGGATAATGCTACTTATCCCGTGAAAGGAATTGGAACTATTACTCTTCACTTAAATCAAGGTCAAACTCTTCATTTAGAAGAAGTGTTGCATGTACTTGATCTAAAAAAGAACCTGGTCTCTATTTCTGCGATGGAAGATAAAGGTTTCAAGGTGACATTCATTGATGGGAAGGTTCGTGTTTGGCAAAGGAACCCAAGAGATGCATTCACTCTTGGATTCAGGGTTGAAGGTCTCTATCAGGTTGGAGGAAGTCCATCGGGAGAAATTACTTGTGATACTTCTCTTCAATCTGAATTATGCCACTAAAGATTTGCTCACCTTCATTTCAAAGCCCTACCTAATGCAAGGAAGATGGTCACAGGTATGCCCGAATTCAATTTAAATCATGAAGGTGTTTGTCAGGGATGTGAAGCTGGAAAACATACAAGGGGACCATTCCCCTCAAGTGAAATTCAAACCACCGATATTCTTCAATTGGTCCATTCTGATCTATCAGGTATGTTGCCCGTGACATCTTTGGGTGGATATTTGTACTATGCTATTTTTGTGGATGACTTCTCTTGCAAAACATGGATCTATTTCTTAAAGAAGGATGAAGTATTCAAATGGTTCCGCTCTTTCAAAGCCTTGGTTGAGAATCAAATAGGGAAGAAGATCAAAATATTGAGGACCAATAATGGGACCGAATATGAGTCAAATGAATTTAAAACTATTGTAGAGAAGCTAGCATTAAGAGGGAGGCTACTATCGCGTATACTCCTGAACAAAATGGTGTTGCTGAAAGGAAGAATCGTACTATCATAGAAGCCACCCGTGCTATGTTACATGATCAAGGTCTTCTGAAGTTCTTATGGGGAGAAGCTACCAACATCACTGTGTATGTCCAAAATAGATGCCCACATCAAGCTTTGGACTTCAAGACACTCGAAGAAGTTTTAACCCATAAGAAACTTGATGTTTCTCATTTTAGAATTTCTGGTTGTCCTGTATATTTTTATGTGCCGAAAGAGAAAAGAAACAAACTAGATGCATCTAGGAAGAAAGGAACATTTGTGGGCTATAGTGAAACTACAAGGCATATAGAATCCATGTGCTTGGTCAAAGGGAAGTGGAATTAAGTCATGATGTCACTTTCAATGAAGTTTCTGCTCTTAGGAAAGTCTGAGATCTTCCTATCCCTAGGAAGGACAATGATTATTTTGATGTAGAAAAGCAAGATGAACCTCCTTCTGATGAACTGATGCCTGATGTTGAAGGTTTGATGGATCCCATTGATCCACCTCCTAGTGAGCCCTCTACTTCAAGAAAAATGCCTTTGTGGCTCAAAGATACTCTTGAAGATGCTGAGAAACATATTGAACCGAGGGGGACATTTCGTGAAAGCAAGAAGTCGAATAGGTACCAAGTGTACTTAGTTGCCATGAGTACTATTGTATAATTTGAGCCTTGCACATTCGAAGAAGTCGTGAAGGAACAAATTTGGAAGGATGCGATGAACGAGGAGTATGAGTCGATCATGAAGAATGATGTCTGGGATGTGGTTCCTAGACCCAAGGACAAGTCTGTGGTTACTTCAAAATGGCTCTACAAGATCAAACATGAAGTTGATGGGAGTGCTGAAAAGTTCTAGGCCAGATTTGTTGCTTGAGTCATCTCTCAAAAGGAAGAAGTAGATTATGATGAGATATTTGCACTGGTTGCCCGATATACCACCATCCGTTCGATTATAGGCCTTGCCACTTGCAAGGATGGAGCCTACACAAGATGGATGTCAAAACTGCTTTCTTGCATGGCTCGCTTAAAGAAGAAGTCTATGTGGAACAACCCAAGGGGTTGGAAGTTCAAGATCGTGAGACACATGTATGCAGGTTGAAGAAAGCACTTTATGCGCTAAAGCAAGCCCTGAGGGCTTAGTATGAGAGGATCAATAGCTATCTTATGAAGATGGGATTACAAGGAGTGATGCTGATCCGAACCTATACCTCAAGGTTAAAAAGGACAAACCTCTCATTCTGGTCCTTTATGTGGATGATCTCTTTCTGATAGGTGATGACCCTCTCATTCATCAATGCAAGAAGGAGTTGGCTTCCGAGTTCGAGATGAAGGACCTAGGACTGATGCATTATTTCCTAGGGTTGGAGGTTTGGCAAAAGCCAGGTGAGATTTTCCTTTCTCAAGGAAAATACATTGTGAAGTTACTTGAGAGATGTGGGATGGTGGACTGCAAGTCTGTGACTACTCCGATAGAACTCAACTTTAAGAAGCTATGTGGAAGTGTTTCTAGGCCTGGATTAGCAAGCCCTTCTGAGTATTGCCAACTTGTGGGGCCCTAATGTTCTTGGTCAACTCCCGTCCTGACATATGCTTCGCTGTGAACACGTTGAGTCAGTTTGTGGTCGAGCCTCATCACATTCATTGGATTGCTGCCAAGAATCTCTTGACATATCTCTGGGGCACAATCCACTATGGACTGAGATACATTGCTTGGAATTTGAGGCTACCTGGATATACAGATGTTGATTGGGCTGGTAGTGTGGTGGATCGTAAGAGCACGTTTGGGTGTTGCTTCTCTTTGGGGTCTGCTTCAATTTCTTGGATGAGAAGGAAGCAGAAATTGGTTGCACTAAGTAGCACTGAGGCCGAATACATTGTTGCGAGTATGCCCTGTTGTGAAGCAGTTTGGTTGAGGAAGCTCTTCAATGAGCTATTTGAGTACGTGCTAGATACCACCTGATCTTCTACGACAACCAAAGTGGGATTCGCCTATCAGAAAATCCCGTGTAACACGACCGCTCCAAGCACATTGATATGAGGTACCACTTTATCCGGGATATGGTACAACGGGGAGCAATAAGGATCCAACACATCAGGACGAATGAGCAGGTTGTTGACATTCTCACGAAGCCTTTGGGGAAGGTCAAATTCTTAACCTTCTGAGAGAGACTTGGAGTCGTGGAACGACCCTCCTATGAGGGTCCCATATGAGTTGGACACTAAGCTCTGGGAGCTCCTGGGGGCTTGGGGTAATTCTTGGAGTTCTAAGCGACCATAGGGTGAGTGGTTCACCTTCCCTTAGTGGTGCGTTGGATAATGGGTGAGTGATTCACCTTCCCCCGTGATACCCCATTATGGTTGACATGTGTGTAGGGTGAGTGGTTCACCTTCCCCTACGATTGACATATGCATAAGATGAGGGGTTCACCTTCAGCTATGGCATATGAGCAGGATGAGTGGTTCACCTTCCGTTGCTGATGCTCTAGCATACATCCTACTCATAGGGTCTAGGACTCATGGGAAGTACCTCTCGTTTGGCCAATGAGTTGGGAAAAGATGGTTAGGGACCATAGCACTACCGATGGATGCATCATGTACTACCGTACTCCCTATGACTAGGATGCATGGTGTTCAACAACTTGATTTGGGATCAAGGACTGACTTTAGTTAGTGTAAAGTGGTATGATTCACTCTCGATCACTTCTTCATTAGTACTTCATGGTTTAGCAGAGCAGGGCAATTATGACAGGGATGGTACAGAATGACAAGATGGCATGATGGATTAGCAAGTGGAATTCTCCCTAGTTGAGAGGGAGTGTTAAAATTGGCAAGTAGGGCCAAATTCCACCTTAGGATAGCTCATATGTTGGAGATGATTATTGCATTGGATTCCTCTTTTCGAGAGGTCCAATTTTGATATAAAGATCATCTCATTCTGACAAGCAGAAATGGAATTTTGAATTTATTCTCTCTCATGCACAAATTGTCAAGGTCGGCCTTAGTCAAATGTAGGTTCATAAAGCCCAATAGATGTGTCTCCTCACCCTCAACGAAGTGTATAAATAGGAGTGACCTCTCTTCTCATTTGGACATCACTCATTTCATCACATATCTCTCTCTCTCCTCTCTTGATTGGTTCATACAACTTGGAGGCAACCTTCTCTACTTCACACATGTGAAAGGAGGACTAATTTCGGCACTGTTTTGTTGGCCGGAAATTTTAGGGTTACAAGGAAGCGTTGACCCTTGCTGTTTGACCGAGTTTTGACTGTGTTTTGGAGGTAGAAATTTGATTTTTGGAGGCCGCATTTATTGGCACAGATATCGAGGAGTTTGGGACAGTTTGACCAGGGTTGACTTTAGCGTTGACTTCAAATTTGACTGCAGAAATTACAACAATGTTCTCTCTCCTTTGACTGGGTTGATCGCACTGTTTTGCACTGAATTTGACTCTCTTGGAAGGTCGAATTAATCCGCTGTTAACCGAGCTACTTGGAGGACATTTTGTTGCTACTTTGACTAGTGTTGACTTTTTGGTTAGGGCTGTAGTTGACTCCTGATTTTGACAGGACTATTTTGGGCAAGTAAATTTGATATTTGTACTCTCTCTCTATTGAACTATTGAAGAATAATAAGAAGATTTGATCAAAGGGTTCCCCACATTGGGGTTTTCCCCTGGCATCCGCCATATCTTTTGTCCTCGTCTTGTTTCGTCTTCGGCACATATTTTTATCTTCTATTTGCATTTACTATTAATGTGTTTAAGTTAATGTGATTGCTACTGAATATAATGGGAAATTGTCATTGGGCTGATAAAGAACATTGAAGTAAATTGTGCTAAAAGCATAGAACATACCATTGTTATCTAAAATTAACAAAAGTCAAAGGTTGACTTTCACTGTTTATGGATGTACATATTGGATTATGTATCTCAGCTGAACATTGATTGAATATCTAAGAAGAAGAAGAATTGATTTGGGTTTTCCCCCTTGTGGGGTTTTGCCTTGGTCTTTGACCAAAAATCTGTCTCATTGTGCTTGGTTATCTTCTATTGTGCATTACTGTTTACTGTTTTATCTATAATTGCTTAACTGTTTTGGGGTGAATGAAATTGAATGCTACATTGTTTAAGTAATTATAACAACATAGAACTTGAGAAAAATTAACATGGTATCAAAGTTGAGGTGAAGATCAACCATTGGAGAACAAAGAAAACACCCCTTGAGACACTTCTCTTGCTAATTGGTGATCAACTCTCTTGGACAAGATGACTTCCTCCTACTTCAAGATTGAAGAGAAGTTGAATGATGCCTCCAATTTTGCAGCATGGAGGGCTAGATTGGATCTTACCCTTGAAGAGAATGATGTGATGGAGTATGTGGAGGGCAAGGTAACCCCTTGAGAATGCCAATGCCAGTGTCAAATCCAAGTACAAGAAGGGTGAGATCAAGGCTAAGAAGATCATCATTGATTCTCTTAGAGATCATCTCATCACTTATGTGTCCAAGCTGAAGAAGTCAAAGGAGATGTATGACAAATTGATTGGGATGTATGAGGTCAACAATCTCAGCCACATTATTGCCTTGAAGAGTCAACTCTATGACATCAAGATGTCCAAGTCAGAATCTATAACAACCTACTTCATGAGAATCTCTCAAATAAGAGATCAACTTCTTTCCATTGGAGAAATCATACCTGATAAAGAGCTGGTGCAGATGACCCTTGGAGGACTTCCCATGTCTTGGGAGACATTCATAACAAGCATTAGTAGTAGAAAGGAGCTCCCTTCATTTGATGAACTTTTGGGCATTTGCATTCAAGAAGAATCTAGGCTCATTTTCAGAGGAAGAATTCAAAGATAAGAAGAAGGAGAACCTACAACCTTTGCAGCAAATGCTAGGAAAGGAAAGGGAAAGGAAGACCTTCCAAATGGAAGTTGAAGCCAGCTCCAACATTCAATATTAATAGAAGGGACTTGTCCAAAGTGCAATGCTATAGATGCGATGAATTTGGCCACATAGCCTGAGATTGTCTTGAAATAAGAAGTGCTCTGAGGCCCAATACCAACAACAATAGCTACAACAACAACTCCAACAATAGGAGAGGAAGAGGTCCTGCTGCCCATGCAAGTGTTGAAGAGACTCAACGCCCTCAAAAGAAGTACAAAAACACAAGGTATGCTGATAATGTTGCTAATACTCAATCTTAATATTTTCTCGTTTCTGCTCTTTCTAGCTCATCTCCAAATATCATTGATAGCTGGCTAGTGGATAGTGGGGCATCTAGACACTTCACTAGGTATTGTGAAGTCCGCTCAAAACTGGTTGAGAGGGAGACTAATTTGAATATTATATTTCGTGATAATTCTATTCATCCTGTCAAAGGAATTGGGTCTATTTCTTTTCATTTGGATTTTGGTCAAACCATTCATTTGCAGGATGTGTTATATGTGCTAGGCTTGAAGAAGAATCTTGTCTCCATTTCGGCTATTGAAGACAAAGGGTTCAAGGTTGCATTCATTAATGGAAAAGTCCTTGCGTGGCCAAGGAAATCTAGCTTAAAGGCAACCTTCACACTTGGTGTTAGGAATGAAGGCCTATACAGAATGTGTGGTTGAACAATTCAAGCATTGGTCCATGATAACACAAATCAGTATGAGCTTTGAAATCAAAGATTTGCTGAACTTCATTATAGGGCCTTGCCTGATTTAAGCAAAACGATTTTAGGCATTCCAGAGATTCAGGTAGATCATGGAGGTGTATGTCAGGGATGTGCTATTGGAAAGAATGTCAAGGGACCATTGTTGATGACTTCTCCCATAAGACTTGGATCTTCTTCTTGAAGACCAAGGATCAGGTGTTCAGGTACTTCAAAGCTCTAGTGGAAAATCAAACTAGGAAGAAGATCAAGATCCCGAGGACAGATAATGGAGGAGAATACACTGCAACTGACTTCAAAGAATTTTGTAAGGAAGCCGAGATTAAGAGGGAGGTGAGTGTTCTGTACAACCCTCAACAAAATGTTGCTGAGAGGAAGTACAAGACCATCTTGGAAGCAATCAAAGCCATGATTCATGATCAAAAACTTCCTATGTTTTTGCGGGTAGAAGCAACAAATACTATAATATATGTCCAAAATAGAAGCTGTCATCCAGTCTTGGGGGACAAGGCTCCCAAAGAAATTTTTACAGGTGTGAAACTGGATGTTGAACACTTAGAGAATATTTCGCTGCCCTGTCTACATTCATGTACTGAAATTGAAGAGGTCAAAGCTAGAGGTTTCAGGAAAGAAAGGTACGTTTGTTGGTTATTGTGAAAATTCTAAAGCTTACAGGATATATGTGCCAGGACAGAGGAACATTGAGTTTAGCTGGGATGTGACCTTTGATGAAGATGCTGCCCTTGGAAAAGCAAGGGACTCTCCTGTCCCTGCCAGCACTGAGAGAAGAGATGATACTATGGATGTAGATGCAAAGCCATCCATGCTAGAGCTTGACCTTCTAGATGAGCCTATGGCACCTTTGGATCCTTTAGATCCTCCTCCTTGTGATCTACCCTCTTCTAGGAAGAGACCTTTGTGGCTTCGTGATACATTACAAGATGCAGAGAAACATTCAGCCCCTAGAGGCACCTTCAAAGAAAGCAAGCAACCTCACAAATATCAGGGATATGTTGCATTGATGAGCAACATCATACAATCTGAACCTGCTAGCTATGAAGAAGCAATGAAGGAACAAGTTTGGAGAGATGCCATGACAGAGGAATATCAGTCCATCATGAAAAATGATGTATGGGAGGTTGTTTCGAGACCTGAGGGGAAGTCTGTAGTGACTTCCAAGTGGATATACAAAATCAAACATGCAACTAATGATAATGTTGAAAAGTTCAAAGTTAGGTTTGTGGCTAGATGATTCTCCTAGAAAGAGGGAGAAGATTATGATGAGATATTTTGCCCTCTTGCCAGAAACACAACCATCCAGTCTATCATTGTTGTAGCTGCGAATCAAGGTTGGAGTCTTCATTAGATATATGTGAAGACAACTTTTCTTCATGGCATACTCAAGGAAGAAGTGTACTTGGAACAACCTCAGGGTTTTGAGGAACATGACAGGGAAACCCATGTTTGCAGATTGAAGAAATCCCTCTATGGACTGAAGCAAGCTCCCAGGGCTTGGTATGCTCGGATTAATGGACATTTGATAAAGCTGGGATTCATCGAAGCAATGTCGGCCCCAACCTTTACTTTGAGGTTGTTCAACATATGCCTTTGACTTTGGTTTTATATGTTGATGATTTGTTCATGACAAGAGAAGAACCTTTGATCATTCAGTGTAAGAGAGAGCTAGCCTTCGAATTTGAGATGAAAGATCTTGGGTTCATGCACTATTTCTTGGGCTTAGAAGTGTGGTAGAAACTTGGAGAGATTTTCCTCAGCTAAGGAAAATATGTCGTCAAACTCTTGGAGAGATTTGGGATGATGGATTGCAAATCCATGGCCACAATGATGGAGGCAAACTTCGAAAAGTTATATGGTGAAATTGCGGGACTAGATCTAGTGGATCCTTTTATGTACCGACTACTGATTGAGGCTTTGACGTTTATGTTCAACACTAGACTGAATATATGTTTTGCTGTTAACACCTTGAGCCAGTTCATGGTAGAACCTTTGCATGCTCACCGGGTCGCTGCAAAACATGTGTTGAGATATCTAAATGGGACGATCACTCATGAACTGAGATATGCCTCTAGTGTTGATTTGAGACTACATGGATATACAAATGCAAATTGGGCTAGGAGTGTTACCGATAGGAAGAGCACATCGGGGTGCTGCTTTAGCTTGGGATCTACCATGATTTTCTGGATGAGTAGGAAGCAGAGATTTGTTGCTCTCAATATATAGCCGAGGCAAAGTATATTGCAACTAGTATGGCTAATGGTGAGGTAGTGCGGTTGTTGAAGCTCTTTGCAAAGTTGTTTGATCATGTGCTAGATATGACCGTGATATACTGTGATAATAAAAGCGGGATCAAACTTTCAGAAAATCTAGTGTTCCATGATAGGTCGAAGCACATCGAGATCAAATACCACTACATTAGAGATATGGTACAGAGAGGAGTAGTGCGGCTCCAACACATCTTGGCAGATGAGTAGGTTGCAGGCATTCTCACCAAGCCTTTGTTGAAAGCGAAGGTCTTATTCTTCAAAGAGCAGCTTGGAGTGCAGGAGAATGTGTCCCTCCTTGGCAGGGAACACTGCTGATTGAGAACACTGAGCATATGCTCTTCCCCCAGTCTTTTGACTAGCCATGGACTTGGTGGGGGGGGGGGATGAGCAGTGAGGCTATTGCGTGTGAGGGTACTCCTTGGAGCCATGGACTTGGCTTAGTACATATCCTAATATGCATCCTACTCGCAAGTCACCTTTGTGTCATTATTGACCAAGGGCCATATTGAGATGGTTAAGCTTGTCGACATTGCCATCCATCTGACCAGTGGGTGAGGAGACTTAGGTGTGTGTGATATTTACCAAGGTCGGACACGACTGCCATGGGCTTCCTTATGGTAAATTAATCTCCCCTAAGTGCTAGATGCAGGTGTTCTACCACTTGATTACTGAGGATCAAGCTGGGTGAGGATCAGTCAATGGACATAGGGTGTGTGATCTATACCAAGGTTATTTATGACTGCCATGGACATAGTTGTGGTAAATCAATCTTCCCTATTGTTAGTGTGGATCATTCTTCTTCTTCTATGGATCGAGTCATCATTTTTGAATTGAGATGAGATGAGATGAGATGGGATATGATGGTAGTGCAGCTATCAACTTCCCTTTTGTTGAGACATGTACATATGAGATGAGACTTATGATGCAACCAAAATTCCTCCCTAGCTGAGAGGGAGTGTTGAAAGTTGGTAGCTTCGGTCGGAATTTTCATTAGCAAAATAATGGAGACAACTTATATTTTGACTTTGACCAAGTTGGTCTCAATAAGGACAAGTCGGCCCCACGTGTGAAAAGCCACCTCATGAAACACATATAAATACAAATTTGTTGAGCCTCATTTGGAGCATCACATCATCATCATCACATCGATCTGAAATACCAAGGAAGACTCACACGCGTGAAGGAATCTAAAAGAGAATTTGTCTGCGTTCACTGACCCATCTTCTATTTGACCAGTGTTGACTTGGAGGATTTGTCTCTGCTTTGATTGAACTCTTTGACTCTCTTGGAGGCCGAATAGTTTAGGAAGGCTTTGACTCTGGTTGACTGTACTTTTCATCTCTATTCTAGGCACGATGATTGAGGTTGACCGCAGGTCAACTCTCTCCTTTGACGAAGAATTGCAGGGATACATTGATCATCTTTGATTGAGATATTCACTCTTGTTCTGGATCGTTGACTTGGTTTGATTGCAGGGTTTGACTCGCTCGTTGATCATAGGTTAAGTGTGATTTGACCAAGTTTGATTGTGGAAAATGCAAGCCGAAATTCGGCCCTTTGACCAGACTGTTGACTAGTAATAGATTGCTGATATTTCTCTCTCATTTGATTGGATTTGACTTGGTTGACTTGGGAAAGTCAAAGGTTGACTTTGACTGTTTATGGATGTACAAATTGGATTATGTATCTCAGCTGAACATTGATTGAATATCTAAGAAGAAGAAGAATTGATTTGGGTTTTCTCCCTTGTGGGGTTTTGCCCTAGTCTTTGACAAAAAATCTATCTCATTGTGCTTGGCTATCTTCTATTGTGCATTACTATTTATTGTTCTATCTATAATTGCTTAATTGTTTTGGGGTGAATGAAATTGAATGCTACATTGTTAAGTAATTATAACAACATAGAACTTGACAAAAATTAACAGGTTTACTAGTAAAATCTGCGCTTGACACTTTACTAGAACGATATGTACTTGCACTTGCACTAACACCTCCTTAGTGCAAGCCGTTCCTGTCACTGAGGTCGAAACAACATGGTGCTGGTCTTCACCCAGAGATGTGGCTCTGATACCATGTTAGTTTTCTAAAACCCAACTAACTAATTTGTGAATTTTAACCAAGCAAAGAATGAAAATATGAACTTTAACTTTTAACCCACAAATATGTTGAGTTTTCTAACTTGCATGCAACGAAAAATAAAAGGAATAGATGAAGACAAGCACACCATAAAAACAATGCACAATAAATTTACCCAAGAAACGCCAATCTGGGGAAAACTTACAATCTTGGTGTTTTATTGTTCAGCTCAACAAAATCTGCTTAAGGAAAAGATTACATTCAAGAGGGAAAACTTCCCTATCTCTCTCTGCAAACCCTCTACTTAGTTGTTTGCGCACTGAAAACACACTCTGCCTCTTTTCTACACATTAGTACGAACTCACACTCCCTATACAACCACCTTTGCACAATTATATTGGCCCCTGGAGAGGTATGCAGATCACCAGAAGTGATTTTGGCTTAATCGACCTCCTTTCTCTGCCTCTTTCACACTGATCTGAAACCCTAGCATTGAGCTGAACCCTTCCCTCTCTCCCTAAGCTGAACACCAAGATGTCTTGTTCATAATGACCAAGTTTTGCACCCTTCCTTCCCTCTTAGAATTTGACTTGGGCCCTCCACTGCCACAAATCACTAAGATTAGATCTCCTTGGATGGTTGAGATCAATCTAACATTGTGATATTCCTACTTCGTGTTTCACCAAGTAAATATCAAATTTTGCTCAATTGTGGCGTATTGCATTGTTTCACTTAGGAGAAGTGGGCCTAGGGGACCCACAATTGATTTTTGGCATGAGAAGCACCCCACATTTAGAGTTTGAAGGAAAGATTGTGGCTTTGGTGGAATGTGGGGCCCACCATAAATGATTTTCGACCCACATGGAGAGTACGCTCTCATTGGTGCGAAAAAGGTGAGTGAAATTTGATGTGGGCTGACATGGGTAGCTTGGAGGCAAAAGGACGAAAGGAATGAGGGGCTCTCATTTTGCTCATCATCTATCATTTTTTAGAATTTGTCTTTTGACAAGAGCACGCTTGAGCAGTGAGCCAAGTTTGCATGTGCTGTCAGCACACCGGGTGTTTCCGAGCGGAAATCCTAGCCCTTGCTTTGGTGGACTTCGAGTGCCAACCCTAGGAGGGAGTTCTACTTCATCCCAATTCGTACCAGCAACAGGGAATCGAGTAACAACAATAGGAAGAGTAACAATAGCATAAGGATTGTGTAGTCACAACTAGAGGCACTCTGGGAAGTTGTGGAGATAGGGGAGTTTGAGGAGGAAATTCGGTGGGAAGGCTTGGGAAGCCTTCTAACATGTATTGCAGGAATTTTGAGAGCATTCAACAACAGATTTCTCAGGTGGGTCGATTTACCCAGCAGGAGAGCCAGCCAAGCCCAAGAGGGTCGAAATTCTGGGGTCAAGCTTTGGCCAAACCCTTTGTGGGTTATTTTGGGTTTCTTGAGTAGAGGCTAGGATTAATTTCCTGTAATTTTCTGAGCAACGGGGAAGGCTCTAACAACAGATCATTTCAGGCAGCAACACCTTTCTGTGCATTTACAGGGCAACTCTTGGGTCGAATTACTAGCAGCTTGGAGGAGAGTGTTTCATTGTTCATTTTGGGCTTTTGATAACTTGCCAAGAGCATGCCCAGGTGCACATATTCCAACACCTTGTTGTACACCTCTTCTATTTAATAAAATGAGTAGACAAGGCAATTTGGATGCCAATTTCGTGGTTTGATGGTTTGTTTTAATTTCATAATGTGTTTGTCTATTTTGTTTTGCATATTTACTGTTAATCTTCCTTAGGGATAGTATAGTTGTATCAGAGCTCATAAAATTGGCACAACCTGTGGGAGCAGTGCAGTGTATGACATGAGAGGATAGGCAGAACGTGACATACCGGAGGCAGAGGTATAGAAGCAAGGAATGGCAGTTAGAGATCACCCCTGATCCTGTGACTACATAATCAGAGATGGAAGAAACCAACATGGGGGGTAATTAAGGAGATAAAAGGGAGGAGGAGAAGGAGTTTGCCCCACTGCTACTGAAGGTAGTGTAGGATTTGTCTCGAAACATTGAAGGAATGGGCTAGAGAAATGGCAATGGCAACAAGGGTAAGGGAGTCCAAGGGGATTTCCATTATGGAGAAGGATCTGGCACCTCACGTCACCATGCATCTCTCCATGCCAACATGCCATTGATTCAGAATAACCCCCTGGATCCACCATTCCTACATTTCTATAATCTGGAGCAGGTGGGCATCCAGAGCAGACACCTTATGGGGACTATTTCTTGGAGTATCAATCTTATGGGCCTGATTTTTGGAGGGCCATCACTTTCAAATATTTCTGTTAGTTGAAGGACAACAAGAAGTCCAAGGGACAAAATGGTGGAGGTTACATGTAGGGGTTAGATTTGCAACGCACTGTGGGGAGGCTATTTCTCCAAACCTTTGATGGGTCCTCTAAGAGCTTGGCCAAGGCATGGGTCGAAAAGATGGATGTATATTTCTCGCTGAACCAAATGACAGAAGGGGAGGCAATCAAGATTGCTACATTGCATCTAGAAGGGAAAGCCCATGATTGGTGGTTCCACGGATTGACCACGTTGGGACATGCGCGAGTCACTGCCTATGATGATTTCACTAGGAGGGTGTTGGAGCGGTTTGAGAGGAAGGATCCAGAGGAGTATTTCGGGGAGCTGACGAGGCTTAAGCATACCGAGAGTGCAAAAACCTACATCTCAGAGTTTCTACGATTGTCTGTGATGGTGCCTGACTTGTTAGAGTCTAGGAGGATTTTCATGTTTGTGGATGGGCTAGCAGAGCCATTGTGTGGGTTAGTGAGGTCTAAAAAGCCCGCTACATTGTAGGATGCAGTTGGGAGAGCTCGAGATTTGCAGGAAGCCGTACCTAGGGCAAGGGCACCATTCCCCCTGGACATGGTTTCCAGCAGAGGGGGAAGGACATTAGGGCTCCACCACCGAGAGCCAATCAGGGACGTGGGCAGCGGGTTGATGAGACTCAGAGAAACCTCAGGAGGAGGAAACTGTGCTTCACTTTTCAGGAGCCGTGGGCACTAGGCCATAGGTGCTCAGTGGGCAAGGCCCACTATAATGAGGTCTTCTCTGACAACGATGCAGAGGATGAGACCTATTTTGAGATGAGTGGAGAGGACAATGCAACACCACAGGGAGGAGGAGGACCACCACCAGCAGCAGCAACAACAGGGGGAGTTTCCTTCGCTCCTACTGGAGGGGTCCTTGCATCACTGCGTGGGGTACCCAAATTCTTGACTATGAGTATTAGAGGCACTGTTCAGGGGCAACACGTCTCAGTTTTCGTGGATAGTGGGGCTACCCTCAACTTCATCGATGCTCAGCTGGTTCAGAGGAGGGGCATCACAACTGAGGAGTTTGAGAGATTCCCAGTTCTTATGCCTGGGGATAGGACCATGTAGTGCACTCGTTATGTACCAACCTTGACAGTGACCATAGGGAACTACTTTGTGATATATCATTTCTTTGTGGTGGATGTATTAGACACCAACTTAATGTTGGGAGTCTAGTGGCTCTATATGCTTGGCAGTCACAACAAATACGAGGAATTTGGAGATGGAGTTTGTAGGGCAGATGGCAAGACGATGTTTTTTCGGCGGATGCACTCCTACCCACCACAAACTGTTTTGGCCCATAGGATGGAGGCTGACTTGAGACATGGAGACATTGAGTGGGCTGTGGAGTTGCGGATCTTAGAGGTCAGGGAAAGCCCAAGCCACCACATCCAGAGATACATGCTATTCTTGACAGGTATCCAGTGGTGTTTGGGGACATGTCACCGGGACAACCACTTGACCGGGGGTTTGAGCACAATATCGAGTTGGAGCCAGGGGTGCAAGCCATCATCACCGCCCCTTATCGACATCCCAAGGTTTATTGGATGAGATCGAGAGGGCCATCCATGAGCTGTTGGCACTCAGGCATATCAGGCCCAACTCTAGCCCTTTTGCTTCATCGGTTGTGCTGGTGAAGAAGAAGGACGGGTCCTTACGGATGTGCATCGATTACAGGGCCCTCAACAAGAAGACGATGAAGAACCGCTATCCCATTCCCCGTATAGATGAGCTGATGGACGAGTTGAGGGGAGTGAAGTTCTTCTCGAAGATTGATCTGCGGTCGGGGTACCATCAGATCTGGGTGAGGGACCAAGATGTCTCGAAGACAACATTTCGGTGCCATTATGGGCACTTTGAGTTCTTGGTTATGCCCTTTGGGCTGACCAATGCACCCACGACATTCCAATCATGCATGAACCACATGTTTCGTGGGCAGTTGAGGAAGTTCGTGCTGGTGTTCTTTGACGACATACTGATTTACAGCCGGACATGGGAAGAGCATTTGCAGCACCTTGAGACAGTACTGCGCATTCTAGAGGAGCAATAGTTTTATGCCAAACTGTCCAAGTGCGAGTTTGGGCTGATCAAGATGCTCTACCTAGGGCACATCATTGGGGAAGATGGTGTCAGAGTACATGAGGAGAAGATTAGAGCTATCCGGGATTGGCCAGAGCCCCAGAATGTGACTGAGCTGAGGGGGTTTGTGGGCATTTGCACTTATTACAGGAAGTTCGTGAAGGGCTTCTCCCAGCTGGCTGCACCCCTCATAGACTTGACGAAGAAGGGGGCCTTTGAGTGGACTACTACAACGCAGGAGGCATTTGATCGCCTCAAGGAGGTCATGAGTAGCTGTTTGGTGTTGGCACTTCTTGACTTCACTCAGCCTTTCGTGTTGGTGTGTGCTGCATTAGGAGTGGGTGTGGGGGTCGTATTGTTGCAGGGAGGGAACCCCATAGCATTTGAGAGTAGGAAGCTACTGCCCCATGAGCTACTTTACTCCATCTATGATAAGGAGATGCTGGCCATCATGCATGCGTTGGCCAAGTTCAGGCAGTACTTGGTGGGGAACAGGTTCAAGGTCAAGACCGATCACAACAACCTCAAGTTCTTTTTGGAGCAGAAACAGCTACAGGAGAGGCAACAAAAGTGGGTGAGCAAACTACAAGTGTATGACTTTGACATTGAGTATGTCAAAGGGAAGCACAACATAGTGGCTGATGTGTTGTCTAGGAGACCAACCACTTTGTCCTTGATGAGCATCGCCCCGGACTGGAGGGCGCAATTACTAGTTGAGTACTCCAAGGACAAGTTTGCATGTGAGGTCCTTGATGGGTTGGTGACAGATGATCAGTATCGGGTGATGAATGAGGTGATCTACTACCGAGACCGGATTTACTTGGTACCCAACTCCTCGCTGAGGGAGAAGATTCTACAGGTTGCTCATGATTCACCATTAGCAGGGCATCAAGGGTTCACAAAGACATATTAGACCATCTAGGAGTGCTTTGGGTGGAAGGGCCTCAAGGATGATGTTTTGAGGCATATCTGGGAGTGCGACACATGCCAATGAAACAAAGGAGAGCAGCCATGCCCCACAGGCCTATTGCAGCTGCTTCCCATTCTGGAGGGGAAATGGGAAAGCATATCGATGGATTTTATTACCGGGTTGCTCACAGTACACGACAAAGACTGCATCTATGTAGTGGTGGATCACTTGACAAAGTAAGCTCACTTCTTTGCCATTCCAGCCCGGTACTCGACCTCACAGGTGGCCAAATTGTTTTTTAGAGAGGTGTTTTGGCTACATGGTCTCCCGAAGACCATCGTCAGTGACCGAGACAATAGATTCATGGGTGGGTTTTGGCAGGAGCTATTCCAGTTGGTGGGTACTGAGCTCACCCTAAGTACCAGTTACCACCCTCAGATAGACGAACGAATGGAGATAGTTAACAAGTGGTTGGAGGGCTACTTGGTAACTATGTGACCAGGCAGCAAAGAGCATGGATACGGTGGTTGCACTTGGGTGAATACTGCTACAACACTACACATCACATGTCTATAGGGATGCCACTGTTTCGAGCTCTATATGGTTACGATGCGTTGTCTTTTGCTGACATTATGTTTGGAGACAGCAGGGCCACAAGGGCCAAGGACTGGATATAGGAGAGCTAAGATATCTTGAGGGCTTTGAAGGACAACCTACAAATGGCCTAAAATCAACAGAAGATTTAAGGGCAGAGTTGAGAGGCAGCTCAAAGTTGGGGACTTGGTATTCTTGAGGCTCCAGCTGTACAGACAATCTACGCTCAAGCTCAAACTCTGCTTCTATGGGCCTTATCGTGTCACTCAGAGGGTGGGGGAGGTAGCATATGAGTTGGAGCTACCCCCGGGGAGCTGGGTGCACAACGTTTTTCACGTGTCTTGCCTAAAGAAGGCACTGGGACAACATGTTACAGTAGCCACAAAGTTACCCCCTATGGATGATGAGGGGCACTTAGTGTTGGAACCAGAGGCCATTTTGGATACCAGGGAGAGACATCTGCATAACAGGGTCATCAGGGAGTTTTTGGTCTAATGGAGGAATCTACCAGATGAGGATGCCACCTGGGAGGGGGAACAAATACTACAACATCCTTCTTTGCAGTTGCTTGAGGACAAGCAACGTTTTGGCGGGGAGGACTGTGATATTCCTACTTAGTGTTTCACTAAGTAAATATCAAATTTTGCTCAATTTTGGTGTATTGCATTGTTTCACTTAGGAGAAGTGGGCCTAGGGGACCCACAATTGATTTTTGGCATGAGAAGCACCCCAACTTTAGAGTTCGAAGGAAAGATTGCGACTTTGGTGGAGTGTGGGGGCCACCACAAAGTATTTTTGGCTCTCATGGAGAGTATGCTCTCATTGGTGCGAAAAAGGTGAGGAAAATTCGATGCCTTTGGAGGCAAATCGACAAAAGATAGGAGGGGCTCTCATTTTTCTTATCATCTATCATTTTCAAAATTTGTCTTTTGACAAGAGCACGCTTGAGTAGTGAGCCAAGTTTGCATGTGCTGTTCAACACACCGGGTGTTTCCGAGTGGAAATCCCAACCCTTGCTTCGGTGGACTTCGAGTGCCAGCCCTAGGAGGAGTTCTACTTCATCCCAATTCGTACCAACAACAGGGAATTGAGTAACAACAACAGAAAGAGTAACATCAGCGTAGGGACTGTGCAGTCACAGCTAGAGGCACTCCAGGAAGTTGTGGAGATAGGGGAGTTTGAGGAGGAAATTCAATGGGAAGGCTTGGGAAGCCTTCTAACAGGGATTGCAGGCATTTTGAGAGCATTCAACAACAGATTTCTTAGGTGGGTCAATTTACCCAGTAGGAGAGCCAACCAAGCCCAAGAGGGTCGAAATTCCAGGGTCAAGCTTTGGCCAAACCCTTCGTGGGTTATTCTGGGTTTCTTGAGTAGAGGTCGGGATTAATTTCCCAGAATTTTCTGAGCAGTGGGGAAGGCTCTAACAACAGATCATTTTAGGAAGCAACACCTCTCTGGGCATTTACAACGCAATTCTTGAGCCGAATTACCAGCAGCTTGGAGGAGTGTTCCATTGTGCATTTTGGGCTTTTGCTAGCTTGCCAAGAGCAAGCCTAGGTGCACACATTCTAGCACCTTGTTGTACACCTCTTCCATTTAATAAAATGAGTAGACAACGCAGTTTGGATGCCAATTTTGTGGTCTGATGGTTTGTTTTAATTTCATAATGTGTTTGTCTATTTTGCTTTGCATATTTACTGTTAATCTTCCTTAGGGATATTATAAATATTTGATGATAGGAAAATTTAAATCCTCTTAAGTCAAAAACAAATAGAAATAGGTAAACTGCACCTTGGCCCCACTTGTTGGTCTCTCTGCCAAATTTAGTGCACCTACTAAATATGGTAGAACCCTCTCCTCTTAACTTAATTTAACATGGAAATACTACAGGGGGCGGTTGAATCAGTATTTGATAATTATAAACAATTTTTTAGCTTTTAAAACATTTGATGCACATAAATCATGAAATACAAATCTCTATATAAGAAACACTTATACAAATTATCTTATTAAATCTTTTGTAAACTTCCTCGTACAAAGTAAACACCAACTTACAATTTTTGTAGGCACCAACCTATAGGAGATTTCAGTCCCCTAGTTGAGCACCAACTTAGCTACTTCGTAGGCACCAACTTACAGGAGACTCCAATCCTCTAGCTGAGCAACAACTCAACAAATTTGTAGGCATCAACCTACTTCAATTTATTCCTTGGATCTGTCAGCAACAATTCTTGTTCTCCTTTGTTCGATGGCCTGCCACGATCTAAATGCACAACAAAAGGCTTCACACTACTCTTTAATTGCTCCACAACACCGATCTTCCACTTTGCTGGTTACTCATTGCAACTAGCCACAATCTTACCCTAGTTGCACGCTGGTCAAACAACGCTTGCACAATTTCAATGTTGTGAGGTCACTTTCCACTTCTGCCCTGTTCATTGTGTTGAAGTCTAATTGGCAACCTCCATTTTCCTTGCAAATCACATCCTGATTTATCTTGCTTCTAAAAGCATACCATCAAACATTTCAACAGCTTTCACAGCATGACTGCTGTGCTATCTAGGAATAGTCTTCACTAATCTTGACTGCCAAAAACTTCCAACCCAAATCGATAAGAGTGTAGGATGACTCTTGGGTCTATCCTTTCTTCAATACAACTCTTTCCCTTGTGCTTTGGCTTGTCCTTGGATAGGGCTTAGGTCTGTCACCCTTTGTCACGCTTTCTGAGGTTAGTTTGGCTTTTGACACAACAAGATAATCGCCTCTGATATAACCTCTTCCTCAACACACTGGGAGTCTACTTGCTGTTCCTTAGCTCGGCCTCAATAGAACAGAAGTCAGCCGAGCTTTTAAAACAGACTGAGAGTATCACAGAATTTGGCCTCAGAACTGTGTTACAAAGGGCCTCCAACAGGGCTAGGGCTCGGCCTCCTCAACTGAAAGGAATTCGGGCTTCTTCAAGAGAAATCGGCCTCAAACAGGGTTGAAACTCAGCCTCAACCAGGACTGAAACGCGTCTTAAAAACAGACCTTGGTCTCGGCCTCCAAAAGAAATAATTCTGCTTCCTTTAAAATCAGAACTTAGCCTGCAACTAGCCCTTCAAAAAACCCTTCCAACTCAGCCTCCACCTCAGACCTGCTCCTTCACTGTCTAAAACAGCATCGAATTTGATCTCGAGCGATGGCCTATTTCTTCTCCTGAATTCGAATGTTCTGTGGTCTATTTCAGACCTTATTCCTCACCCCACTGAGTTGATGTCGCAATGAGCCACTTGAGCGGCCTTATTTATACTAAACAAGTGGGATGTCAAGGGGAGGGCTGACCTGTCTTCTAGCAGGGCCAACTTGACTTCTGGCTGGATATATATATTAAATTATTAATATATTAAAAAAATTATTTCTCCTCAACCATGAGGAGTTAGAAGGTGTGCCAGATATCATCAGAAAGGTCTCGAAATATGCTATTTGACTATGTAACTTTCTCCTTCATTCGGACAGCCTTTGACATCAATAACAACCATTTTCAACAAAAAGTACTCTATCTCAGTGCTTTCTGATAGCACCTTTGCTAATTGTGTGTGCAGAATTGCCTCAGTGCAGCCCCATTCAAAATTCAGTTCAAGGCTTCAAGCATTGCAGGATGCAGTTTGGAGTAAGGATCTTGTTGGGGTTGTCTCTATTGGACTTCCTTCTAAGTTTCTAACATCATGAGAGTATTACAAGTTTCTGAGTTTGGCTTTTCAAGCACTTACAAGGGTTGGATCTAGATCTAGGCCATGACTAGGTTCAGTCTTGGACTCTAAACATCAGCACTAGGACATATTCTCTATTTTGGGAATATTTAATATTCTATCCAGACAATTGTGCGTCTTTGCATGTGGTTGTCATATTAGACTATTAGCATTTACAAACTATTTCAATCCTGCTCAAGTTGTATAATTGAATCTTGATGTGAAGAATTATTGATGTAAATATTTCCAGCAGCACAAGTGAAAATGTTAGCTTAAACCTCTCATTCAGTATGCATTTGTAACTAAATTGCCAGTGAAAAAAATCTCTCCATATTCAGTTGCATTTTAGGCCACTCTGCACATCAAGAACTAGTCATTGGTATTTCAGTTGAATTTTTTCATGAAAGCGACTTTAAGATAATTGATGATTCAGACAATGGGATGACAGGGCACAGCTTTCTCAATGACAGAGCGAGACCGGCTTGATCTACGTGGCCTTCTGCCACCAAATGTCATGACTTGGAAGCAACAAGTTGATCGCTTTAGTATGAATCTCTTTTCTGTGATGCCAACAAGTTTTTTTTTTCTTCATTTCTTGGTTATAATGAGTTGGGTTGGAATCATTCTGGTATAGTTTAGTATGATTCTGTTAAGGGCAGGATTTGATTGCTACATGTGGGGTTGGTGTGAATGTCCATGATACATATTCAGTTTTTATGGTTTGCTTTCTCTCTTAGACTAAAATCTCTTTGAATGGGAAAGCAATAGTATGCAGTAGTGTAAGTCAAAGAAAAATCCTATTTTGCACATATATTGAAGAATGCTAACTTTGGAAGAAAAAAAAAACTTAAATTTTGATCCTGGCATTTGCTTGCTGGGCCCCTTGATCCACTTCTAGGGGAGGCCCCCTTCCAGCAGTGGGTGCTGGATTTCATTGGACAGTTTCAGCAGAATGCAAGCAATGGTTACAGCTGGATCTTAGTTACTATAGATTAATTCACTAGGTGGGTGGAGGCAGTTCCGCTAGTGCCAACATTATGAAATTTCTAGAAGAAAATATTATCATCAGCTTTGCGGTCCCAAATAAGATTATGACAGACAATTGTAGTGTTTTCCGATCTATTGAGTTGGTCACTTTCTGCTCCCCGCATAGTATCAAGTTGGCCCATTCAGCCAACTACTATCCACAGGGGAATGTATTTGCTGAATCCACTAATAAAAATCGTGTAAGGGTTATCAGGAAAATAGCGGTCAACAACAAGCAGGCATGGGACAGTTGGCTCTAGTATGCACTGTGGGTGGATTGAATTACTAAAAAATGTGCTACTGGTAACAGCCCACTCAAGTTGTGTTATGAACAAGGTTCATAAATGCTCTGATACCAATGTTACAAACAAAGTTCTTACTCTGCAATAACCTTCATAATACTTCGAAGACAATGACATCCATTGTAGGACAAGTAATTATATATAAGAATATTTGAATACAAGTGAGCTGATTTGATTACAACTGAGGGTCCCGTATATATAGCTAGGCAGGCACCCTTTCACGAACGAACATGTCCATAGAGACATGCCTCTTCACTACTAATTATTAGTTAATTCATCATTATCACAATTTATTATTTTTATATATTTTATTCATAACATTCCCTTCCTCTTCAGAAAGCTGTCCTCAAAGCTTATTGCTGACAAGGCATATCATCTGTTTTTTGTCTTTGTAATCTATTTGCATCTTTTGGAGTTCTTCGAGTTGTCATCTTCGTTGATACATGATGATAGGATCCTTGGAGTGATAAATAAAGTTTCCACACTGAGAAAGGATCTGACCATCCTAAATTAATCTTTTGTAGGATCTTTCGATTACTGGAAATTTATAATGAATTCTTATCATTGGATTGGAGTGTGCAAACATCAATATTCTTTGGAACATAAGTATGTTGTTTCTGTTCTGGGTGATACAGACACATAGATTGATTGAGTTTCTTACTCTTGTGATTTGAATGTCGATAAGGAGCTCTTTTGGTTTGACTTTCCCTTATCAAGTGTGTGGCAATTTTCTGATTTACTCTAGGTACTGAGGTTGTTGAGTTGGGTACAAAGTTTTCACTTGGAATTTCTATCATTTGAACCAGTGTTGATAATATTGGCAATATTCGAAAATATCGTGATATTTTCGGCAAAATGATATATTGCCGAGAAAATATCGCGATATTTTGAAAATATTGGCAAAATATCGGCAAAATATCGCGATATTTTTGTAGTGACCGTACTAAGTTAAAGAGTCATTACTGAAACTGTAAAGATTACTGAAACTGTAAAGATTACTTAAACTGTGAAACTGTATTAATTGATTTGATGAAGTACTTACCTGGTCTGCTACGGATGTTGCGATGAGGATGCTTCAGAACTTCTCCAGCGCTCTCGTTACCGAATGACCAAAAACCACCCAGCCAAACCGAGTATACCTAGATACTCAATCCAGTATGCTTCTCAACCGATGCATACCGTTCCCCCGTGCCCAGAAACTTCAAAACAAGCAAGGCTCAATAGTTCCGGATTATAAGCAGTATGTATAAATTTCCTCTCCTTCCTCCTCCCCCTTCTTCCGCTTCGGCCTCTCCTTATGTACTGTTCATTAGCGGTGGTCGCTCTCTCCACCTACGAGCCCACCGCTTCCTTTCTCAGCGACACCTCCTCAACATCCTGAGTCGTATCTTTCTTTTAAGGATATATTGACATGTGTGATTTTACTTTGATTAAAATTTTATTTGTTTAATTAAAATGTCCTAAGTTCATACATAGGAACTTTATTTTGATTTAATTTATCCCTTTAATAATTTATTGACATACTTTATTAAAATTCTGAGATAGATAATTATATAACTTGATTTTTTAAGAATTTACATAATTCTTTACATCTATTGTCTTTATAACCCTTTTACTTTATACTTTTAAACTTAATATCATTGGTAATCGCTCATTAATCATGAGGCATTAAGTAATATGTGCTGATGGGTGAATGCGACTTTTCTATTTGAAGGAGTGTCAGGATATTTAATATTTTAGGTAATTTAGAATATAGTTACTAGTGCAGTGCATGCGATACATGCATATGTAGCTATCATATGCATGCATCGTATGCATGCTAATATTCTCGTGCTCTCTATATTAATGATGGGTCACTACAATTTTGAAAATATCGGCAAAATATTCCGATATTTTGAAAATATCGCCATATTTTGAAAATATCAGCTATGTTTAAAAATATGAAAAAAATTGATTTTTATGCTTGCCGATATTTTCGCCGATATTGCCGATAAGATGTTTTCTAGACCCTCGCCGATATTTTGCCGATACTGATATTATCAACACTGGTTTGAAATGCAACATTTGAATGTGTTTTCTCTTCAACTGGCTTGTCTTCTTCTTGATTTGTGATATTCATTGGATCGATATTCATTCCTTTCTTTTCAACTTGAATTTGTTCATTTGAAGATTCTGACGCTTCCTTCTTGGTAAGGTGTTGTACCTTGTTTTCAATTACTTCTTGTCCTTCTTAATCTTCTTAATTTGCATTAGTAATTTTCTTTAAGTTGAGAAACTTCTTCATTCTTGTAAGTTGTCAACGGTAATTTTGTCAACTTCTTTTTGCATATTTTGTAGCACTTTCTTACCTTCTTGAAAAATTACTTTTGAAATATCTTGTACGTCTTCTTGTGTTACTGAATTTGGCTTCAATGTAACATCTTGTAGTGTTATTTTTTTCTTTTTGTATGAAAGCGTGAAAAACTCCTTTTTTGTATTTAGGATGAAGGACCCTAGAGTTTCCATCTAGGGTGAACCCAAAATAATATCACCTTGATCATTCCATACGGATTGAACTGAGAATTGCAATATAAATGTATAATCCCCAATGTTTAATTGTAAGTTGTTTGTCATATTTTTTGTTATTAAAAAGTCTAATTTTTTGATTATATTTGGCTTGGGAATCACTAATTGATTTGCGATTTTAGGCTTTATATAATTTTTATTTCTGGTCGACGAGATAGAAATAGTAACAATTTTTCCTGTAATAGACCCTTTAATTCTAAATAGCATTGAAACATAGTTATGTGAGGTTTCTGGAAATCTTTCTTCCTTTATTTCCGAACTAGATTCCATTTTTTCATTCGATCACAAATACCGTAATATTTTGCTTTTAATACTTTATTATATAGGGTATTATTTTTATAACACCTCCCTTTACTTGCATAAGAAGTTTTTTATTACTCCTTTTGTAGTTATAAAAAATATCCCAATTGATTAAAAAAATGCTTTTTTGTTGTAAGTAGGATAAGAATTAAAATATTGAACTATGATATATTTTTAATTTCTTTTTTTGGTGTACTCTTCACTTTATAAGTAACAATGTTGAAATTGGCAACTAGGGCCAAATTCCATGTGGGTCATCTTATTAATGGCAATTGATATTTTTCTTGGATCCCTCTCATCGAGAGGTGTAGGATTGATCTAAAGATCATCCGATTCCGATAAGTATTCATGGAGATATGAATTTATTTGTGTACAATCATCATACCAAGACAACCCAAGGAGTCTGTCCATAAATTGGGTGGCCACTGGTGCTGACCAAAACTCTCCTAATGAATGTGCATGCTTAACTACTAGGTCAAATGTACCATCTAGGTTGTAGTCAACTAGCATACTTGGGAAATAATAGGTAGTCCCACACAGATCCCAATTCCAGTTTGGGCTTCCAGTATCCCTAGTGCCTAGAAGCTCCCGTTGAGCTACACCTGGTTCCACCACCATCTACATAGTCCACTCCACTGGGTACCAACTCAGGATCTCTCGCCATCCAACCCCAAGAGAGGGATCGAATGCACTAACTCCCGCACATAGAACAACCCCAACACGCAGATGCTGCACCCTGTGCCACTGTGATTGTCTCATCTTAGTTCTCACTATCTAGGTCAACACATGAGATCTGACTAGGTAGCTCCGTTTCTATCTCTCCAATGGGAAAAGGTGACCCAACAATGTTGCTAGCCCTGTTTATGTATCCCTGAAGAGGGCTACCCCAATTCTCCAATGTGCCCTCTAATTGTACCATTAGGAAATACAACTGTTCCCCAATGTGAGCCAACTGGGCCGTTGACTCGGCACAAACCACTCTCATGCCCTCTAGCTCCTTGTTCTATAGCAGAATAGCCTCTCGTATTGATGTGGCCTTCCTTTTTAATGCTAGAATGTCGCCCTGAAACTGATGACACTAATGTGTGCAACCATCGTCCAACACCTCTGTATCTCCCGACGCCTTATCAAGGGTGGATATGTCTCCTAGCACCTCACCCATTTGTTGTGTGCTACTATCACCCAAAATCTCGGACACGACCCCAGTGTCCACCTCAACGGATGGCATTAATGGGGTATGGTCTACTCTCTCCACTAAGATGTCAACTGACATGGTCAGGGAAGTCTCCAACACGAGTGACCTCTGCCCCCTACTCAGTGTATCTACTTGCTCCCCACAATCCTATGTAGATGGATGCACCCCCACGGCCTGTGCAACTCTAGTGTCTCTTCTGTAAGGAAGAGGATAGATATGGTCCGACACCTTCATCAGTTGGGTCAAGAATTCACGCATACTAAATCCTCCTTGAGCCATGGGTTTTTTATGGTTAAACCCATCACTGTGTATAAATGCACTAATCTTCCCTGATCTAGTTGGTTGCCCCACTACTGGCCAAGATCATGGCTCTGCTATCACTGTAATATTCCTAATGGAAATTTACAATGATAAACAAAGCATGATACGAAAAGTGACCCCCCCCAAATTTTGGAAACGGGGAAACGCAATATATATATATATATATATATATATATATATATATATATTAGGACATTTAAGAAATATGTGCAATCATAAATCATATATGATACATTCTAATTTATTACATTATGATTAAATTGTCAATGCATAAATTATAAGTCTCTAAATTTACATCATATTTACTCATGAATGATCACATAATGAAAATAGCAATATCCAAAATCAGCCACGAGAAATTTCTAATTTCTTGTCTCGTGCTTGATTGGGAGTCTCCTCCTACATAATCGAACGACCTTAGTGCTCTTGATTAAATACAAGTTCCATACCCTAGTATCCTACGTGCTTTTGATTATTGGGAGTCTCCCCTGCATAGAGGGCTTGGTTCTCTTGATTAAATACAAGTTCCATACCTTAGTACATGACAAAATCCAATGGAAACATTGCAATCCACACAACCCTAAAATCCTGAAAAACAGATGAGTCTGCTGGATTTTGAGTGAGATTTAAAATTCTACTTTCTCCATTTGAAATCCAATGAGGGTGAAACCACTTTGAAACATCCGGAGTCATTTCATGGTAATGTTAAAAATTTAAGTAAAATGATGAAAATGTAAAATAAAGGAGAATGTCACTTTTACTTTAAGAATTTAACATTACCATGAATTGCATATCAACACTAGGTTGGCCCACTCAAAAAATCCTCTTTTTATAACTTGAGAGGCATCCAGAAGATATTTTAGTCACCCAATAAAAAATTAGAAGTGAAAAAATAAAAAATAAAATACAAGAAAAAGTCAATTTAGAAGAGGAAACTCCATCGTACGACTTGGAAACGCGTTTCCAGCTGTACTGGCCACGTTTCCTCCTCAAGAAATGGGCTAGTACGGCCGTATGGTACGAGTTTCCTCGTTTCCGTTTTGTTTCCGGCTGGAAATGGACCCTTCTCCAACGTTTCCTGCAACTTAGTTAAAAACAAATACAAAAATTTACGACACATTAAACAACCAGAAATCTCCATAAACTGCGCTGAGCTGAACCATTTTATTGATATAATTGCTGGGTACAAAGGTAAGATCAGAAAGCATGCACCTGGGCTTGCCTAAGGCAAGCGAACAATATCCAGGTGATGAAATCTACTGCTTTAACATGCAATGTGGCTATCGCCAACAATCTGTGCACTATCCCAGTGAAAACTGCATCGCTCGCTGCAAAAAGTAGCTGGTAGGGCCTTCTCGGTGCTCAGATAATTCCAGGAAATTAACCCCGGGATCTCCACCAATAACCCAAAACAACCCACAAAGGAATTGGCTAAATGTTGATCTTGGAATTTCGGCCCAATTTCCCTTAGATCCTTTAGATGCTGGCTGAGTTGGGATCCCTGCTTGATCCCTCAAATCTACCCAAAAAATTCTGCCAAATTAATTTTGGCCTCTCCTCAATAAACCCAGAAAAACCCAGAAAGTGTTTGTCGTAGTTTTGACGCTCCAAAATTGACTCCAAATGCTTGGACCTCTTCCATAAGCAGACAATGTAACATGTAGCAGATGCTGCGTTTGCTGCTCCACCAAAATGTTGGAAAGTCCCCCACAATCCCCTCCATTCAAATTCCAAATAACCTCAACTCCTCAAACCCCTTCGCAATCCACCCCACGAGTTGCCTTAATAAAGGACTGCACAATCCATGGACAAAATGATGCAGACCCTCCTCTAGGAATTCGAATGGTTGTTGGGTGATACTTGTTCTAGAAATTGATCAAGAGTGCCCCAGGACCAATACAACCCTTCACTCTGACTCTTCTCTCCTCCAACCACTGCGTGGCTCCCTGAACTGTGTCCCAGCGAACTCAGAATTCGTGTTGCCTGTGTGGTCTTCCTTCCAACTCAAAAAATGAGTAGAATTTGCCTCCCTAGGGTGGCACTCTTGATCCACCGAAGAAAAGGGTGAGATTTCCCCTTGGAAACCTTTGGTGCTAAACAACACCTGTGATTCATCTAAACAGCTTGAGCAAGAAAGTGTAAAGTGTCAAATGATCAAAAGTGCTTAATGATGTTGCCTTCCTCTTATTTATAATTGTTGCTCTCTTCTTTCATGTGGGCCCCTTCTCCAAGTAATTTGAGCTCCCTCAGTCATTCGAATTTCTCCATCAAGGGGGTGCATATTTCATCATGGGGTGGTCCCCACATCCCACTATGTGATTAATCTTCCCTTTGTCTGTTGTTTGGGGCTTCCACTACCACACAACATCAAATTAATTAATGTCCACCTGCTTTTCCTAGGTTTGTATCCAAAATTTTTCCCTTCCATAATTTACAACTGTGTTGCAGGAAACGCTGGGCTTGAGCTCGTTTCTGGGCAGAAACAGTATGGAAATGCAAAAACGTGTTTGTTATGGCCTGGAAACATGTTTCAGGCCGTACTGCCATGTTTCACGTGGGGGAAACGTGGCCTAGTACGATGTGAAATGCGTTTCTAGGTCGTACAACCACGTTTTAGCGATAAAGTGATTTTTTTTTCATTTTTTTTGATTATATATATATTAATTAATTTATTTTTATTTATTTATTATTTTTTTTTTCGCTCCCTGCCAATTCAGGAGTGATAGAGGGAGCTATTGAAGATCAAAACAAATTTTTGAGTGGGGTGGCCTAATGTTCAAGCCTATGGATATATTGTTGATATGTAGTTCATGGTAATGTTAAATTCTTAACATTACCATGAAATGACTCAGGATGTTTGAGAGTGGTTTTGCCCTCATTGGATTTCATATGGAAAAAGTAGAAGTTTAGATCTCACTCAAAATCCAACAAACTTATCTGTTTTAAAGGATTTCAAGATTGGGGGGGTTGCAATGTTTCCATTGGATTTTGTCATGTACTAGGGTATGGAACTTGTATTTAATCAAGAGCACTAAGGTCGTTCGACTATGCAGGAGGAGACTCTCAATAAAGCACGAGACAGGAAATTAGAAATTTTTCGTGGCCGATTTGGGATATTGTGATTTTCATTATGTGATCATTCATGAGTAAATGTGATGTAAATTTAGAGACTTGTAGTTTATGCATTGACATTGGACAATTTAATCATAATGTATCATGTATGCTTTATGATTGCACATATTTCTTAAATGTCCTAATATATATATATATATATATTGCGTTTCCTCGTTTCCAATTTTTTGGGGGGTCACATTTTGTACCCGTACTTGTTTTAGAAAATGGTACCCGTTTCCCCGTATCAGGCAACTTAGATTTACAAAATTTGAAAAAGGCACTGTTGTCGCACGGAATGTCTAGGCACCACGACAACGACTCAGATCAGGGGTTGTCACCCTGATCCCCAATCTCTTTGTTTAAGCTCTCCCTACATCAGGCTAAGGGGGGTAGACCCTACGAAAATGGAATGACGGAGAACTAGTTGGAAACTAGCCAGTTTAGGAGACACAGTGAAGTGACCAAGTACTTGATTTAGATTTAGCAAGATTTATAAGATTTGATTAGATTTTAAGCAATTGATGCCAGTGCCTTATGGAGTCAACTATCTTGGTAGGAAATTTAGGACCAAGTAATTGATTTGCAACTACTGCTTGGATGAATGACTATCTTATATGAAGTGCAGATCCTAAAGCTAATATGAGATGCAAGAATCTTGGTTAATTTTAGTTAAATGCCTATCTAAGTTTTAACCCTTTGATCCTTTCTATATTGAGCCTAATTTCGTAGTAATTGGCAGAAAGAATATAAGGTGAAGTACACTAAGGTGTGATTAATGATATCTCTCCTGAAAATCTAACATACCCGGTGCCTTCGGCGCTGTAGAGGGTTGTGGCTCTGACGACTGCAAGGTCACCGTTTTAAGTACTATTAAAAGCAGGCTTCTTAAGCAAAGATGGATGGATACTTATCTCTCTATCGACCAAGCTTATGCTTGGAAGTAAATTTTATTTATGCAAAACTAACTTATATGCAAATGCACCAGATGATGAGAAGAAGTTAGATCCGAGGATTAGAAATACTTGTGTCGCAAAAGCCTTTAATCACCAAAATAAATTGCTCACTTTATTGGATGAAGACTTAAAAATAAACCCTTGAAAATATTACAATTAAATCACTAGTTTATTTCAAATCTTTTTTGATACAATTATAGCTTAAAGAGAATAAAAAATTCTTTGCAATCATTGTCGACAGATGCTCAAAAAATACTCAGTATATGAAACAAAAGATATGCATTTGATCACAATTCCATGACAGAGTACTTAATTTTCAGAAATTAGTTTTTAGGACAGCAGTAAGAAAAACTTTATGATAGCAACAATATGACAATGAAAACAATAAGCTATCAATGATATCTTTATGCCAAAAATTTACCAAAATTTTTCCAAACTTGCCCACATGAATGATACAATATTTTCAGCCTGTTATGATGTGATTTCCAGAATTATATCAGATCTGATATACTTATTACAGTTAGCAATTAAAACATGAAATAAGCCTAATGATGAATGCCCAACTCAAGAAATTAATTCCTTAATGTATTAGACAACTTAGGAACTGATTTTAGGCTAACCCACATGAAATTTTGCCACTGTTATATTTCAGACTTCAGAAACAGAATTATTCAGAGATAACAGTCACCCAAAATGTAGATCTAGGCCAAATTTTTGATACACATCAAACATAAATGACTTATTAATGTATTTAACAATTTTTTTAGTTAATTTCAAACCACTTAGATGTGTTTTTCACCACTATTAGAAAGGTATATGACTGCTGTAACATACCTGAAACACAATTTTTTACCAAATTTTTTGCATAACCCACCAATGATTGGCTTCAGAAAATTACATATTCAGATAAAAAATGGAGCAAGGAGAATCTAGGGCCAATGAAAGCTAGCACTTGGGCTAGGAGAAGGTAGATTTGGGCTTAGGAGCCCCAAAACTTGAAACCCTTGCTCTGAAAAAATATTTTGCTTCAGATCTATTGCAAAATCTTTAATGGCTGGCCTTGCAAAAATATTTGGGACAAGGTATAGCCCTCTAGGGCCTAGATCTGTCTCAAAATTCCCAGATCTGCTTGAAAAATTTCAGATCTGAAGATTTACTTGGCTAATTTCCCAGATCTATTCGTGCAATTGATCTTTGAGCTCAGATCTTGCCCACCAGGGTTTAGAATTAGCTTAGATTTGAAGATTTTCTTGGCTGATTTCTCAGATATATTCTTGCAAACAATCTTTGAGCCCAGATTTTGCCCTCCAGGGTCTAGTTGTAGCTCAGATCTAAAGATTTTCTTGGCTGATTTCTCAGATCTATTCTTGCAAACAATCTTTGAGCCCAGATCTTGCCCTCCAGGGTCTAGATCTAGTTCAGATCTGAAGATTTTCTTGGCTGATTTCTCAGATCTATTCCTGCAAAAGTGAAAAGAGAAAAACCCAATACCCAATATGTACAAAAATAGAGAAAATCCCAAAAACCCAAGTGTTAAAATTCAAAATTATGTTTCAAAATTTCAGATTTACACAAGTAAATACCATATTATTACAAATAAAATAATAGATCTATACAAATAATTTATAGATATATACAAATAATTTACATATCTATCAGATCTGAGGAGTATGAGTCCAACTTCGCTCTCAGATCTGATAATCTAAGGCTCTTAATAGTCAGATCTATCAAAATTTCCACAAAATATTTAAAAGATTTTGAAATTTTAGAGAGGTACTAGTCCAAAAACACGCTGCAGAAAAAAACATTATTGTTAGATAAATCCCGAAGCTTATATGAAGTAGGCTCTTCAAAAAATATGTGTTGAGAGTTGGTTGGTCCAATCGATGACTATCCCCAAACGCTCAATGAAAACCTGAGAGATCTTCTGCAAACACTAGATCAACCATCAAATCAAGTAGAGAAGTAGAACAACAATAAAATTATGAAGAAATAGAGATAATTGCTACTAAAATCAAAATTAAAAATGTTACCCTAGATCCAACAAACTGAATAAGATATCTGTATTCAGATTATTCTAAGAGAGTTATTGATTGACAATTTTCACATAATGTTAAGTAGAAATTAAAACAATGTTACCATAAATTCATGAAGAGGAACACTACAGCATGTTGAAACCCCAAAGACTTTTGTATTAATTCAAAAAAGTATACAAGAGAGCTAGAAAGCTTAGTACATGATCTAGAGATCGGATGAATTGACTGATAAACGACTTCCTATTTAAAGATAAATCCTCCAACGTCTAGTTTAAGTGATCATTGTCAAAACAATCTCGACCATCGATGAGGATTAAAATTTCTTTTAATCTCATCCGTCGAAATTTTAAATTCTTGAGGAAATTCGAATTTTTCAATTAAATGCATTTTAATTAACTCAAAATTAAAAATTTTGAGTTAATTTCCTCAAAATTTTGATTTTGACTTAAACCTTAGGGACCAAAGGCTTAAAATTTAGCAAAATAATTAATTTACCTTAGTTTCGGGACCTTTTAAAATTTGAATATTAAGGACCAACGAATTTTGCCTTTGGAAAAATTTAAATTTACCTAGGACCTAGAATTGATTAAATTTCTGACTTAGGATTTTAATTAATTTTTGGCCAGAAAATTTAATTAATTAACCTATAAGGGGATAAATATTTTTTTCCAACCTTCAAGACATTTTACATCATAAGGGGGAAAATCCATCTGAAACAGACCCTCACAGACTATCCATTTCTGCGACACAAATATAATCCAGCAGACCAAGCAATTTGTAATAAAATAACCTAACCAAATAGTTAGGATTATTCCCAAATAACTTTTACATAGACTCGATCTATAACACTAGGACTCGCCTAAGATCCTAGTGACAAAATACATTCCGGCTTTGGGGTAAGACTGAAGGAAAACTCTGTTGACCATCCGAGAATGGATCAGTGAGACAAAAAAACTCCTAAAATGTAGGTCGTCACCAAAAAATTAGGTTTACCTAGACAATTACATACATGGCACAGATTTGCGGAGATTATTTACATCATATACATGCAGAATGGGTTATAACATGAAGATCAGACTGATGATGATAACTGGACGACATGAACACATCGATCAGGCGCTATCCCTTTTGCGAAAAAAGGGGGTGTACTACTATGGGTCGTTGACACGTAGTGGTCAACATCTGGCTCTATTTGGGGACACGTTGCTGCAACGGAGGAATGTGAGAATCCAAAATCTGCATCCACGCAACACACAATATAACATAAGTAGCGTCCATCCAAAAAATTATCATATAACATTAAGCACATGAAAGATATAAGCTCTTCATTTATTAATTATCCTAATAATATGAAAAACACAAATCTAACTACAAAATGAAATACTGAAATAACAGGGTATATGGTTAGAAATATAATACAAAGATGCCCCATGGCATCAAATGTGTTCAATATAGTGCATGCTAAGCATTTGCTTGCTTTCAGGCAAATCTGTCCGCTGTTTCTCCGATGTGCCATGTCTAATCGTGCATACGGTAGGACCTTTTTCTATTCGAAAATCAAGCTGCTTGTGACCATCTGATGCATCAAACCGTTTTCTCATCCTCTTTCTCTTGCGCTTTTTCTTTATGGCAGGTTGTATCACTGATGAAGTGGAACATTTTGCTTCAAAACTCTCAGAGGAAGTATGTAAGATATGCGACATGTTTTTCTTCATTCTGCATCTGCTCTGTCAAGAATGATGGATCAGTCTCATAGGTGTCATGAGTTATAACTTGATCTTTTATGACTGGTGGATCAAACATTCAAGCATCAACCTGATTCTTATTAATTTCCATTTTATCTGATTCACCTTCAATTAGCCACTTTTCAATGGAACGAATGACCTCATAATAAGATGGAGCTTGTTGCAGCAGATAGGGAGGCTTATGAGCTGTTGGCGTTTCCTTGTTTCTTTCATCCTCTGACTGATGCTGAAGTTTCTGTACCTGTATTGTTATGGCATCCATCTGGGTAGAGTGTTCAACCTTCATAGCACTGACTTCCTTGGCATGGTTTTCCTCCATGGTCAATAACTTATTCTGAAGACATATCTGACCATTTTCCATATTTTTTTATTACTTTGTCATTATCTTCTTTTATGGTCATCAAGCAATGTTGCATAGAGTTTATCTCTTTCTCATGATTTGCTTGTATGATAGCTCAGTGATTATTATAATCGAATCTCATGATGGACATTTCTTCGTCCATAGTTGACAATCTGTTCTGAATCAAACTTATTTCTTCTTGATAACTTGTTTCCATGGCAGTCACGTGATTTGAATGATTAAATCCATGATTGTCATATTTTCCTCTAGGGCTAATAACTTGCTTTGCATAGAATTAATTTCCCTGTCATGATTAGCTTTCACGGTTTCCATTTCCTTAGCATCTTGACTCTGCATGTCGGTCCTCATATCCTCCATATTCTTAGCACACTTTTCTACTACAGTGGTTACGTGATCGAAGTGTTTAATTTTCATGATTTCCATCTCCTCATCACGTTTTTCCAGTTGAGCGTACAAAGTTCTCATATCCTTGATGTAATCAGTTATAAATTTTTCTTGATTAAGCTCCATATTTTTTACCCGCTGCGTTTGATTGAACTGCATGTCTTTAACCAACTGCTTTAGTTCTTCTATAAGATGCTTATCATTCTCCCTTTCACTGTCGACACTGATTTGATATGTTGTTCTTGCCTTTCCACTATCATGGATTCGTTTTGCAACGGTACAAGTGGATGGCACATTCTAATATGGAGAATTGTCTTGAAATCTGTCATTGACAGGTGGATACTTTACGAGATCACTCTCATTTTGCTGCATAATGTTAGGGGCACAAGGCGAGCTACCTTGATCACCATATCTATCTATAAAAGCATTGATGATGTCTTGTAAAGAAACGAAAGAATTTTCAGGACAATTATGAAACCAATTCAAAGCATCATCCTCTAAAGAAAAATCAAATAGATGCATTTTGACATCTTCATGTTTATATTGGGGAGAACTACAATATTTGATTATTGTATGAGTAAACCTGCATAGATGTTTTCTAACAACGACTGAATCACCACCTGAGAACAAAGGCAATTTATAAATGACCTCTTCCGACATATCATGGAGAAAATTAGTAAAATGACATGGGTAAACAAATCATCCATGATGACTTGCTTGAAGGGATAAGGAGGGACCAAATGGATGCTAGAGAGAGACCCATGCTCAAGAAAATCAAGAGATCCACAAGAAGCAAGCTTCTAGTAGAAATTCTTGTAAGAAATGAAAGAAGTGGAGTTGCCACTTGAACATGAATCTAGCTCTAAGATCCAAAAGGCAAACAACTGGATATAAGGGACGGTTTCTTGTTTCATAAATAATGGATGAATAAGTGGAGTCACCACTCAAATAAGAAATGAACCGAAATGTCCAGGTGCTAAAAGTGTAGATGAAACGATTAATGAGATGACGAAAGATGAAAATATCAAATGACGCCCAAAAATGTTGTGCCACTGACTAAAATGAATGATAGAAAGAAGAATGTCGTAAATCCAAGGCCCAATAAATACGTCTTCGGCAACGGTGCCAAAAAATGTTGTCATTGCTGGCTCAAATGAAAAGATGAGAAATGAGATGAACCATGAGGAAATGTCATTGAAACTCCGAGAATAAAATATCCTCGGCAACGACACCAAAAAATGTTGTGCCGCTTGACGGGCTAATGAATGGCGGAAATGATGAGATGATTAAAATAATGTTGAGGAAACCAGGGATAGAAAAACTCTATCCACAGCAACGGCGCCAAAAAATGTTGTCGTTTCCGGCTAAAATGAAAAGATGAGAAATGAGAAGAATGATGTCGTTGAAACGCCGAGAATAAAATGTCCCCGGCAACGGCGCAAAAAATGTTGTCGTTGCTAGCTAAAATGAATGATAGAAGGATGAAAGATGAATGTCGTAGAGCCAAGGCCCAATAAATTGATACCCAACAACGACGCCAAAAAATGTTTTCGCACAGAATGTCTAGGCACTGTGACAATGACTCAGAGCAGGCGCTGTCACCCTGATCCCCAATCTCTCCGTTTAAGCTGTCTCCCTAATGCAGGCTAAGGGGGGTAGACCCTGTGAAAATGGAATGACGGAGAACTAGTTGGAAACTAGCCAGTTCGGGAGAGACAGTGAAGCAACCAAGTACTTGATTTAGATTTAGCAAGATTTATAGGATTTCATTAGATTTTAAGCAATTGATGCTAGTGCCTTATGGAGTCAACTATCTTGCTAGGAAATTTAGGACCAAGTAATTGATTTGCAACTACTGTTTGGATGAATGACTATCTTATATGAAGCATAGATCCTAAAGCTAATATGAGATGCAAGAATCTTGGTTAATTTTAGTTAAATGCCTCTCTAAGTTTTAACCCTTAGATCCTTTCTATATTGAGCCTAATTTCGTAGTAATTGGCAGAAAGAAGATAAGGTGAAACACACTAAGGTGTGATTAACGATACCTCTCCTAAAAATCTAACATACCCGGTGCCTCCGGCGCTGCAGAGAGTTGTGGCTCTGACGATTGCAAGGTCGCCGTTTTAAGTACTGTTAAAAGCAGGTTTCTCAAGCAAAGATAGATGGATACCTATCTCTCTATCGACCAAGCTTATGCTTGAAAGTGAAAGCTGTATTGCAAAAGCCCTTAATCACCAAAATAAATTGCTCACTTTATTGGATGAAGACTTAAAAATAAACCCTTGAAAATATTACAAATAAACCACAAACTTATTTCAATCATTTTTTGATACAATTATAGCTCAAAGAGAACAAAAACTTCTTTGCAATCAATGTCGACAAATGCTCAAAAAATACTTAGTTTATGAAACAAAAGATATGCATTTTATCACAATTCCATGACAGAGTACTTAATTTTCAGAAATTAGTTTTTAGGACAGCAGTAAGAAAAACTTTATGACAACAGAAATATGACAATGAATACAGTAAGCTATCAATGATATTTTATGCCAAAAAATTATCGAAATTTTTCCAAACTTGCCCACATGAATTATCAAAATTTTTCAGCCTGTTATGATGTGATTTCTAGAATTATATCAGATTTGGTATATTTATTACATCCAACAATTAAAACATGAAATAAGCCTAATGATGAATGTCCAACTCAAGAAATTAATTTCTTAATGTATTAGACAACTTAGGAACTGATTTTAGGCTAACCCACATGAAATTTTGCCACTGTTATATTTCAGACTTCAGAAATAGAATTATTCAGAGATATAGTCACCCAAAATGTAGATCTAGACCAAATTTTTGATACACATCAAACATAAATGACTTATCAATGTATCTAACAATTTTTTTAGTTAATTTCAAACCACTCAGATGTGTTTTTCACCACTATTAGAAAGTTATATGACTGCTGTGGCAAATAGTCAGGAAAAAGATGGTTTAGAGATCAAACCCTTAGGCCCTAGGCCTTGAAAATCACTTTTCCCAAGTTGCCAAAAAAATTTCAATACCTGAAACACAAATTTTTACCAAATTTTCTACAAAACCCACAAATGATTGGCTTCAAAAAATTAAATATTCAGATCAGAAATGGAGCAAGGAGAATCTAGGGCCAATGAGAGCTAGCACTTGGGCTAGGAGAAGGTAGATCTGGGCTTAGGAGCCCCAAAACTTGAAACCCTTGCTCTGAAAAAATATTTTGCTCTAGATCTTCAGATTTATTGCAAAATCTTTAATTGCTGTCTTTGCAAAAGTATTTGGGACAAGGTTTTGCCCTCCAGGGCTTAGATCTGTCTCAAAACTCCCAGATTTGCTTGAAAAATCTCAGATCTGAAGATTTACTTGGTTGATTTTCCAGATCTATTCGTGCAAACAATCTTTGAACCCAGATCTTGCCCTCCAAGGTATAAAATTAGCTCAGATTTGAAGATTTTCTTGGCTGATTTCTCAGATATATTCCCGCAAACAATCTTTGAGCCCATATCTTGCCCTCCAAGGTCTAGATCTAGCTCAGATCTGAAGATTTTCTTGGCTGATTTCTCAGATCTATTTCTGCAAACAATTTTTGAGCCTAGATCTTGCCCTCCATGGTCTAGATCTAGTTCAGATCTAAAGATTTTCTTAGCTGATTTCTCAGATCTATTCCTGCACAAGTGAAAAGAGAAAAACCTAATACTCAATATGTACAAAAATAGAGAGAATTCCAAAAACCCAAGTGTTAAAATTCAAAATTATATTACAAAATTTCAGATCTACACAAGTAAATACCAGATCTATACAAACAAAATAACAGATCTATACAAATAATTTACAGATCTATACAAATAATTTACAGATCTATCAGATTTGAGGAGTATGAGTCCAACTCCACTCCCAGATCTGATAATATAAAGCTCTTAATAGCCAGATCTATCAAAGTTTCTACAAAATATTTAAAAGATTTTGAAATTTTAGAGAGGTACTAGCCAAAAAACACCCTATAGAAAAAACATTATCGTTAGATAAATCCTGAGGCTTATATGAAGTAGGTTCTTCAGAAAATATGTGTTGAGAGTTGGCTGGTCCAACCGAGGACTATCCCTAAACGCTCAATGAGAACCTGAGAGATCTTCTGCAAACACTAGATCAACCATCAAATCAAGTAGAGAAGTAGAACAACAATAAAGTTTTGAAGAAATAGAGATACCTACTACTTCAATCAAAATTAAAAATGTTACCCTAGATTCAACACACTGAATAAGATACCTATATTCAGATTATTTTAAGAGAGCTATTGATTGATAGTTTTCACATAACATTAAGTAGAAATTAATACAATGTTACCATAAATTCATGAAGAGGAACACTACAACACGTTAAAACCCCAAATACTTTTGCATTAATTCGAAAAAGTATACAAGAGAGCTTAGTACATGATCTAGAGATCGGATGATTTGACTGACAAATGACTTCCTATTTAAAGATAAATCCTCCAACGGCTAGTTCGAGTGATCCTTGTCAAAGCAATCTCGACCGTTGATGAGGATTAAAATTTCTTTTAATCTCATTCGTCGAAATTTTATATTCTTGAAGAAATTCGAATTTTTCAATTAAATGCATTTTAATTAACTCAAAAATAAAAAATTTTGAGTTAATTTGCTCAAAAATATGACTTTGACTTAAACCCCAGGAACCAAAGGCTTAAAATTTAGCAAAATAATTAATTTACCTTAGTTCCACGACCTTTTAAAATTTCAATATTAAGGACCAATGAATTTTGCCTTTGGTAGAAAAATTTAAATTTACCTAGGACTTAGAATTAATTAAATTTTTGACTTAGGATTTTAATTAATTTTTGCCAGAAAATTTAATTAATTAACCTATGAGGGGATAAATTATTTTTCCAACCCTCAAGACTTTTACATCATAAGGGGGAAAACCCATCTGAAACAGACCCTCACAGACTACCCATTCCTGCGATACAAATATAATCTAGTAGACCAAGCAATTTGTAATAAAATAACCTAACCAAATAGTTAGAATTATTTCCAAATCACTTTTACATAAACTCGATCTATAACACTAGGACTCGCCTAAGATCCTAGTGACAAAATACATTTTGGCTTTGGGGTCAGACTGAAGGAAATCTCTGCCGACCATCTGAGAATGGATCGGTGAGACGAAAAACGTCCTAGAATGTAGGTCGTCATAAGAAAATTAAGTTTACTTAGGCAACTACATACATGACACAGATTTGCTGAGATTATTTACATCATATACATGTAGAATGGGTTTACATTATAACATGAAGATCAGACTAATGATGATAGCTGGACGACACAAACACATCGATCAGGTGCTATCCCTTTTGCGAAAAAAGGGGGTGTACTGCTATGGGTCGTTGACATGTAGTGGTCAATAGGCACTTAGCAAATTTTTTTTGGAAAGGATATTACATAAAAGTCATTTTTGAAAAGTAAAGTGACCCATGGTTTTTACTCACCACCCATGGTTTTCGGAGGAGGAAAATATTATAGAATAGAGGAGGCTCAAGTGGAGATATCTGAAGAATTATCAGTGAATCGTCAAGATGCTCGAGTGGCTTACTGAGAGAGGTTGAAACCCTCGTTATTTCCGAGTTTTAGTGTTGAAATATACACCCTTGTTGGTGGTGGTTGGTTTGAGTGGTTGTAAGGCACCCTAATTGATCATTTGACATGCAAGGAGATTGAAACAACTGTAGAGGACGACGCATATCCATTAGGAGAAATTCTGAATTATTGTTTGTCCAGGACGCTGAGTTCATTTATTTTTGTAGGGACGACACTTCATCTTCCAAGGGAACGAATTGGCGTGTGGAAAGAGAGCCAAAATATTCCATTATTGAAGTTCGAATTTGTCTAAAGGAGCCAGTGTGAATTGCCAGACTTGGAGGAGCGAATCCTTGGGGACCAAGTTAATTTAAAATTAATTTGTGTAGCGGAAGTCTTGTTCCCAGACCGAATAATTAAAAGATTTATTGCTTACGTTGGAGGTCGAATTCAACCAAGTGAACAAGTGCGAATTATTGGAGGACAAATTAATCAAATTGTGGGGGCCAAGTTATATATTGCATTGTGAACGAAATTGTTGCAGGAGGATGAATAAATTGGCTGTTGTGGGTTGATTGTTGAAGGTTTAATTGGGGTGGTTGATTGCATTTAAAGATGTCCAATTTGCATTTGTTAAGGAGGCTGAATTGCCTATGGTAGGAAGGTCGAGTTTCTCTGTGGAGTAGTTGAATTATTAGGGTATTCAGGAGCCAGTATTTTTCAGGTGTCCATCCATCTGGGTTTTGCTTCAAAATATTTATGTAAATTTCCTCTAGAGAATTTCATAAATAAAATATTGCTAGAGTTGCAACTTTTCATCTAATTTCTGGGTTTTCACATTTGCAAATTTTACTTAATATGATGGTAATTTCTATTGTGTGAAATTGTACAATTTTAATGGTGATTTTGGAAAAAAATTCATGGTATAATTTTTTGAAGTAATTTCCCTAAAATTTTAGCCGAATAATACTAAGGGATTTTACACCATACTGCGTTGATGCAACAGTGAGACCTAACACTTTTCGTCTTGGTAACTTGGACAGAAACAAAGAAGGATTGGTTGTCAATGGGCAACGATTGAAGTTCTATTTCCAATAAAATGGCTTTAAAAATAACAAGAAGATTTTTTTTGAGGTTTTTGTGGGTAGAAGTCTTCTCTTGATGTTGAATAGTTGCTTTCCTTTCTCGCTTTGGCGCTTGAGTTAATGCTCTCAGTTTGTGTGGTTCCTTTCTTTTAGTTAATTGTCAAGACTTGTTCTTTCAAGTCTTGTCATTTCAATGTCATCATATTTTCTTAAGTAAAGTGCCTGATATATAGGCTCATCATTTATCGCTTGTTGTGTTAGGTGTAATACTCTTCATCAAACCTTTGAACATTTTGATGCTAGTGCTTGCTATAGTACCCCATGCTTATGTTTAGATTGAACTTGGATGAGGGTCGTTTGTTTCCATTTCCCAAGCATTGAGTCTGTTGAAATGGGTAAAGTAGGAAATATGATAGGGGAGTCTTGAGTCATCTTATAGTTTCATCTCTTTGATAGTATTTTTGGAGTCATATGTCTTGAGTTAGTTGTGTTCGTGATCCAGCATTAGCGACATGATACCATACCTCTTTTGTTGAATTTCTTACACCCTAGGTCTAGTCTATGGCTAGGCTAGCGCATAAACACACTAGGAGTGCTCAACCAAAACAACTTTGGACAATGAAAATTTAACAATAGCGAAATCAATTAAGTACACAATCGTTATGATCCCAACACTTGATCTTTGTTAGTCCATTAATAAAGAATCTTTAGGGCTCCCGTACCAGGGATTGTGGCCATTTGGATCTCTGATACAACTTTTGCACATAGTAAACAAAACTAGGGCTTGAGATTTGATCCATCAGATCTACAATCTGCCCATCATAGTAGTGGCAAAACACTTGACTTGATGTAATAATCATTTTCCTCTAGCCCTTTTTGTCCTCTTTTTCCACTGTTGTACCTTACTGTAGCTTTAGTCCTTCATTGTTACAAACTTCTTTTGTCTGTTGGATCCTTGTAGATTTGACCCTCTAGCACTTAGATCTGATCGTCTTCACATAGATCTGATCCTCTGTGGGAAGATCTCCTTAGATCTACATTACTATGGAGCTCTGATCACACCTTTAGCTCATATCTGCCCCTATGGCCCATAAATCTACCTCTGCAACCTACATATGTTAGCTATTGTGGCCCATACCAGGCCTATCAGTGCTCCCGGTCCACCTTTGTCATCCTGGTAGCTATCCACAACAACCCTCGGTCTACTATTACTAGATGCGATTTACTCCTAGGAGCACTCGTGGTCACTTAAAAGCACATATTAGATCTCTGTCAGGCCTAACCAGGTCTTGGTCTGCTCTGCTCCACCTAGATCTTGAATCCAACTTGCTTGGATGCACTTAGGCCAAACTTATCTAGGCTGTAGCTGACCGTAACCAACCTCCAAACTACCTTGCGGCCTTGTCATACAGACCTTCCACTCAGCGGCCAACTCTAACCAGTCCTTAAGGCACGTGGGCCTGCTCAAACAACCCTCAACCTACCTGTCCACCATTTCCGAGGCTTTAACAGATCCTTTTCTTTTTCTTATTGGTTAATGGTCTTAGATCAACCTCGATCCTCCAAGACAGACCTCGAATTACTTGCCCAGACTTGCCCCCCCCCCCCCCCCCCCCTTGGATTTGATATACCAACCTTCTAATAGGGCCCAGTCCTCTTGATTAGTTGGAACAAACCCTTGATCATTCACTTCAAGCCCTTGGTTGCCTCTCCTTGCTAGACTTCGATCTCCTCCTTTCTCGCTGGGGCTATGTCCCTTGTAGCCTCCTCAACTTCTTCATAATTTGGCCTCTCTCTAGAAGACTGCAACTCCTCTAGGCTGCCTCTCTTGCTCACAAAATGAGTCCTTCCACTTGGTGTGTGTCATGAGCCTCTCCTTTGGCTCTTATTTATATTTTTCTCTTGGGGTTTCTTAGGAAACTTCCTAGATCCTTTAGGGTTTTTGTCACTTACCCTTTAGAATAAAGAATTAATTGTCTTGGGTCCAAACCCACATCTTTGGGTCAAAACCCCACCTTTGGGTAACTTCCCCAACCAACTCTCTCGGAAATACCTTTTGAGCTACCCAAAATTCCAACACTCCCTCTTAGTGAGGAAGGTATTTCCTTCACACTTTGAAATGTCCAACTCCATGACTTTCCTTGCATGCCCATGACCAGCCTCGCATAAGTCATGAATTTACCTTGCATGGCCATGACTGTCCTCGCATGTGCCACGTCTTCTTTTGTACTTGGCTAAGATTTATCTTGCATGTGCATGACTGCCCTCACATGCAACATGACTTTAACTTGCACCACCATGAGTGTATTCAGATGGTTTGTGACAGTCCTTCCATGGGTTGAAAACTCCTCTCTCTTACTCGAACCTAAAGATTCAAACTTCCATTGGGTGATTGATGTTCCTTTGCATTCTCCCTCTGAAGCTTGACTCCCTTTGAGCCTACACAACCTCCATTGGCTCACTATGTTTTCCCTCTTGGAAAGTGCTGCTACTGAACTTGTGTCCTTCAAAAGTCAGTCCCGAGCTACGGTTGAATACTAGGTCTAATCCACTCTATACCACTGCAACTCAACTTTGCATGAGTCCACATCATCCTGGGACAAATACCTCATATGCACATGGCTCCTCTGCTAGATGTGCAACTCCGCAACCCAATGAAGATATTATCTTGCCATATGTTGAAAAGTGTAGCTTGGGAGGTACTCCCACAACCCTTGGGTACTAGGTTTGTGTGGAGAAAACCCATGAAAATGGATTTTTGTGGGAAAAGTACCCAGGCTATGGGCTTAAAACTTAAAGATATTGATTGTTTATTTTAATTATGCAGTGGAGGCACCTAAAGGGATCTAAGGGCTCCTAATACACTAATTGGAGAGCTATATATATGAGAGACCAAAGGGGAGGTCTCAACACATTTTAATTCATCCTTATGTGAATATTAATCCAAGAAGGAGAGCTGCAGACCTCAAGAAAGTCGAGTTGGAGTATATTTGTGCATGTAGATGTCTCTAGAAGAGGGTCGAATATACTTAAGTTTAATTTTGAGCAGACCGAGTCAAAGGGAGTAAGCTTCAATTATGATCAATTAGAGTAAGCACAACAATTATGATCAATTAGAGTAAACTTCAAGCGAATAAAATGATCAATTAGAGTAAACTTCAAAATGAGCTTCTCTCTCCCTTTTATAATTTCTCTTTGGGAGTTCTTTTTAATTTAAAATTGAGTTAACCTGTTTGCCACCCTTTTACCAAAACACAAAATACTAGAATTACCCTTTTGCCACCTTTTTATCAAAATTGATAAAAAATGTCAAAAATGGACAGAATACACTGCTAATTAAAATGATGGGGACATTACATCAACATAGTTGATGACACTCTTCTCTCACTCCAAGGCTACCCTAGAATTTATTGGATCCCCAGGATGGCATTGCAACTACTTCATGGATGTTGCCCTATTTCTTAGGATATTTGATGATGATGATATGGACCCCTCCGAAGGGGATGGTATATTGTTCTATAGGATGACATCATGCTCTAGCTCCTTGACCTCCCTTTCATGAGGCCTAAAGTGATGGTGTGGGCTTGTTTGAGGATGATGTGTCGATGAGGGAGCCTTGCTTGATGATTGGACACCATTTGATGAGGAGATGTGACCTTTGGGATGAGATGCCCCCCTTTGAGCCATCCATTGCACTTATTGTGAGAGACACAACGTTTTAGATGATGATGTGACCCTTGGAGGTATTTTATCTCACATGTGGGTTAAAATGAGGCTTATTTTTAAGTTTATTCATTGATTTGGCTGTCTTTTGGGGTCAACTTGTGGCTTATCCAATTTTTAATCATAATTATTTATTTTTAAAGGCTTTATGGCTAATTTTAGATAAAATTGACTTGGTTGCTGTCATATAAATAGAGGGAGGTCGATTTATCTTTGGATCATTGTGACACACTTGGAGATCAATGTGCATTAGGAGATCAATGTGCACTAGCTAGCCTAGTCTCTCTTGTGCACTATGGAGCACTAATGTAGTGAAATTTCTTGGGGACGATTTGTTGATTGGATGGTTCTCTCTCTTGGATGTTTATTGGTGATTCTTTGATGTTATGTGCTAATTTATTGTAAGTATCTTCTTCCATCTTGTGTTTGTTGACAAATTAGGGATTAATGAAATTGTCACCGATTTGTTGTAGGTGTTTTATGGCTCTAACATCTCCTTGAGCAAGATTTTCATCACATTTCTCTTGAGGAACCTAGTTGTAGCTTCCTCCCTTTTAATTTCCAAAGAAGATCAAAGGATACAAAGTTTTAAGGAATTGGGAATTACAAGTTTGTATTTCTCTTTCTCGAAGTTGCTTCCATCAGTCCTCTTCAATAGATTTAATTGCTCTTAGACTTTATTATCCTTTGATTGAGAATGAAGAAAACACACTAGCAGAAGACAAATGATAGAGAAAAATAATTTGACAAAATGCACACAACTCTCACACACCAACTCAAATCAAATTTCATTAACATAGGCATATATTTATACATGAGGAGAGGTCTTGGGATTTTGTCAACTCCACAAATTTCTCAATCAATAACTCCACAAATCACTCCATAATTCTCTCAATCAATCAGTCCACAATTCTCTCACACAAAATAACAACTTTACAATAACACTAACAATTAACAAATGGATCATTATTCCAACATTTCTTCCCCATAATGATCATTTGGAAATATTCCAAGATCATCTCTGAATTTGCAGAACTTTTCCTTAGATAGTGCTTTGGTGAATATATCAGCTACCTGTTCATTTGTTCTACAGTACTCGATCTCGATTACTCCTTGTTGAACCAAATCCTGAACAAAATGATATTGAATATCAATATGCTTGCTCTTCTTATGAAAAACTGGATTCTTGGTCATCTAAATAACACTTTTATTATCACACATCAACTGAGTGAGTTGCTCTTGCTCTTCATGTAGATCCTCTAGAATTCTCTTAACCAAACTGCTTCACATGCTGCTGTTGCTACTACTTTATACTCTTCTTCTACTGTGGAGAGAGAAATTGTAGGTTGCTTGTTAGTATTCCAAGCAACTGCCACTAAACCCATACTGAATGAATACCCTGAAGTTGATTTCTTGTCATCCATGCATCCAACCCAATCCCAATCTGCATAACCAATTGATCCAAATTGGATCCTTAAACATTCTCTAAGTTTTCATGACTGTTCAAATTATGTCAAGCTTCCAATTCTTATGGATATCGAGCTAATCAGGAATAACATCTGAACAATGGCAATTTGTGGTCAGCACAGAACAACAAGGACCCTTGGTCAAAGCGCGCAAATCGTTGGCCCATGGTGACCTTGCACTGGCACAAATTGACAAACGGGAGGTCAAATCCAAAAACAGAGGTAGTTTCTGATATGTGATTATCGCAGGGCGTCCCCCTCAGTAAAGGAAAAGCCCCAAGCGCACGGTCACAAGGAAAAGCATAAAATCGTACGGAAATCGCCGATTTTGTTAGAAGGCGGCTCCCGCGCTAAAACTGGCAGGATATCAGAAGGGCTTCAAGTGGTAAACGGGTTCGACCGAGACCCGCCCGATGCCATACACTGGGCGACACACGTCCAGCGAATGAGAGAGAAAACCACTCACATCGCGCGGGTAAAGGTCATGCTACTTACTCGCCCGATATGGACGGAGACCGTAGGATCTGGAGGCTCCAGATCAATGGCGGAGCACTGATCCGATGGATGACCAGATTCGACGGGGAAATAGGCTGAGTCATATAAGACTTGAGGTCCGGCATGATCGCTGAGCTGGCAGAGGAATCGGTTTCGCGGGCAATCTTGGAGCAACGAAAATAACGATCATTCAAGGAGAACTGACACTCAGTTCGCGAGGAAACAAGTGGCCACCTCTCTGTGAAGCGTTACACAGTGGCGATGACGCAGAGCAAGGGAATTCAGCGGGCAGAGGTAGGAGATACAGAGAGACGGGAAGCAAAAACGAATAGTCAGGGAGCAGATTGGCTTTAAGCCACGAACAGACAAAGAGTAAAGGCAAGTAGAGAAAGAGAAGCAAAAAGCCGAGAGGCAAGAAAGAAGTGAATTGCAGAGAACAGAGAAGCCGAGTTGACCTGCAGAGCAAAGGCAGCATTGAGTAGACAGAGACAGAGAGAGTCCGAGAGTCTGTGAACTCCAGAGAAGGCTTGAGAGGTTCAAGCAACTCTTTTGTGTATACCTGTCAAGTATTGAGTACCAAATTGGACTCATACCACTGAGACCAATTGAGGTTGAGATTCAGTAAGGGGAGTCTGTGTACTCTAGAGACTTGGGGGATCCAAGTATAATCCTACTGATCATCATCTATTAAGTGAGACTCAAATTGAGCTCCTTATTGTAAAAATTCTACATTAAGACACAATAGAAAGGCCACCACTGAAGGCTTGACCAGGAGACGTAGCCTAGGAGGATCGGGTGAACTCCTTATTAAATTTGTTGTGTTTTATGTGTTTGCTTACTGTGTTTCTCTTACTGTTTCAGTGTCTGTGTATTTCGCAATCTTATCGATCCGTTGCATAAAATAACATAGGCACACCCCAGCACATGAGTCTGTAATACCTTCATTAATTCACTGAGGTCATTTATGGGTGATTTTAGATCACCAATCAACTTGAAATCTTCTACAGACCTGTATACCAAACCATAACCAATTGTTCCACACAGATATCTTAAAATCCTCTTTGCTGCTTTCCAATGCAATTCCTTGGGTTTTGCCATAAATCTTGATACCATACTGACTGCAAAAGAAATATCTGGTCGAGTTGTAGTTAAGTAGATCAAACTTCCAACCAATTGACGATACAAAGTAACATCAACTGAATTGGAGTCATCATGTCCGTATAACTTCAACCCAACTTCCAAAGGAGTTGTCGCTGGCTTGCAACTCAACATTCTGAACTTCTTTAGAATGTCCCAAGTATACTTGGTTTGTGACATGAAAATACCATCTTCCTTTTGCCAACTTCAATACCCAAAAAATAATGCAACTCACCAAGATCTGTCATCTCAAACTCAACAATCATATGTGACTTAAACCTTTGAAATAGTTCTGTACTGCTCCCTGTGTAGATCAAATCATCAACATATAAGACAACTATCAGAATGTCTTGTCCTGGCTGAAAGATATAGAGATTGGGCTCAGATAATCTTTTAACTAAGCCATGGTCTTGAAAGTACTTATCAATTCTTTAATACCATGCTCTTGGCGCTTGCTTTAGACCATACAAGGCCTTCTTCAACTTATAAACATAATCTCCTTTTCCTGGCACTTCAAAACCTTGAGGCTCCTCAACATAAATTTCTTCATCCACATAACCATTTAGAAAAGTTGATTTAACATCCATTTGAAAAATTGGCCACTTGTATTGTGTAGCTAATGCAAGAACCATCCTGATTGTATCCAACTTTGCCACTGGGGCAAATGTCTCAGTATAATCAATTCCTTCTTTTTGTGCATATCCCTTTGCAACTAAATGGGCCATATACTTATTAGTTGTGCCATCTGATTTATACTTGGTTTTATAAACCCACTTAGTTCCAATTACATATTTTCCCTTTGGTAATTTGACCAAGTCCCATGTATTATTTTTCATCAAGGCATTCAATTCTGCTTCCATAACTTCATTCCATTCTTTCTTTATTGATGCTTTTGCATAATCCCGTGGTTCATCCATTTTCATTACCTGTCCCATAAGTGCATAATTCACTTTAGAACTTTGAGATCTATTAACCCTCCTTTCAAAATTTCTATCCAACATACTGCTTTCTGAATGACCCCTTTCAAGCCACTTAGACTTCTTCTTAACTTCATCTATCTTTAGCAGTGTGGAAAAAGTCTGCAAAAATCCCGATTTAATCCTAAAAATGCGATTTTTTAAACTAAACGATTTAATCTCCCGACTTTTTGGCAACTTTTTCAGAAAGGAAAAAATTGCGATTTAATCGTTATACTCCCGATTTAATCGGGAGTCGACCCAAAAAGTCTGCCTCCCTCCCAGGCCGCGGATAAAGAGGCCGCAAAGGCGAAAATGATATAATTTTCTCCTATTTAATCTTAAGGCAGAGAGTGGAATCTTTCAAACATAGCCCTAGAAATTTGGTGATAACGTTGTGCTATGCAATTTGTTTTGTTGTTGAATCTTAATTTCGAGTATTATAGTTGGTTGGTGTTACTGAGAAAATTAATTGCTTGTTTGTTATATTTTGTTGAATGTTGAAACATATACGGCTATTATTGGTTTGCTATTGCTTGATGTTATGTCTGCAAAACAATAGGGATCTATATGAGAGGTGCAAAAAAATATAGAGAAGAGACATTAGCCAAAGGCTAAGCTGTCAGAAGGCTGCTATAATAAATTGAGAAGACTATGAAAAAGAAGTGCATACCTACCTCAACGAGCATGATTGTGAGACATAAGAGAAAGAGGACAAGGATTATCCAGACTAGCAAGCAAGGAAGTGTAAATAGCTGATGAACATTCCCAAGAATCAACACTGTTATGATCATATTTTTTGTGGATAATGTTGAAAAACATTGGTGATAAAATGCACTTAGAATGCAGACTGCAAGGGTGTAACATCCTTTTAGTGATCGAATTCACATGTAAAGAATGACATTGTAGTAAAACACTGAAAACACCTCTAAACTATGACTTCGACTCTAGATGTTAAAAAAAATAAAAAAAAATGAATAATTTTGTGTTTTTTTAATTTTGCCGACTTTTTCAAAAAACTCTCGACTTTAACGAGTTTTTCAACTTTTGGACCCTTTCCGAATTAATCCCGACTTCGACTTTTTCCACATTGATCTTTAGTGACTTGGAATTTGTTTCATCACCAATATTCACAACATCTGTCCTTAATTCAAATGGTACCTGATCTGGCTGATAGAATCCCTGCTCATCAAACACAACATCTCTGCTTATTATCGACTTCCTTGCTTCAAGATCAAACAACCTGTAACTTCTTGTTTCGGTACTGTATCCAATAAAGATACACTTCACACTCTTATCATCCAATTTCTTCCTCTTTTTCATAGGAACATGTGCATATGAAGTACAATAGAAAAATTTCATATGTGCAACACTTTGTTTGTATCCTGACATGCTTCTTCTGGAGTCAAATTCAACACTGCCTTTGTAGGACATCGGTTAAGAGTGTATACCGCTATGTATTGCTTCAGCCCAAAACTCATTTCCAAGTGACTTAGTTTTTAGCATGCTTCTAGCCATTTCAACTATGGTCCTATTTTTCTTCTCTAAAACACCATTTTGTTGAGGAGAGTATGAATTAGTAAACTCTCGCTTTATTCCATTCTTCTTGCAATAATTCAAAAACTCATTTGACTTGTATTCTCCCCCATTATCTGTTCTTAGGGTGAGAATTTTTAGACCACTTTGCTTTTCAACTAAAGCCTTAAACTCAAGAAAATGAGAAAACACTTCAAACTTCTCTTGCAGAAAATACACCTATGTCTTCCTAGAATAATCATCAATGAAAGTGAGAAAGTAACGTGCCTTTCCAAAAGACACAGTCTCCATTGGATCACACAAATATGAATGCACCAATGCTAGACATTCTCTAGCCTTCCATGTTCTATCTGAGAAACTTTCTTGTGTTGTTTCCCAAAAATACACCCTTCACATACTTTATCATCCAACTTGATATAAGAAAGACCATTCACCATGTTTTGCTTTCTCATCAACATCAAACTCTGAAAATTCATATGTCCCATCCTATAATGCCAAAGCTTACTATTTGCTTCTTCTGTTGTATTCAAACTTTGTGAATTACTTGAATCAAAGGAGAGCTTGAAAATTCCGTCTTCAGTGATTTCACCTCTTGCTACAACTACATTTTTATTCAACTTATCCATGATTAAGCATTCTTTATTATCAAACACTAAATTGTAGTTTTGCTCCATCATCTGTCCTACAGAAAGTAAGTTCTTCAATGTTGGTGTCAAAAAAGTGTCCTCAATTAACTTCTTCTTTCCATGTAATGCTGGTATTGCAACTGTGCCTTTCCCTTTCACCTCAGAAATACTATCATCACCAAATATGTCTTTGCCAGAATAATTCTCATTAATTTTGGTAAACAACTCCTCTTGCAATGTCATATGAGTTGAACATCCTGAATCAATATACCATGCTTCACTTTCTTCACTATGTGCCATCAAACTTGAGATGAATAACTTCTCATTCCTAGTTTCTTCAACAACTGTATTAACACCCTTATGCTCCATATCTCTCATTTTTGCATAACAATCTCTTTCAAGATGGCCAATTTTTTGGCAATAATAACACTGTGGTCCTCCACTTCTTCCTCCATCTCTTCCTTGTCCTCTTCTGCGAGATCCATCTCTGCCTCTTCCTCTAAACTGATTGGGGTTCTTGCCTCTACCTCTTGAAGGTGATGCATCTCCTTGTGAACTTTGCTGATTTCTGTTTTGATTTTTATTATGATATGGACCCCTACTCCTTCCGTTTCCTCTATGCTTTGCAGAAAAGGCATGTTATACCGTGCTCAGATGGTTGATTCTCTTCAACTATTAACAAGAATCTACTTAATTCATCAATTTTCATGGTATTTAAATTTTTGGAGACCATAATACTGGTAAGTGACCATCTGAAATTTCGGAAGAACACTTCTTAATATCTTCTCAATTAACTTTCGTTCTGGAACATCTTTACCTAATGACCTCATTTGATTAACAAGATCTTGCATTTTTGTGATGTAATCATGAATGGATTCATTACTTTGCCTATGGGCATTTTCAAAATTCCACCTTAATATTTGTAGTTTAGCTACAACAACACCTTCATATGTGTTTTTTAAGATATCCCATGCTTCCTTAGATGATATTGCACCACTGTGTAATGTTCCTAAGTCGGAATGTGAGTGATATTAAGAAAATAAATAGTGCAACAGCATATAAAAAATAAAAACACACATTAGACATCCATGAAAACGTTGCCAATCAGGAACTGTTGAGCCATATTATTAAAAATCAGAGGGCTAGATACAATATGAAATGGAATGGTGCACCTGGGCTTGTCCCAATGAACAAGCAAGACCAACCCTAGGTGGGAAAATAGTTGAGCTGAAGGCTGCCCAATTGCTACACCACTCTGCACTGCGTTACCCCAGTAAATTGTTGTCTTGCTGAACTTTGACCTGCGGGACGATGCCCAAAAACTGCCCAGAAAATTATATCCTTTTAGTTTCAGACTCCTTGGATAAAACCCAGAAAAACCCAGAAGGGAATTTCGCTGGTTTTGACTTTGGATTTTCAGCCTCCTTGGAGCCTCTCCCTAGTTTCGACTGCCAAATTCGACTTGCAAGAAACAACCTGCAAATCCCTCTGCAAACACCTCTGAAATGTTGGTTTTACTTGTGCTATCCAACTCCTTGCTCCCCGGATGGCTCTTGGCCAAGATTGATTGCTCTCCCAAGTCCCCACGAATTGCTGCTACAAGCCTCTACGCAATCCCTCTACCTAGAAATTTGAATAATTGATGCATTGGTCTAGCTGGCTGCAAACTCCAGCGAAAATGTCCTCAACAAGCAGCCTCCTCAATCCCCGGAACTCCAAGCAAGCAATGAATCTCTTTGCTAGCTTCCAAATCCTCCTGCGTGTTTTTGGTTGCCCAGGAAGTACACAGTGCCCTCTCTACGCTAATGGTTGAGGTGTGTGACTGTACCGAACTCGCTGAAACTCCTGTGGAACGACCTCCCTAGGGAGGGCATGGATGGACCCCCGAAGAAGAGGTTGAATCTCCCGTGTGAGAGATTCGTGGCTAAACAACCGATAGACTCACAAAGCAGCAGAGCATACAAAGGAGTGTTTGTTTGCAAATGTTCAAGCTGGTCGAAAATGAGAGCTGATCCTCCTTTTATTACCTTGCGCCTCCTTAGCCTCATGTGGGCCCCTCCATCCACCCATTCGATTTCCCTCCAAGCTCATCGGATGGCCAAGTTCGAATTCCTCATGTGGGTGGCCTCCACATTCCACTAGCTGCAAAATTAAGTTGAATTTCCCCCATAGTTCCTAAGTCTAAGTGTGGGGTCCTCCACCTAAGTCAAAATTGTGCCAAAAATGTCTAGCTGCACCCTGTGACTAATGCCGTTGAGAAGGGACATGACACATTGATTCTAGGAAATATAGATTCTTCAAGAGCGCTTCCTATAAGTGAAAGTGTTTCGTTATCTTTCTTAATAAGTTCCTTAAGATATTTCTTTTCATCATTACTTAATGCTTTGAATTCACCAGGGGAAGGCATAATGTATCCATCAGTTACAAGTTCCCATAAATCTTTGGTGATGAATATAGGTTGCATGTGTTTGCTCCAATAAAAATAGTTTGTGCCAACAAGTTTAGGCAACACAATACTGCTGGTTGCCATGAGAAGAGTAAGAGAGAATCAAATAATTAGAGAGAGAAAGTGCACAATGAACACAATGTGTCCCACTTCAACCTGGGACAAGAACCAAATGTCCCAAAAATTGGGACTCAACCACCACCACAAAATATCCTTTTTATTAAATAGAGAGTACAAAGATGGCGCAACAAATGCACAATTACAACCAAATTCTTCTTAAAAATGAATTAATCATCAATGAAGATGATTAATACTTCTCATCCTCCATTTTCAACTTTGTTACCAATCCTTTTTTTAATTTTTACAAAATATCCTTTTTAAGGATTTGATAACCTGTACCCTCAATTTAAAAAAAATTAAATACAAACTCACTTAAAAAATATTCATTCTCTCATTTCTCCTCACTAATTCTCTCTCCTACTTTCATTTCCCACTAATTATCTCTCCAACTCATAAATATTCACTGATATAATATCTCATGGGAGAATGTAAAGTTCATAAATATTAAACTTCATAAATTCACTCCATTCTCATTCAAATGTCACGTGAACTTTCACTTAGTGGAAAAAATTTAATGGATATCCATGGATTCTTGTTAACACTATAAAAGAATGTGCACATTACACTCCACAAATGAGTTTATGGCTCCTCGGACGTCTGGTAGTTTATGTAAATGCTGCATTGGATGTCCTGGGTTCGATCAAATGCAGTCTCAACCATAAAGAAAGTCAAAGGTGGTGGCTTTACAGCACTCAACACAGCACATAAGTCTGCAGATGTCAATGAATTCTGCAGATTCAAATTTCAACACAGATTTGGTTGCTCAGCGTTGCAATGCAGCAACAGCTACACGAACAAGTTTAATGAGTGCATGCAGCTCCTCACTAATGCAGCTTCTCTTCATATGCAGGCTCTCAGATACACATGCGGATCCTCGTAATATAGTTAGTGCAGAAAAAAAAATTATACCTGTAAACGCAGCGGCTCTTCACAATTTGGTCAGTGAACAGAAATTTTTGCACATAAAAGATCCTTTTTTTTACCAGCAACAATTACATGTGGCTCCATGACTATTACATGGGACTCCACAGTGGCTGCACGCTCTCGAATGCCTTCACAACATTCCACAAATTTCAAACTATGTGTGAAGCTTTCACGAGAGCTTCACAATATTCCACAACTTTTACAAATTTTCAGATCTTTGGCTCTGATACCAAATGAAGAAAACGCATCAACAGAAAACAAATAACAGAGAAAAATAATTTGACAATAATGCACACAGCTCTCACACACCAACTCAAATCAAATTTCATTAACATAGGCATATATTTATACATGAGGAGAGGTCTCGGGATTTTGTCAACAACACAAATTTCTCAATCAATACATGAGGAGAGGTCTCGGGATTTTGTCAACAACACAAATTTCTCAATCAATAATTCCACAAACCACTCCATAATTCTCTCAATCAATCGGTCAATTCTTTCACACAAAATAACAACTTTACAATAACACTAACAATTAACAAATGGATCATTGTTCCAACGGAGAAAGACACTAGTACCATCTCTTGTCCCAATCCCATAAAATAAAAATGAAACCTTAAATCTTTGGTGTCTTTGTAGGCTAAATTAGGGTTAGGTTACAGAAAAATCTACATTTTCAGCATTATTTGCCTTGGAACTTATTGTCGTAGACTTAGATTTTTCATGCATTCCTTGGGAAAAATAAAAATATCATTTTACATGCATTTTTAGCCACTAATTAGGGCTGATGTCTAGAGTTTCTGTTGCTGTTATATGTGTTTTTAGCCATTGAAAATTGCTGCTATTTTTTCACTTATTTACTTTTTGATCAGCGCTAATCTTGGACTTGTTATTATAGATTCTGGGATTGCTTTCCTATTGCTGTTATAAAACTTTTGCATGCTGTAAATTGCTGAAACCCTAGTTTATAACAACAAAGTGTAATTTCTTGATTGCATGTTTTTGGGTACCTATTTGAGCCTATTTTGGTCTAAATAAGTCCTCTAGATTGAGCCATAGGGATCTTTGAAGTCATTCTCTTGAAATTATATTTTAAATCATCCAAAACCCTAATCATTGTATACTTGTTTTTGGGTGAATCTTGTAGTAAAATCCTTTGGGGGGTATTTAGCCTAAAACTCTTTGGGTTACTTCATCCCTTTGATCTATTTGGGAAGCCTCCCTTGTGGGGATTTTTTTGAACCACAGAAAGCAGGGGAGTAGTTGACGAGGTGACAGTGGTAACCCTCCCATCGTTGCTCTCAATTTAGATTGTTTAGTGAGGCTTTGCACTAGGGTGCTAGATTTTGCAGTAACAGTAGTTAACTGCATGCATCAGTTAACTCGAAAGCCACTTGAGCATTGGAGAGTTAAACTAAGATGCCTTGTCTAGTGGACTGGAGTGAGAGAAACTTCACATTAGTTCATCTCCACTTGAGCAAATCGTGTAACCACCTGCACATCACTCCTTCATTGAGTTAATTGAGCGCATGGATGAAAGACTCCACTTGGACTAGGTTGCATGCTTTGCTTCACTCAACCTCTCACTTAGTCAATAGAGTGCATGCTTATCCTCTCTCCACTCTAACCTCAGTTCACTAAAGTGCATGTCGAGGAGACCAAGGTGCATGGCTATTTCACATCAAATCTTCATCAATTAACGAAGAGTAACTCCACTTGGACTAAGTGCATGGAAAATCTATCTGCTGTTCAACAGCAGAAGTTTCCACTTGAGGTTAAGCGCATCAATGCACTTTCCACTATACTTTACTCATCAATGCACATTAGTTTCAACTTTCAGGAGACTCTTGCATGGCTAATTTGACCTCAAGTTAATAAAAGGAAGGGGTTGCTCTTGGTTGGGGGTTGGATTTTCTTCAACAGCTCTAGCTTCTAGACTTTGTGCAGGGATTACCATTGGGCCAATTCTGTATGTCCCTATGGTGCAACCAACCTTTTGCCTCATGCAGAATAAAGTTTGACTGTGCCTTCTTTCTGGCTCTTGAAATTTGTTGGTACATTGTTGTTTCTTTGCACAATATTCTAGAATTCCTTAGGCTTTTACTTTGATAATACTTATCACTCTGAGTGCTTTTCTTTTTCTAATTCTTTAACATCTTTAAGCTCTTGCATGTGGGAAATTTCCACCAATTTATTTCAAAATATTTTTGATCTCACCTTTGGCTGCTTGATCGCATGCCAAAGGATTCTTTGCGTGCTGTTATATCAGTTTTATTTGTAGATTTAGAAGGTGATAACAATGCATAAGCACCTAGGAACCCTCCCCAAAGGTGGGAAGCACCAACCCAAATATAAAGGAGTTTTATTGGTGACAATTTAGGAAAATTCTCCTATATTTTACTCTAACTTCTTACTACAAATCTTCTAAGTTCCTTCATGTCCTATAGTGCAGATAATTGTGCTAACACTTCTCGACATTCTTCTACTATCTTGACTAGAGATGGTTGGTCATCTTTCTTAGAGAGTTCGTTTCCTTTAGACAACAGGCCTTGAGTTACTCCTCAAGATTTACTATATTGATCACATCTTGCTTCTGAACCATTTTGGCTACTGGGAATGCCAACTGTCATGCAAATATTAAATATATTGGCACCAATGAAAACAAATTAGTAAAACATTGCCCCCTTACTCGAGCCACCCCATTATTGGGTCGGTATACTAGTTTGACTAATTGATGTAGAAGGGTTATTGCTCCCAAGTTCCTCCCGTTCCTAGCATACTTTTTTGTGGTAAAGGGTGCATCATCATTCTTTTGTCTGTGGCACTCATCTACCTCCCTTAGCCTGGCCAGTTCCTATTTTGGGATGCTATCTAGATGATGTAATCAGGCCCAATGGTAGTGACTCCACATTAATTAATGGAAATAGAGGCTCACTCTCTAGTTCAGATACTGACTAAAGACCACTTTGTCTTTAGCCTTCTGCATGTGGTTTGGTTGACTTGCTTTCTCTCTAGGGTTTACTTCATTTTCTAGGGTTCCCCTTCTTTATGGAGGGTTTACCTATTTTGGGTTAACCCCACTTAGTTGTTTCTGTTGCGTTTGCTTTTTTCCTTGTAGGAACGATTGCTTTAGACATTCTTTGTTTTTCTATTAATACTTGTTGGATCCCATTGACCTATTCTGGTCATTAGGGTATATTGATAATAAATTCATTTTATTTCATTCCTGAACGGTCCTTACCGAAATTTATGTTGTATGGTCATGAGGCAAGAGCCAATTTGTATGAATGCAGAAAGATCCTAGATTGATATGAAAATGCTTATATTGCTTCTTATTAATTTTGATAACTTGGTACATTTTAAATTTTTAAATTTTCTTCCATCATTTCTAGCTTTAAATATTTAAATGATTTGTATTTGTAGTATTTCAACATTGGGTGTTTAAACCTTTTTTGTTTGGGCAGTGGTTGATCTGAAAAGACTGGAAGAACATGCTAAAGATGGACCATCTGACACTACTGCTTTAGCTAAGTGGAGAATTCTGAATAGATTGCATGACAGGAATGAGACAATGTATTACAAGGTAGTTTGCTTTTCTGACCAAGAAATAGCAAGAGCCTGCATTTTTTTCAGTCTAAATGCATGATCTAAAATATTTCGTCCAATAATATAGTCAGTGGTCTCATGTCTAGTGCAAGAGACTTCTTGACGATCTTGTTCCATTAGAAATCTGTAGTCACATGATGTATAATTCATCTATTATGTGTCATGGTGTTATAGCTTAAATGTGGGTAATCTTGTTTACTTACAATTTGTAGAGTCCCCATTTTAAGTGTAGGGTACAAATCTTGTCAGTCCAAGAACCTGCATCTGCAAACCAGTTCATCTTTTCTTGTATCTAAATCAATGTATAATTATACTGATTTTGGATTGATGGAAGCTATGCAGGTTTTAATTGAAAATATTGCAGAGTATGCGCCAATAGTATACACACCTACTGTTGGTATGGTCTGTCAAAACTACAGTGGTTTGTTTAGACGGCCGAGAGGAATGTACTTTAGCACTGCTGATCGGGGGGAAATGATGTCAATGGTCTATAACTGGCCTGCAGAACAGGTTATATACATTTTTTTTTCTTCGAGTTGACATAAAAGCACAATCTTATGTTTGAACTCTCTTTCATAAGTGAAAGAATTGCCTGTTTTTATTTTGTACCAAAAGTATTGATCTCTTCTGTGAAAGGGAAATTCATTTTTATGCATTTCTGTTGAACATGAATTAGCCTAAATTCTGTATTCTGATTTATGATAGCACTTTAATATGTGATAAAGAGATGAAACTTTTTTGGTATGACATCCTTAAGGTTGTTTGAATAAGCTGTTGGAGAAAATTGAAATTGAAATTTTAATTAATGCCCACTACAGACCAAAATAGGTCCAGGGACTAGTGTTTACAACCAATAATAATAGCTAAACCAAAACAAAGGGGTGCGAAAGACACCCCCCTAAAATGAGATGAGATGACATGAAAAATGAGTACAAGAGCAGCAGGGCATGAAATGACATAAGCATAGGTATACAAATAGGTTATCCTAGGAAGGAAAACCCAAGTGAAGGTATACAATTAGGTTTGGTCCTGCTTGTCCTTTCAGACAAGCCCAGGTGCACCATTCCATCATCTATTATATTTGACTTGCAGAAATATAATAAAATGGCTCAAAAGTTCTCCATTTGCAGCTTTTATATGGGTGTTTGCTGAATATTTCGTTTTTGTAATTTGCTGCATGTATTATTTGCTTGTTATCACTTGTATTCCTATTAAGGATCATTACATGAAAGTTGAAACATTTCATATCATGTTAGATATTCTTTGTTATCGTTTGGTTACTTGGTAATGGTAATGGTTACAAGTACAAGTTACAACTTTTGTGATCAATGATGATAAATGTTATATATCAAATTTCGAAAGCTTGAAACTTTAAGATTGATGAATCATGAGACTCGATATGTTGTATGTTACTAACTTGTGGCCATGGTTGATGAGGATTATAACTTCTAGATGATTGATGTTATATGGTTCAAGCCATGTTTTAATGCTTTTTTATATCTAATTCATCATTCTACATGCTTTTGTTGACATATATGCATCAAAATATATGAAAATATATGTTATATAAAAATTCGCACTTGATTCGCTCCCAAACCTGGAGCTTTTGAAAATGTAGCTCCCCGGTCCCGCTTCTGATACCTACTCCGTGCTTCCACTCCCCCTCCTAGGTAACCTTGCTTTGATCTAATGCTAATGTTAATTAATGCTCTGAAGATTAGAATTAACTAATTGAAGTGAAATATTGATTCACCCCCTTCTCAGTATTTCCAAGAACAAGCCAACCCACTAGCTTAATGTGAAATTATGCCACAAAAGACCCACACTTGTGAGCCGTTAGCCTTTAAATGATGACATCATGCCTTTTTTGGGCTCTAGATGCTATGTGATGGTGTGTGTAAGGTTGAAAATGTGTCCATGTGTCATGATCGTCCATCATTTGAGGAATATCTCTCAAATTCAACCTTAAAACAACTTCAGGGGTCCCAAATCTAGCTAGGGTGTTACCACGTCATCTCCATGGATCTCCAATGGTTAACGCAATGCCTCGTCTTTCTAGCATTGGGGCTCCATTAGGTGCAAGAATCCCTCCCTAGTCATCTCATGGAAGACCATTCTCATCTATGCTTTTGAATCATGGCCTGCCCATCAGGTAGTGTCAAGGCCAACATGTGGGCATGTTGGGTCTAGTGGTGCAATCATCAAGGGTCCTTTCTGTTGGGTCAAAGAAGATCATTGTCCTAGTTCTTGGGGGTACCCTTGAACATGTATCATTTGCTGAAGTCAACATAATACCCAACTCTCTAATGTAAGTGTGAAACACTACATTTGCTAAGTCATCAACCTCTTTGAAAGGCCTGAGTACCTAGGTCGAAAATAAAATTATATAAACCCTAAAACTGCTAACCAATTGGTAATTCTTGAGTCAAATATAATCGAAATTTGGACCTCTTGGACAATAAACAATATGAAATAATCGATTTACAATTAAACATTGGGGATTATACATTTATATCGCAATTCTCTGTTCAATCCCTATGGAGAGATCAAGATGACATTATTATGGGTTCATCTTGGATGGAAACAATAGGATCCTTCATCCTAAATATGAAGAAGTTTTTAACATTTTCCTATAGGAAAAAGAAAATAACACTCCAGGACATTACACTGAAGCCAAATTTAGTAACACCAAAAGTCGTACAAGATATCTCAAAAGTAATACTTCAAGAATGTCAAAAGTTAGTGCAAAATATGAAAAAGGAAATTCACAAACTTATCGTTGATAAAAATGAAGAAATTTCTCGGCTTAAGGACCACAATGAAAAATCACTTGTACAGATCAGAAAGTCCAAGGTTAAGAAGAAGAGCAAGAAAAGGACAGTTCCGAGAAGAACATCAACGGGAGTCTATTAAAGAAAGAAGAAGAAAATTTGCGCTTAAAAGACCTTAATAAAAAAATATTAGAACAAATTAGAGATTTAAAAAATTGGGAAGCTTGAGCATCAAAATGAAGTTGAATCAAAACTAAAAAACCTTCATGTTTAAAAAATCATAATCAAAATATGCTTACTCAGATTAAGAAACTTGAAGATGATAAGAAATCATTGAAAAATAAATTAGAAGAAATTATCGTGAAAGAAGCATCATAGTCTTCAGAAATAACATACCAAGTTGAAGAAAAAGGAACCAATACTGATCCAGTGAATATCACAATGTAAGAAGATGACATCCTAGTTGAAGTAAAAACATATTTAGATGTTGCAGTTCAAACAACGGAAATTTCAAGTGAAAATTCAACGTTTAACCAAGTGACTTCAGTGCGTGAAGGAAATTAGATACTTCAATTAAATCAAGAGATTGCCACAAATAGGACAAGGGGAAATTAGATCACAAGAACTCTTTATCAACACCCAAATCATAAAGAAAGCATCTCAACCAGTTTGCATATTCATATCATTCAGACCAGAAACAAGTGACTTATATTCCAAAGAATATTGATATCTGCACAATCCAATCTTACAATAAAAAATTATTCTAGCTATCAAATAATTGCAAGGTTCCACAAGAGATTGATTTAGGATGGTTAGATCCCTTCTCAGTTTGAAAATTTTGTTTATCACTCAAGGATCCTATCATCTTGTATCATCGAAGATGACAAATTGAAGAAATCCGAAGATGCGAATAGATTACAAAACAAGGAAACAAATGACATGCCTTATCGGTAATAAGCTTTGAGGACAAAGCATCTCTGAAGAGGAAGACAATGTTTTGAATATGATATATATATCTATATATATATATATATATATATAATATGAATATAAATAATAATATTGATCATAATAATAATTAATATTCAAGAGACATGTCTAAGGGGACATGAATGTTTATGAAGTATATATATATATCCTCAATGGATGTCTTCGTATTCCAAGTGTTTTTAAGATTATTGTGAAGTACGGACTTTGTTCATTACAAACTCCAAGTTGTTTTGTCACACATTGGTGGTTGGCTAAGTCATGTCAAACAACTTCATTTCAAGTAATCAACTTATCTATCTGCTAGTCTACCTGCAAAGTTTACTGCTTTTCTAGAACATTTTGTGGCTTTTTCTAGGGAAAACGTTAAATCACAATGTTTCTACTGTATTGGTTTGCCTTTTTGTTATTGAAATTCTTCAACTGTTGGACAATGAATCCTTTTGTCAAGTTTGTTGTTTCGCTTATTCAATTGGTGCTTTTGCATTCAGTAAAGGAAGGTTTATTGCTTGGAAATTCCTGCTGTTTGTTTGCATTATTTAGTATTTCCAGAAGATTAGTGTTGTTTGTTTGGAAACTCCAATGCAACTTTTCATTCCCTACTTTGTAGCCATTTCATGTGCTTGTATTTTAATATGCAACTGATATTGGAAGGTATGATATTAATGTAGGATTGCTTCTTGTAATGTTTCCTGAATTGTTAGGTTGACATGATTGTGGTTACGGACGGAAGTAGAATATTGGGACTTGGAGATCTTGGAGTTCAGGGCATTGGTATTGCAATTGGAAAGTTAGACTTATATGTTGCAGCTGCAGGCATAAATCCTCAAAGGGTATGCATTTTCTGAATTTTTTTCCTAGTTTGATTGAATTTGAATGTACCATGTCATCTAAAGGCATTTTTCATTTTGTCGTTTTAAACATAGTTATAGTATTGGATTTGCATTTTCTATGTTGTCACTGTTGCTTTCAAGTTCTTATAACATATGGTCTATACTTCAAATCTCAAGAGCCTCTGGGAATCTCTCCTGCCATATTATTTGTTCATACCATTAGTCTAGTATTTCACAAAATGAAAATTATATTAAGGAGTGTTAGGTAGAAAATAGCTATTGCTATACTGCTGTATGCATTGTGTAGGGAAAAGAGATTTCACAAAATGATTTGCTCTCATGGATTTACCCTTCCATCACAGAAAATCTCGCACTTCTTGAGGTAAAGTCTGAATTCTCAAGCGTGAGACGCACTGCACCTCAGAGGGGGCCACCGTCACCTCACCAACCCTCTTCTTGCTTCTGGTTAGCTCTCCTCCGACTCAAAGGGGTTTCTCCCTTGCATAGGATTGCTAGGGCTTGGTAGTTCCAAGATTGGAGTTCAAAGGTTCCTATGGGTCAATCTAAACCAATTGAGGCTCAAATCGGTTCCCCAATAAACAATCAAACAATTACCGAATGGTCTTGGAGAGGAAATCCTAGCAAAACAGTCTTAAGGATTATAAAGAAATATAGGTGATGGAGGATAGAAGATCAATGCATTAGTTTGTCAATAATATATATATATATATATATATATATATATATTTTTTTTTTTTTTTTTTGTGGCACATGGGGTGAAGGAATCAAACAATTTTAGGGTTTACTTGGAGTGATAACTAGATTCAAACAAACTTAGGAAAATATACTTACTCTAGGTTTGAGATGTAGGGTCTCAAATTTTGAAGATGATTAAGGGGAAGAAAAACCTATCTCTATTCCTTAATAACTTGGAAGAAGAGCTTAGTTTAGCAAGAGGACAATGAAACAAATACCAAATATACTAACTTAGCACATGAACTTTCACCCCATAAACATAATACCATGATAAAGCAAATAAACTAACTTCACCATTCACCATCCAAGATCCACCATAAGCATCATAACACAATTCTACCCAAGAAAAGTTGCTCAACTCATCCACCCATAGCCAAATTATACGAGAGAAAAACCACAGAAATTTCAGACCTCCCAAGTGATTTCTCTCTCAAATTACCTTTGTTTAATTCGCTGGACATTCTGCTCTGAAAATATATGCTGGCCTGTAACCCTGGGAACTTTATCACTCATTCTCTTCTGATCATACCATTAAAATTTGCACTCTTCTCTCACCGTATGGCAGCATTGCTGCGACCATTCTGCATGCATATATTTGTGCCTTTCTACTGTATCAGCTAGTTCGCTCCACACCCGGTCACATGTGCTTTGTAGGCTCAAATTGAGGTTCGATGAGTACAGGACTAGCACCTACCTTGTTAGATGCTACTTTCTTGGTCAAGTCTTTGGCATGGATATGGAAGTTTGCTGTAATGCTGTAATATTCCTACTTAGGAAATACAGTGATAAACAAAGCAAAAACTGATATGCACACACAAAAACTCAGATACATAGGTAGACACCCAGAAAATCTCCAAAAACATCATCCAGCTGAGCCATTTTATTATATGGAGCAATAGTATAATGGGGTATGAAAGGAGTGCACCTGGGCTTGCCAAAATGGCAAGCTAGACAAGCCCTAGGTAGAAAAATACAATGCCCAAATGTGGAAATGAGCTGCCCCAACTATGCTCTATGCTGCCCTGGAATAACTGCTCTGTCTGTTGGAAAGAACCTGCTCAAAGACCCTCCTCTGGTGCTCAGAAAATTCTGGGAAATTAACCCCGGGCTCCTCTCCAAAACCCACCAAAACCTAGAAAGGGTTTGGCGTACTTCTGACCTCCGAAATTGACCCCTATTTAAGCGTGTTCCTCAACTGGCTGGAAATTTCGGCCCACGTGATGGATGACTGCTTCAACCCTCCAAAATGCTGCAAAATGCCAAGGATTCACCCCTCCGAAAATTTCCCCAAATCCCCAGCTCAGATTTGCTCCCAATGATCACCTCCCTAACTCCCACATGTGCCCAGAAAAGCCTCCTGCTGAGGCCCACGCAGTCACTTACGTGGCTGCTTTGCTACAACAAAATTCCTCCTGGATTTGGATGATTTCTACGTCAAAAACTCCAACGATTGGCGATGCAAAATGCTTCTGGAAATCTCAGCAATACCTCTGCTCTTTGCTAGCTCTCCAAGCAAATCGAACTCCTCAACTACGCCTTGGAAACTGCCATGAAACCCCCATGAATTTCCTGAAGGCTGATGCTGAAGATGCTCACATGGAGATTGACTTCCCTCCTTGGGCTGGCACTCGAAGTCCACCGAAGCAAGGTGTGAGAAACTTGCTTGAGTATCTCAGGTGCAAACTCGGTTAAGCAGCTCAAGCGTGCTAGGTGGAAGTGAATGTCAAATTGTCAAAAGCCCTAAACTGAAGTGAGCCCCTTCTATTTAATCATGGCTGCCTCCTCCTCATGTGGGTCCCATCATCGAACTCCCTTCCTTCCCAAGTAGATTGAATTGCCCAGGTGGAGCGTATTTCCTTCTTGGTGGCCCCCATATTCCACTAAGAGTTTGATTTTGCCTTTTTTTCCATATTGTGAGTGCCCCCATCAACTAAAAACTGGAAGTGGGGTACTCCAATCCACTTCTCCTAAGTTAGAACCCAAAATTGTCAAAATTGTACATAAATTATATTCTCACTTAGCAATAATTGCTAATTGGGAATATCACATGTGGGTGGTCAATCATTATCATCACTCTGCATTTCATATCTCTTTGCGGATACACAACCTTATCATATCATCCCCTGGTACAGAGCTAAGATATATACCAGAGATTTGCAGGGTTGACACAGATTTTCTCCTTTTAGAATTTTAACGTTCAAGCTTCTTAAGTGCTCAGCTTCTTTTCTCGAGTTTCCTCAACGTATACAAATACAAGCTTCAGATATTTCTGAACTATGCTTAGCTCTTTGCTCTAACTCGACATTCTTGACATCGTGAACCTTATGTTCAACTCTCTCTCTCCATGGGCTCTTCACTAGGCTGCTTATACGGTTTTATACATGTTCATGTCCATGAGCATGTCTTATTGTTTGTATTTTTCATTACTTCATTTTGCATATAGTTTTTTATTAGATTTAACTTTTCTAGGAGTGGCATTTGCACTCCCACATTATACTTGTACTGGATGCAACCTCTAGTCCCATTGACCTAGTTTTGTGGTCATTCGTTGGACTAGTAAAATTATCTTATCTTATCTGAGGTGACACTTTTTACATAGTTTTGATGCTGATTGGATGGCAAATTTGCATCAAAGTAAGGTGTACATAGTGACAAGCATGTGTAATCAGGCATGTTAATAGTGCATCTGATGTAATGCTGGACAGTACGCGAAGGCCTATGACACAAGATTGTTGTTAGATCATGACAATTCCCTTTTCGTGAGGAAGAGTCATGAACTCAAGGTTTTCTGGATTCCTGGCTGTGATGTTCCTAAGTAGGAATATAAGTGATATTCTAAACAAATAAACAATGTAGCAACATAAAATTAAAAGCATGCATTATGCACCCATAAACACTGTAAATCTGGAACTGCTGAGCCATGTATTATAAAATCTTAGAGCATAGGTACAATATAAATGAAGTGGTGGACGTGGGCTTGTCTCAAGGACAAGCTGGACCAAACCTAGGTGATGGAATAACTAAGGTGATGGTTGCTTAGTTGTTGCACCACTATGCACTGTGCTGTCCCAGTGAAACTGTTGTTTTGCTAGAATGTGCCCAAAAACTGCCCAGAAAAGTATGTCCTTTCAGAGTTAGACTCCTTGGACAAAACCCAGAATAACCCAGAAGGGAATTTCTCTGGTTTTGAATTACTATGGTCGATGTGCTAGACACGAACGTGGTGATGGCTGTCTAGTGGCTGTACTCCCTTCGGCGAATTACTACTAATTGGAAGAAACTGGAGATGGAGTTCACTGGCCCAGATGGCAAATCGGTGGTCCTTAGAGGCATGCATTCATACCCATCACAGACAGTCTCAGTGCGTACGATGGACACAGATCTGCGACATGGGGACATAGCATGGGCAGTGGAGCTGAGGGTTTCAGAGGTTGGAGGGCAGGCCCAACCACCACCTCTAGACATATAGGCCTTGTTGGACATGTACTCAATGGTATTTGGAGATATCCCACCAAGACAGCCACCAGATAGGGGATTCCAGCACACCATCATGCTGGAGCCGTGTGTACTGGCGGTGATCCCTACCCCTTATATGTATCCTAAGGCCTATAAGGACGAGATTGAGAGGGCCATCAAGGCACTGTTGGCATCGGGCCACATCAGGCCGAGTTCTAGTCCTTTTGCTTTTTCATTGGTGTTGGTGAAGAAGGATGGAACCTTGTGCATGTGCATTGACTACTGGGCCCTCAACAGGAAGACATTGAAGAACCGGTACCCCATCCCCCACATCGATGAGCTGATGGATGAACTTAGAGGAGCCAAGTACTTCTCTAAGATAGATCTATGTTCAGGGTACCACCAGATCAGGGTGAGGGATCAGGACATCCCCAATACAGCTTTTTGGTGCCATTATGGGCACTTTGAGTTCCTAGTCATCCCATTTGGGTTGACCAATGACCCGACTACCTTTCAGTCGTGTATGAACCATGTCTTTTGGAGGTAGTTGAGGAGGTTTGTGTTGGTTTTCTTCGACGATATCTTGATTTACAACAGGACTTGGGAGGAGCATCTCCAACACTTGGAGGAGGTGTTGCATATTTTGGAGGAGCAACAATTCTATGCCAAGCTGTCCATGTGTGAGTTTGGCTTGACCGAGATGCTTTACTTGTGGCATATCATTGGCGCAGATGGGGTGAAGGTCCATGAGGAGAAGATACAATCTATTCGTGATTGGCTAGTACTTAGAGATGTGACAATGTTGAGGGGCTTCTTGGGCATCTACACATATTACTGGAAATTTGTCAAGGGATTTTCGCAGTTGGCAGCTCCCTTCACAGATTTGACCAAGAGAGGGGCTTTCGCATGGACAGATGGGGCACAAGCCACTTTTGACCGCCTCAAGGAGGTGATGAGTAGTTGTCTAGTTTTGGCACTTCCGGACTTCTCCCAGCCCTTCACCATGGAGTGTGATGCATCTGGGGAGGGAGTCAGAGTAGTACTATCTCAGGATGGGCACCCGATTGCTTTCAAGAGTCAGAAGCTCTTACCCCATGAGAGGTCATATTCTATATATGACAAGGAATGTTGGCCATTATGGATGCCTTTGCAAAGTCTCGACAATATTTGGTGGGTAACAGGTTTTGGGTGAAGACTGATCACAACAGACTTCGTCACTTCATGGGGCAACAGGGCCTTAACAACAGACAATAGAGATGGGTCAGCAAGGTGCAAGCCTATGATTTCGACATAGAGTATGTGTGAGGGAAACATAACATGGTGGCTGATGTCCTATCCCGGAGACTGGCAGGCTTATCAGCCATGAGCATCTGCCATGATTGAAAGGCCCATTTATTGGTCGAATATTCCAAGGATAGGAGGGCATGCGAGATTCTGGAGGGTACCCATGCAGATGAGTGCTACCGGTTGATAGATGAGGTCATCTACTACAAGGGGCGCATATTTCTGGTTCCCAACTCAGAATTGAGGGAGAGAGTGCTCCAGGCAGCACATGACTTGCCATTGTCAGGGCACCAGGGGTTCAGGAAAACGTACATGGTAGCCAAGGAGCGCTTCACATGGAAGGGCCTCAAGGGGGACATGCTGAAGCACGTACAAGAGTGTGAGGCATGTCAGAGGAACAAAGGGGAGCTGATTCATCTTGCAGGATTATTAAAGTCGCTCCCCATCCTTGAGGGGAAATGGGAGAGTATCTCCATGAGCTTCATCACGGGGCTCCCTACAGTACAAGGCAAGGACTGCATTTATGTAGTGGTCGACCGGTTGATCAAGTATGCCCACTTTTTCGCCATCCCTACCAGATATTAGGCTTCATAGGTTGCAGAGCTGTTCTTTAGGGAGATCTTTCGGTTACACGGGCTTCCTAGGAACATCGTGAGTGTCATGGATAATAGGTTTATGGGAGGCTTTTGGCAGGAGCTCTTCAGGTTGGTTGGTATTGAGCTCACCCCTAGCACGAGTTACCACCCCTAGACAGATGGCCAGACAGAGTGAGTTAATCAATGGCTGGAGGGGTACCTGAGGAACTACGTGACTGGGCAGCAGAGGGCTTGGATTCGGTGGTTGCATTTGGGTGAGTATTACTACAACACCACCCATCACATGTCCATATGTATGATTCCTTTTCGTGCCTTGTATGGTTATGATGCATTATCTTTTGTTGACGTTATTTTTGGAGATAGCTGTGCCCCAAAGGCCAAAGATTGGATCTAAGAGAGCCAAGACATCCTCAAGGCTCTCAAGGATAACTTAGTGACTACGCAAAACCAACAGAAGGTGTACGCAAATTGACACCGAACCGAGAGACATTTCGAGGAGGGTGATTTGGTGTACCTTTGGTTACAACCATACATGCAGTCCACATTGAAGCAGAAGGGGGCTGAGAAGCTACAACTGCGTTTATATGGGCCATACAGGGTAGTCAGGCAAGTTGGGGAGGTGGCCTACGAGCTGGAGCTGCCTCTGGGGAGCAGGATTCACAACATATTCCATGTCTCATGCCTTAAAAAAGTGCTGGGACAACAGGTGACAACAACAGTAGAGTTACCCCTATTGGATGATGAGGGCCATCTGGTTTTGGAGCCTGAGGCCATTTTGGAGATGTGGGAGAGGAAGCTGAGGAGTAGGACCATTAGGGAGTTCTTGGTACGCTGGAAGAGCTTGCTGGATGAGGATACAACTTGGGAGGGTGAGCACATTCTAGAGCATCCAGCTCTGAAGTTGGTTGAGGGCAAGCAACATTTGGGAGGGGAGGACTGTCATGTCCCTTCCTAAAAGAATTTGTAACAGGCTTTGTCTCTCCACAATTTTGTACAAATTTTGCTAAGGAAAAGGACCTAGGCAATTTCGACTTCGGAACTTAGGAGAAATACGACTAGATTATTTTGCTAGTGGAAGGTGGGGCCACCCACGTGGGAAAGCATATTGGGCAATTCGAATTGCCTTGGAGGGAATTTGTATGGCTGTCGGAGGGGCCCACATGAGGTAAAGGTAGGCCCACGAAGTCATAAGGAGGAAGAGCTCCTCACTTTGGGATCATTCATTCTTGCATATCGAAAATCACTTGCTGTTTGCTCGAGCTGCTTAGCCACGAATCTCTCAAGCGGGAGACTCAACCTTACCTTCGAGGGACTACGAGTGCCAACCTAGGAAGGTAGTTTCATAGCATCTTGAGGAGCACCAAGGAGTATTCACGGCCAACACATTCAGTCATTATCCAACAATGCATATTTCTGGGCCATTAGAGAGGGAACACGCTGTCGAGGACAAAGTTCCATTGGGCCAGCACTAGTCGGAGGGATTTGGAGAGTCGAAGTATATCAAGAGGTCAGCATTTGGGAGGAGTTTTGGAGCAAGTGGGTGCAACAAATAGGCAGTTCGTAATCTAGCTTTGGAGGACAGCGTAGAGGGCTAGTTTGGGCATCACGTAGGTCTTGAGGGAAAGAGCCACAGCACTGGAATCACAGTTGGGAAGGAAGGAAATTCATAGGAGGACTCATCCTAGTGATTTGGGGTAGTTTTGGAGAGGTTTCGCAGCTTCATTCAGGCAGGCCGAGTTTGCCAGTTTTAGCAGAGGACGGGCTCCTTGGGGGTTGAATTTCAGAAGTCTGAACTAGTCCAAACCCTTCCTAGGTTTTGGTGGGTTTTGGATGAGGATTCGGGAGTTGAAGTTTTATAATTTTCTGAGCACGGAAAGCAGTGATTCCAGCCTTTTTGTTCTAGTAGACAACATAGTTTCTGGGCAACGTAGTTCAGTTCTAGTGCAACAGTTCGATAGCCTTCAATTCAACAATTGCTCACCTGGGTTTTGTCACGCTTGTCCTTAGAGATTAGCCGAGGTGCACAATTCCATTCACTGTTGTATTTTCCCTTGATTTAATAAAATGGCTCAGTAGTTCTCTATTTCCAGCGTTTTCGTGGGTGTTTGATGTGTATTTCGCATTTCTGATTGCTGGATTGTTTGCTTGCTCTTAATTTCCTGTTTAGGAACATTACATTGCCCTCCTCCTTCTGGCACTTCATTCCCCGACACTTTGTCCTTCTTTTAGTTGTTGGTAGACCTTGTTGCACTTGCTCTAGAAGAGACACTTATTCTTGGTCTATGATGAGACTCCTTCCTTGTGATGATCCCTTCCTTCCTCTTGACCAAATGAGTTTCTTCCTTGAGGTGTAGTTACAGAGTTGGTATAATTGTCTTGTAGCCCTAATTTCTTGCATGTGTGGGAGGTTTACTTGATGTTATAGGCTCTTTCTCCTTCGCTTGAGGTTCCTTCTTCTTTGCTCTAGTAAGAGGCCTTGTAGGCCTAGTTTTAAGCCCAAACAATGAGAGATGTTTGACTGTGAGTTGCTGCTGTCATAATTGCAGAGACAACCCTCCTTTTCTCGCACGTGTCGCTGTAGTTAGCCCTAGAACAATCCTCTTAGGCTCAGTTATGTACCCTTCTTCTTCGCTGCACTTGGAGACCTCTTTTCTTCACCTTTTTGTATCCCTTCTTCGTCCTCTTTCTCGTTGATTTCAGAGATGAGTTAGCTTGACGTAGGAGGAATGGACAACCCTATACATGGAGGACTGTCACATCTTTAGGCCGACTTGAAGGTTGACTTATTGACTGTGGGCTGACTTGTCTTCTTTGCTTCGGATGTGTTCTTTTGATGGTGCCTTTGCTTGGAGGAGACTTGACTTTGCTTGGAGGTGTCTTCTTTGACTCTAGTACATAAGTATACCTAGTGTAACATGCCCTTAAGGTCTTCAACATAATTCTTTTGACTCTTTGACTCAACTATAGCAGTTTAACATGTGCTAAACCTATTTCAATGAGCAAGAAACTCATTGACATATATAATAAAAATAATATTTCTTTTCTTGAATAAATACAAATATCAAAAGTACATTTATTAAGACTGAACCTAGTTAGATTTCCTTCAACACTCCCTCTTAACTCGGGAGGTATTCATACAACATTACAAGGTGTTTGGCTATTTTTCAATGTTGAAGAATTCACATAGGAGAAACCAGATTGGCAATCCATCTGTTATAGCATCATAGTAACCAACATTGTTTCCACAACGAGGCCTTGAATGACAGCTCTATCTCTCAATAGGTCGGAGCACAATGTTGGTGAGGCCAATGACTTATAGACACCTTAGTCATTGTCTCTCAAGGTACATACCCACCCCGGTGTTCACTGAGTATGACCTTCTAGGACTATTCTTATCTTGGGTTCCCAACCCTCAAAGAATATCGGTCCTCTTGCCTACTCTTGTCTTGGATAACCTACACATCCTCAAAGAGTATCGGATACCAGATCATTACCCAATCCTCCCATTCTTTCTTCCCAAGTGAAGACAAAAATGTTGTGTCTATCTCTTCCTCTCAATTGGGGAAGACATGCCCAAGTATATTCTGACAAGGTACTTGTCCAAGTTCCTTTGTAATTGGGAACTTGTTATAACTCCCTCTTAGCGAGGGACTTGTCCATTCATCAACAACTTCTTCTTTGCGGGTCCTCCAGCTACTTGATTTCCTTGCTTCCTTCGATGTCATGAAGTCTTTGTTCGAATCTTATTCTTGGTAGGGCACCATTCATTGATCACTTTCCTTCCTGGTTTGTCATGTCATTGCTTCCTTCGTGGAAAGTGGCCTTCTTGACATATATCAGGTTCTCTTGTCATCTGGCTACTCCTTTGTCATCTGTCCATGCTTCAGAATACTCTTCTCATGGATGCTTCATTGTACTTGCTTGTTTACATGCTTCGATCTAGTAGCCCTTCATGACTTCATCCTGATATTGTTTCAACATTAAATGGTGTTTTTGCTGGATGGCTTCTTCATCACGACATCTTTGTAGAGTAGAATCAATTATCTGCACCTTTCATATCTCCAAAGTCTTCATAGGTGTCAAGGGTCCTTTGATATTTTTCCTTCCTTTATTAGGGTTGTCTTGCCTTCTTTCGGGAGATGTCTTCTTGTCAGATAGTGATTCTTTGTGATCATGGTGTTCTTCACATGCTTGATCTCTTTCTTCATTTGCTTCTTCTTGGATAGATTAGTCAACCACCTTATGCTCCTTGTGGGAGCACTTCTTCATTGCTTGTTTCTAGGACTAGTCAACATTCCTTCTTGCTTCTTAGTTAGCAATATTATACTCCTTATTGAGAATTTCCTTTTGTTGACCTTCATTGCATTGTAGTACATGCCTTCAAGCATGTCATTGGTGAAAGAGATTCTTTCATACTTGATCATGTCATAGAATTATTCCCATGACTTCACAATATACATGACTTCACTTCGATGCATACAGAGCTCATCTTGATTCTCGTTTGATCATCTGAGCTTTATTTGGTTGTCCTCGGCGTGGCCCTTCTTGCTTCATCTTAGCTTGCCTGCATATCATCTTTTTCTTGAATCCCATGAATGGGGCTCCCAATGAGGCATTTTCTTTTGTTTATGAATCTTCTTTTGGAGATTCCATCATAGGATCTTGAAGGCCCTTACCTTGCAAATGTTTCATTCTTTTTGATGATGGAGGTCTTCTAAGACTCTTAATCAGGATCAATTTTCTTTCATTCTGGATGATATCCTATACTAGGATGCTCCTTCTACATGAAGATCTTGAGCTATATCTACCATGCTCCTATATTCTAGAAGATATTTTTAACCATGCATTTTGTTCTAGTTGTAAATGCTCTTTCTACATGATTATTTTGAACTCTATGTACATCATGCTTCTAGATTCTAGAATATGTTTCTAGCCATGCAATTTTATTCTATTCCTACATGCTCCTATACTACTCAAAACTTTGAAAGAAGAATTTAAGTAAAGAAGTAGACTTAGTCGTAGTAGAGACCCAGAGGATCTTCTTTCTTTTGCTTCTTGGCTTCTTCTTTCATCTCTTGAGTCATGTGAGCTTCTTCCCTTTTTCTTTTGTTGTTGTTGTCCTTCTTAAGTTTAGGACAATTCCTTTTTTAGTGTCCATATTCTTGGCATCCAAAGCATTGGATTTTGGACATATCTCTATTGTTTGTTCTTCGTGGACCAAATTTGCCAAATTTTCCCTTTCTCTTGGCCATGGTAGCAAATGCTTGCTCCTTTGATCCCACATCTTCCTTTGCTTTGAGTCTTGTTTCCTCTATCTTGCATAGAGACCACATTTCACTTAGTGGGGTGGCTTCCTTCTTGGCATATATGCTTGATGTGAAGTTGCCCCAATCCTCAGGTAGAACATTGAGTACTATGGTTGTCATTTCTCTGTCAGACATGACTTCTCCTAGCTCTTGGAGTTGATCCCTCATCTCAAAGATCTTCATGAAATATGGAGCTATTCCTTCCTTTGATATCTTCATCTTGTATAATTCATTTTGTAGAGATATTACTTCTCCAGCTGTGGTTACTGAGAATAACTCTACTAGTTTACCATAGATTTCTTTTGATGTTTAAAGTTTGGAGACATAAGGAATGAGAGAGTCCTTAATAGATTCTATTAGAATCCTTTATGGTCTTGTCTCATCCTTATTGTACTTGGCTAAGGCTTGAGTTTGTTCCTTAGTTGGAATAGCGATATTCCCTTTGATGTGTTCTAGAAGTTCATTCTCCTTGAGAAGTAAATCAGTGCTCTTCTTCCATGCAAGAAAGTTGTTGGTACCTACCAATTTGTTGCTTTCCTTGCAAAAGGACATTGATGTATATTCAAAAGGGGACATATACTTGATAGATTTTGAGATGTAGTGGACTTGCTTTCTCCTTGAAGACTTGATGGCTTGCCTTCCTTACATCTTGATGTTCTTCAAGTTTCTTTCTCCAAGTGGACTTGCTTGATGATGAGATTTGCTTGTTGGCTTGTAGATGATGTAGGTCCTTCTTTGATTTGATCTTCTTGTAGGTGCCTTTATATAAGGCTCTTCTTCATGCTTTGTAATCTTCTTTGATGAATGATAGAGGGTAGACCTTCTTGTCCTTGATGTGTCACCTTAGCTCTGATTCCATGTTGAAGAATCTAGGGCAATTAGGCGTAGTGTGATTCTTCTGGACTTGATAACAATTTGTGAAGCACTTTTACTTTTTCTTGTTAGCTTGATCTTCTTCTTATTATTAGTGTATGTTCTTTTACTTATCAAACTGCTACCAAAAACATAAGAACAAGAACACAAGATGTTGGCTCTTTGCCAGGGCCAAAACCTCTCTTCTCTTGAGAGGAAAACCCTTTGGTAAGTTTCCCTTATTGAAGCTTCTAATGATAAATGCAAAACCGTAGACCTTTGACAAGAATATCCTCCAAGCACAAGTCAAGTCCTTCCTCCTTTCTGCAGTTTGTTTTCCCGGCACTTTGTCCTCCTCCTTCCGGCACTTCGTTCCCCAGCACTCCGTCCTTCTTCTTCCGGCACTTCATGCTTCTTTCAACTGTAGACCTTGTTGCACTTGCTCTAGAAGAGACACTTATTCTTGGTGTATGATGAGACTTATTCCTTGTGATGATCCCTTCCTTCCTCTTGACCAAATGAGCTTCTTCCTTGAGGTGTAGGTACAGACTTGGTATGACTGTCCTGCATCCCTAATTTCTCGCATGTGTGGGAGGTTCACTTGATGCTATAGGCTCTTTCTTCTTCGCTTGAGGTCCCTTCTTCTTTGCTTGAGTAGGAGGCCTTGCAGGCCTAGTTTTAAGCCCAAACAATGAGAGATGTTTGACTGTGAGTTGCTGCTGTCATAACCGCAGAGACAGCCCTCCTTTTCTCGCACGTGTGGCTGTAGTTAGCTCTAGAACAGTCCTCTTAGGCTTGGTTATGTACCCTTCTTCTTCGCTGCACTTGGAGACCTCTTTTCTTCACCTTTTTGTATCCCTTCTTCGTCCTCTTTCTCGCTGATTTCAGAGATGAGTTAGCTTGACGTTAGAGGAGTGGACAGCCCCTATATATAGAGGACTGTCCCTCCTTTAGGCCGACTTACTGACTGTGGGCCGACTTGTCTTCTTTGCTTCGGATGGGTTCTTTTGATGGTGCCTTTGCTTGGAGGATTCTTGACTTTGCTTGGAGGTGTCTTCTTTGACTCTAGTACATAAGTATACCTTGTCTAACATGACCTTAAGGTCTTCAACATAATTCTTTTGACTCTTTGACTCACCTATAGCACTTTAACATGTGCTAAACCTATTTCAATGAGCAAGAAACTCATTGACATATATAATAAAAATAATCCCTCTTCTTGAATAAATACCGAATAATTTCTGAATAACTTTTTCACTCTTCTTGAATAAATACAAATATCAAAAGTACATTTATGAAGACCGAACCTAGTTACATTTCCTTCAACGCTTACCAGATTCCCATTGTCTTAGTATAGTTGAGTAGCCCATTTCTGCTGATCCTGTAGATCTAATATTCTCCTTAGCCAAACTACTTCATAAGCTGCGTAACCACAAATACACATTTGGTTTCTTTAGGATACAGAAATATTGTGAGCTACTTCTTGTCAACCCATGGAACGGCACCTGAGCCAAGGCTGAAGTTATATCCTGAAGTGGACTCTCTGTCATCCACAATACCTGTGGCATCTGAATCAGTGTATCCATCAATTAAAGCTGTCAATTCTTACAAACTCAAGCCCTAAATCCAAAATTTCCTTCATTTGCCAACGAATTCTGTTGGCTACATTCCAGTGAACTTTTTTTTCCATATTCATAAAATGAGAAATTGAACCAACTTTAAAGCTGATATTTGGTCTCATGTTGGTAAGATAAATCAAAATGCCCACCAAATTTCTGTATAATATCACATCTACAAACCTTGAACAACTGTTGACTGATAACATCATAATTATAAATGAGCTTCTAAAAGATAAAAGAAACCTTATTTTCTATGATCCCAAAATTTTCCAACTGTTCTTGAGCATATTTTGTTTGATAGAAATATTTCTTCTCTCATTAGAATTTCAAACACGGAATATCAATGTAGCAAACTAAGATCTGTTATCTTCGATGCTCTTTGCAGCTAGATTTTCATCTTTTCAATCATATGATCCTGGTTACTTGTGATGATCATATCACCAACATAAACCATTTTTTCCTTTTTTCTTTTATTTATTCAATCAGATGATCCTGCCTACATGTTATAATGAAATCATCAACACAGACGACCGAAAAAAAAAATTTCACCAACTTTTAAGCTTCACGTTAATATACAAATTTGGGTCTAAAGTACTCTTTGGAAAACTATTCTTTAAAAGATGATATATATTAATGTACCAGTTGGAGCTTGTTTTAATGCATAAAAAGCCTTGACAAGCTCACAATCATAATTTTCTTTTCCTTTAACAATAAATCCTTCCAATTGCCACATGTACACCTGTTCAAAAAGATTTATCATTCTCACCAAACTGTGCTGCGAGAGCTAATATTAATCTGATGGTGATCAACTTCATTGTTGCAAACATTTCCTCATAATTGATCCCTTCCTGCTGGGAATTGTTGAAATTCGATTGTAAGTTGAATTTCTGATCTTGATAATTACTTGTGAAGGTGTTATTGTTGTTTTGAGCATTTCTTTATTTTTCATCAAGCAATTATACTTTAACAATTTAGCCATTCAAGTTCAAGAAAATAGAGATCACAGTGCACAATAGACAGGAGACAATTTTACTTTGGGAAAACTCACAGTGGGGAAAAACCAAGCAATCCTTTCCTTATAGAATCATTGTCAACAAGAGAGAAATCCAAGTCATAGCCAACCTAACCAGTAGACCAATTACCCAAATGTCAAGTCAGCCCTCCACCAAGCAACAACTGTCCACATGAAGTCTGTCACAAGTCTGTCCACAAGATGCCATATGTTTGTCCATAAGTTTGCCTGCTAGATTCACAGATATGTAGTACCATTCATAGCTCGCATGCCATAGAGATGTAGTGCCATAGATAGCTCACATTTCTCAGAGATTTAGTGCCACAGATAGGTCGCATACCACAGAGATGCAGCGCCATAGATTTCTCACATATCACCTAAGTCACCTGACACGGGGATTCGGGACACGTAGGATTCGAGATTCGTGGTGTCGGATTCAGACACGTTGACCCCCCGGAACAGGACACGTAGGATTCATTATATATTATTTTATTAATATATATATATATATATATATATTAAAAATTAGATATTTCTTACACAAATTTTAATTAATGATACAAATTTATTGATTTCAAATATAGATCTTCATCTATAGCTATTAGCATGCATAGTACATACAAAATTCAAATACATGTCAATCTATTATCTATTTCTTATGCTTGGCGCTCTTGCCACCATGAGAAATGTCTAATTTTTTAGTCTTGTTGGAAAATCAGGATCTTTGTCATTAATATCACCCTCTAAGCATTAATATCCAGAGGTATCTTTGTCATTACCTCTGTATCTGTATAGGGATCTTTGTCATTAATATGACCCTTTAAGCATTAACATAAGATAGAACAAGCATAACATGTCAAGTCAAGATTTTGTTTGAGTGATGCGTACATTTTTAGGAGGGTCATGATACAGGAGTTCGACAACCAATGTCACTAACATCAAGGTACATAGAGGGATTGGTGCTCTTGATTAAATACGAGGTCCATACCCTAAGACATGACAAAATTCAATGGAAACATTGCGATCCCCCAATCCTAAAATCCTGAAAAATTGATAAGTCTGCTGGATTTTGAATGAAATCTAAAATTCTACTTTCTCCATATGAAATCCAATGAGGCCGGAACCACTCTCAAACATCCTAAGTCATTTCATGGTAATGTTAAAAATTTAAGTAAAAGGATCAGCGTATTAATACTAGGGCCTAGACTTGATCATTAAGCTGCCAAAACGCTTGCCAAATGAAAATATGCGTGGCTGTAATGACCAAATGCGGCTTTTTCATACCCGCGCAGGTTACTTTTGCTGCCTAACGAGTCCTGGAAAACAGGACACACTGCCAAAATTGTGACACGACCTCAGATTCGACGAGTCAGGAAAGGACACGAATCAGGGCAGAATCGCGTCAAACACGCTGGATTCGGGATTCGTGGGGCCTATAGGATGAATCCGGTTATCTAGCATATCACAGATATGTAGTGCCACAGATAGCTCGCATTTCTTCTCCAAACAAGTGTTACGAGTGAGTGCCAAATGGTGGAGTAATCGTGTATAGTGGTTTCCATATCAGAAAAGGTTCCTCTAAAGGCTGAGCCGACTTGTCATCTAGAGGGTTAACTTAGTAGTTGGGGTTTGACCAATAAACAGATAAAAATTTAATTTTTCCTTTTTCTTTTAAATGTCCAAATGAGACAGGACAAAAATAATTTTTCTTTTGACTCAAATAAATTCTTTTTGACTCTTTACAAAATCATAATGATAAAATATAAATTATGAAGACCGATCTTAGAATTTCAACACTCCCTCTTAACTAGGGAGGTATTCATAATGTCTCATCGGGATTTTCTTAAGTTGAAAAATTCTATAAGCAAGGATCCAGATTGATCCTAATCGGCCACAATACTTGACACAAGGAAATGTCAGTCCTTTGGACCATTCTTCTTAAATTGGGTCAATGTACTTGACTTAGGGTGTTAATCCTAATTGGTCATAGTACATGACACAAGAAGAGTGTCAGTCCATGATGCTTATCCAATCTACTATTCTCCCTATCCGGGTCCATGTTCTTGACTTAGGGTGAAAATCCTAATCGGTCGCAATGCATGACACATGGAGAAAATATGTGTCCATCCTCACTCCCTCTCAATCTGTGAGGAGTTATCCACAAGTCCAAGCTTGTCTTGGAAGTACTCATGCTTCCCTTACATCAGCTACCTGTTTATCTGTGGAGATCTATTGTAGCTTCTCGGCACCCATCAACACCATATCTCGAATAGTGGTACTTAATCATAATGTGCTTCAACCTTCCATGAAAAACCAAGTTTTCTGTCAATCTTCATATAACTAATTACAAAGTACCATGGTCGAATCCAACATGCCATGAAATGGTCGATCAAACATTTTACATAGCCAAACTGCTTCACAACTAACTGCACAAGCTGCCATATATTCTGCCTCCGCAGTGTTTAGTGCAACAAAATCCTACTTCCTACTCTTCTAAGAAACCATAGCAGATCCCAAGCAGAAACAACCACTAGTAGTACTTTTCTCGTCAACAACACTGCCAACCTAGTAATCAAATCAATTGCATCAGAAAACCAACTAGCTTCCATCATCCAAATTCTAGGAGGATCTCGATCACAGACTTCCTGTGACCAAGGAAGTTTTTACCAAGTTTCTTCCAAACCTCACGTCCCAAGTGATAATGTATCAGTCCAAGATTCTTCATGTCAAATTCTATTTCCGACTTCCTATGAAGGCAACACATTTTACTCTAACACAGGAGTCCTTCTATCATTAGAAACAAATTATTGAGATCAATCTTACTCTTATCAATCATTCTCAAAGTACGAGGTCTTCTTCAATGATGTTTCTTTTCATGCTTTTCAAGAATCTTAGGTAATTCTTCCAATTGATGCAAACTTCTTATCATGATCCTCCCACTCTTACTGTGAGAACTTCTCAAATCTGCTTCCATGCTGCCATCTAGTGCATGCTAGATCTTGACTTCTCAACTTCAAACTGTCTGCTCCTGTATTCAGGAACATCCTCTTTCTTTACTACGTCCTTCCAATTCTTTCATTTGCTGTCAAAGCCTAGACAACCCTTGTCATTTACCTGCAATCCTTTGTGAGAGGATATGAAAGAATGATTACAACCAAGAAAAGGATACATAGACAAGAAAGTAACTGAAAATTAATAACAATAGCCTTAATCAAAGAGGAAAGTTATAGAATACTTATCTTTTGAGAAAAGTTAGCTCCCTCTTAATCTTGGACCTTTTGTAATTTTCACCATCCTTGTCTTCACTTCAGCATGATGACATTTTTGTCATTCCCAAGAGCTAGGGTTTCTTCATTTAGCGGAAATTAGTCCTAAGGTTTTGTCCCTAAGGTTTTCTTAGTTCAAACTTTTGATAGGGTTTACAAACCCTAGATGCTTCAATATCAAAAGTCTTCAAGACCTGCCATCTTTCAGATTTATAAGTTCTACTAGTATACTTATGTGTTAGCCGCAAACCCTAGAAATGCCATTTACATGCCTTTTATATTTGAGATGGGGCTTATTGATGTTTCGTTCACTGATTGTCTAACTTTGATCACAAAAACTTAGTCTTCATATGCAAGGAAAGGATTCAAATACTTCTGTGGGTAGTTCCTAACATGTCGATTATGTCTTTGTCCTCAAGAGAGAGGACACAACCTCTTATATAATGTAGCTTTACAAACCCTTTCACTTCATATTATTTCTTATGTTGATTTTGACGATCCCTAAATGTAGTTGCAATATGGTTGACATAGTCTTCTAAGATTATAGATCTCAGAAATCACCTTTTGATGAGCTTAGGAGTCATTGGTTTTAAGAGGGCTTTGAAATGGACTTATACTTTAGATTTGTACCAGATTACTAGCCTAACTTCTGAGATATAGGAACAAAAGATTATATGTACCTCTTGTATTGCAAAGAGTGAGGGGTAATACTTCAACCTTTCTTGTCCTTCCTTTTCACTATTTCTTCATGCTATCTTGCCTCCACCAACTGTCAAAACACTTTATAGACTACTGTCCAGGCTTGCGGTCATATCTGTAGGAATTTACAGGGTAAGTTCCTCAGAAAGAACACCAAAAGGACACCGCTCACAACCAGATCACAGATCAATACACCAATATTTTTGACGTGGTTAAAACCCTCAAAGAGGGAAACAGTCCACGGCCTGAGCCAACGCGGCCACTTCAGGGAATTTATTAATCAAAGAATGAAAATTTACATAAGCTTCTCTCATGCACGGATAATCCTACAAATGACCCTCCATGCGCTTTAAATAGAATTCATGGACCAATCGGGTGTCAAGCCACGGATCAAGTGTCGGTAATACCGAGGAGAGAATGAACCGTCGGATCACTACATATCGTGACCGTCGGATTGTAAGTTACAAAATGTACAACGGTAAAGAAACACAATTTACCTAACTCTATACTAGACCAAGTTGTACTTAACTATTTCCTATGTGTCGGAATATCCTAACATCCCCCCTTAAGAACAACTTGGGATAGGATTGAAGGATTTACAAATATGACACAATAGGAGAAGGAAGGAGGCACTAGAGCCTATCCCCCCTTAGTGACAACTTCCTGAACTCCAACCATAAATCGAAGTTTAGTGAACTTCGCCTCTGTGAGAGCCTTTGTGAAGATGTCTGCAACTTGATCATCTGTTGAACAATATTTCACTTCAAGAACATGGTCGTGAATGAGCTTTCTGATGAAGTGCATGTGCAGTTCAATGTGTTTGCTGCGCTGATGTTGAACTGGATCTTTGCATAGCTGAATGGCACTTTGATTATCACACCAAAGTGTAGTCGGATGCTGCTGCTGAAAGCCAAATTCTGACAGGATCTGACGAAGCCACAAGGCTTCCTTACTAGCTTCTACGGCACCACGATACTCTGCTTCTGCTGATGAAAGAGAAATGGCAGCTTGTTTCTTACAAGCCCATGTAATAGGTCCTGAACCAAGAGTGAACACATAACCGACAGTAGACTTCCGATCATCAGGGTCACCAGCCCAATCAGAATCAGTGAAACCAACCAATAGAAGAGCTGCTTCGGCACTGTAATGAATCCCAAACTGAACTGTACCTCGAACATAACGAAGTATTCTTTTAGCTGCTTTCCAATGACTTTCACGGGGGTTTTGCATGAACCGAGCAACAAGGCCAACAGCAAAGGAAAGATCAGGACGAGTATGGGTTAGATACAAAAGTTTTCCTACAAGTTGACGGTATAAGGTAGCATCAACTTCAGGAGAAGTACAAGTGACTGAGAGTTTGACTCCAGACTGAAAGGGAGAAGGGGCTGGCTTACAGTCTTCCATGTGAAAATGACGTAGAATATCACAAGCATACTTGGACTGGGAAAGGGAAATACCCTCCTTGGATTGCAAGACTTGAAGACTGAGAAAATAGTGTAAGTGTCCTAAGTCTGTCATTTCAAATTTCCTTTTGAGGCTAGACTTCACATGGTTTATAAGGTTGGGATCACTACCAGTAAGGATAAGATCATCAACATAAAGAACAAGGATGATAAGAGGGTTGCCCACTTTCTTGGTGTAGACAGTATTGTCAGCCCTTTATCCCTTCCTCATTGTAATGTTCCAAACTAGGGAAAATAGTGCTATGCAAAGCAAACAATAAAAATATCACCACAAAATTGAAACATTTAGTGCACACCCATAAAAAGTCCAACAATAACCATCAACTGAGCCATTTTATTATAATCTAGGAGCAAAGTACAATAATGTGGAAGTGGTGCACCTGGGCTTGCCTCAATGGCAAGCGTGATCAAGCCCAGGTGGTAATATGTCAAGACCAGATGGCACAAATAGCTGCTGCAATGATGCCCTGCGCTGCCCTTGTGAAATTATGCTGTCTGTTGCCAAGATGTTGCTGCAAACCCCACCACTGGTGCTCAAAAAATTCTGGGAAATTAACCTCGACTTCTCCAACAAATACCCAGAATAACCCACGAAGGAATTGGCCAAGTGTTGACCTCGGAATTTCGGCCCAAATTTCCCCTAGCTGCTGGTTGAGTTGGGAACCTTGTTTGACCCCTCAGATCCGCCCAGAAAATTCTGCAAAATTAGCCCCAAGCTCCTCATCCAAAACTCACCAAAACCCAGAAAGGGTTTGGCCTAGTTTTGACCTCGGGAATTCGGCCTCCCAAGAGCTATGTTCTCCTCCAACTGCTGAAATGTACGACCTGCCTGTGATTCCAAAATAATCCCTCCAAAACACACCAAAATGGCTGAGATAATCTTCCTCGAACTTCCCCTTATCTCTCCCAGCAATTACTCGCTCCACAAGCTGACCCACGAATTTCCCACATGTGCCCAGTGACAAGCTCCTGCGCAGACTCTGAGTGCTGTCAATCACACTGCTCTCAAAAAATAATCTCCAGCTCCCAAAATCCTCCCAAAGGTTAGTGTTCCCCTATATTTCCTTCACCAAAATTCCTCCGGCAATTGATCCCCCGAAGGGTCACAAAATAGCTACTACGTGTTCCTCTACTGTGTTCTCCTGAAGTACGCATTTGTTGAATGATAGTTGAGTGGAGTACACTGAATACCCACCTCAAATCTCCCGGAATGATAGAAAGAAACCTCACTAGGGTGGCACTTGTGGTCCACTAAAGTGGGTGGGTTCTCCGCTTGGAGAGCTCGTGCTAAATAACGAGTGACCCAAATAAGTAGCTCGTGTAACTAAGGTTGAATTCAATATGTCCAAAGATGCCAAATGAGGCTAAGCCTCCTCTATTTATAATTCGTGGGCCTCTTTTCCCCATTTGGGCCCCCTCCAACTAGAAATTCGACTTTCCTTCCTTAGTCATTCGAACTTCCCTCTAAGGTGGTGCACATTTCCTCATGTGGGTGGCCCCACGCTATGCCAACAAACATTTCAACCCCTTTTTTCCTTCCTAAGTCTTTTCCAAAAATCACATGGGTCCCACGGCCTCCAAAATTGTCAAAATTGTAGAATAGATAAACCTGTAACAATTTAATTTCGGAAGGGACATTACACTCACGAATTTGTCTCCTCTTCGCATCCACCTAAGGTTGATTGGGCCTTAGATCTGCACCTAGAATAGGCTTCTCAGCCTATTGTATCAACAAACTTATGCTTCAGCCTGTTGTCGCGCGGATTGACATGACAACACTCAAACCGGGGGCTGTCACTCTGATCCCCAATCCCTCCGTTTAAGCCTGTCTCCCGCGGCTAAGGGGGGTAGTCCCTGTGAGATGATGAGACCAACTGTCGACCAGTTGGTTGGGAGACACGAGATACGATATAAAAAAGCACTCGATGGATTTGATTAATTTAGCAGACCAGTGCCTTAAGAGATTGTGGTTAAAACGATTACTTGTTAAATGATATAAAAAATATGGACCATGAACAGCAATCATCTATCATCAGCTAAATCACAATGCTCTTAGAATGACCAAAACGATATCCAGCAACTGAAAAAATGAATGCTCTAAACCACCACGAATCATAAACCATTAACCAAATATCAATTTCGTGTTTCGACTCGAAAAATTTGAATCTGAGCATGAAAGATATAACATGAAAACCATTAAATCTGGCAAAAAGAATTTTCGTAAATTTTTTTATGCTTTCTCAAAATTATTTTTTTTTTTAATTTTTTTTTATTTTTATTTTTTATATTTTTATAAATAAAATCTAAAAAAAGTTATCAAATAAATCTAAAGAAAACTTGAATTAAAATTAATCTAAATTAAACTAAAATCTAACAATTATAAAAAATTTAAAATGAAAATTAAACTAAAGTCTAAAAACTAAAAAGAAAATTTTATTATTATTATTGTTATTATTATTATTTTTTTTAATTTTTATTTTTCAATATTATAAAAATGAAAATTAAAAAATCTAAAAATTATAAAATTTAAAATCTATTCTAAAACTAAATTATATTAAAACTAAACTATAATAAAACAAAACCTAAATAAATCTTTTTATTTTTATTTTTATTTTTTTTATCATAAAAATAAAACAAAAATCTACGCCAAACGACAAACGTATCATAAATCTAAACGACAAACGTATTGCTTATTTGATTTTTTTATGGAACTAAAATGAAATAAGAAATCTACATCTAACCTAACCTACGGAAAACATATATTACAAATTAAAGCATAAACTAAATCTACGCCTACGCTACAGGATCAATTCGTTAACCTATGAAAAACGCTGGGCGATGGAATACCTACGCAAAAATAAACCCAAACAAAAATTGCAGGCATATGTATATCCAAGTGAAAGAATGCTGAATGAATGAAGACGTGTCACGTAACCCCTGTGTAACCAGAACGCAATCAAGTGATCATAAACGTGCTATAGCTCACTAAGGCAGAAGACTGAAAACGAACGCATGCCCAGGACAACCTGCAACTATACACAGTCGAAAAGCGGCTTGAGGGTTACCTGACTGATCCTGGCGAGGAATGCGGTGATGGATCGATTCCTTGACTCAACGAAAGCTACCGAAATCTCGTCAGGGACAGTATGCCGCAGACAGAGAATCGGTTTGGAAACTTACCTGGCCCGAAAAGACTGTGCATACGCAGAGAAACGTATTGATGAAGAATGGCAGAAATAAACAATGAGAATCGATTTTACCTGAAGAAATCGAAACATTCGAGAATCGATTTTACCTGAAGAAATCGAAACATTCTCTCGCTCGTTGAGCCTGGCCTTTGCCACCTTGCGGATGCGTGTGGTATTTCTTTGAAACTTCTCACCCTGATCGTTGAACCGATACGTGATTATTCTCTTCAAGCCGTTCTCATCAGCGCTGATTACCTTGGGAAGCTGAAACTGTAAAGTGCACGGAGGACGGTACGATATCACATGGGCGACTGGCCTCAGATTTTGAGAGTTTGGATGGCGGCATAAAAGATTTCGACATGCATATCAGCGTGTTTCCGAAAAATAAGAAATTTGCGTTTTTTCTTTGCCTCTATTTGCAGACACGATGATTTTTTGACAGTCACGCGTAGCCGGCAGAGCGTTACAGGAGCAATGTAATAGATAAGAGGCCAACGCTGCTGGATGATCTGCGGTTTGACAAAAATAGATGAACGCTGGCTGGTGATTTGCAGGCTTGCTGCTCCAAACTTTAATGATAAAACCCCAAAAATTCTTCAAATACCAGCACCTGCAAAAGAAAAACAAAACCCTAATGAAGACTGTATAAAGCAGAAATTTTAAACCCTAGATCAGAAAATTCTGAAACAACTGATTAATGTACAGATTTGGCCCCTTAACAGCCAGATTCGGCAATAAGCACGGAAAATATTTAAAGAACAGAAATTTCAGATTGTCACTGTGAAAAACTTCAGAAAATCTCTCATGCAGATCAGAAAAATAAAACTGAATGATAGACCCAGGATCAAATCCAACTGGGCTCAGCAAAAAATGCTTGCGGGAGTTGGCTGGTTCAGCCGAGAACTTCCCCGAATGCCCACAAATTTCCTTTAGAAAATGTTTTCTGCACAACTCAAAACAACCGTCAATAAAGAGGGCAAAAATGCTGCTAGATCTCAAAAAGTAATGGAGAAACCTGCCATTACTTCAGAAACCCTAACAGCACTCAAAACCCAGCAAGTGAACAAGATACCTGTGCTCACAATACTCTACAAAAAGCTATTATTAATGGCTGAAAATAACATATGCAGAAAATGAAATGATCTCACAGCATTCCAAGAGAGTAACACCAGCAAGATATGGACCCCAAAGTCTTCTTTTATTAACCAGAAACAGATTTACAAGAGAGCTTCTTCAGTACCAGACTCACAGATCCAATAATCTGAAATGACCCCCTAAGACCCTATATAAAGGAAATGATCCCAACGGCTAGTTCGAGTGATCCATGTTGAAATGATCTCGACCGTTGATGAGGATCAAGACATCTCTTGATCTCATCCGTCGATTTATTAAAAAATAATATTTTGCATTCATTCACTTAAAATATTATTATTTTATTAGTTAGGGTTTTTGCTCTATTTTATGATTTTTTTATTATTTTATTATTTTTATTCATTTTTTAATTTTTTAATTCATTTTAAAATGGATCATCGAACTAAGCCTTCGGAAACATCACCTAGGACCTAGGACTTAGGACTCATGAGGGGATTTAAAACATTTTTCGACCCTCAGGACACATTACATCATGACTTTTACAATTTACATCTTAAGGGAGAAAACCCCTTTAACATAGACCCTCACAAATCACCCAGCTCTGCGACACAACGATAATCTAGCAGATCAACACACTAGGATTCTCCTAAAGTTCTAATGACAAAATCCATCCCGGCTTTGGGGTCAGGTTTGAAGGAAAACTCTGCCGATCCATGGATCGGTGAGACGAAAAACCTTCCGGGACGTAGATTACCACTAGAAAGTTAGGTCCACCTAGGCAATTCACATACACGACTCATGTCTGCTAAGATTATTTACAATTCATACATGCAGACTGGGTTTACAATCAAAATGATTAAGCTACTGATGACTGCAGGATGGCACGGACACGCTAATCAGGTGCTGCCCCTTTTTGCAAAGAAAAGGGGGGTGTACTGCATGGGTAGTTGACCAGTAGAGGTCAACACAGCCCTTTTCCTATTATGACAGACCTTCGGCCCATTGTCTTCGACAATGTAACTCGGATGGCTTCTTTCAAATTAATCATTGTAAATGCAATAGGCTCAACTTGGTCATCTTTGATTCGAATCTCAGGATAAGAGAGTTCGGATGTCAGAGAGGTAACACAATTTTTTTTTTTCTCTTGCTTCTTATACCACAGGGAACTTGGATCACACTTTCGATACGTAACTCGGATGTCATTTCTTTAAGAATACTCTTCAACTTCCTTCAACCTAGCTCTGAAACCATGTTGAAATTCGATTGCAAGTTGAATTTTTGATCTTCATAATTACTTGTGAAGGTGTTATTGTTCTTTTGAGCATTTCTTTATTCTTCATCAAGCAATTATAATTTAACAATTTAGCCATTCAAGTTCAAGAAAATAGAGATCACAGTGCACAATAGATAGGAGATAATTTTACCCTGGGAAAACCCACAATGGGGACTGTCTTGCTACATCATGGGAGCTTATAGTGATATAGTTAAGTCTATTGCTATAGTCTCTAGTCATCTACCATCAAGATCACAATATTTCACATGTTATATTTAAGTATTAGGTGTGTATGTATACAATCTTGGGATATGGGGCTGCTTTAAATTAGTTTTGAGAAGACATCTTAAGTGACCTGTTGTCGCGCGGATTGACACGACAACGCTCAGACCGGGGGCTGTCACTCTGATCCCCGATCTCTCCGTTTAAGCCTGTCTCCCACGGCTAAGGGGGGTAGACCCCGTGAGATGATGAAGGCCAATTGCCAAACAGTTAGGCTGGGAGACACAATGCACTAAAATGATTTTATTAATTTGGTGGACCAGTGCCTTATGAGATTGATTTTTGAAGGATTACTTGATGAACGATGTAAGAACATAAACCATGAACAACAACTATTTATCATCAAATAACTAGAACCATGTTTAAATATCCAGTAAAACCATAAAGTTCCTGTAATGACCAAATCTCAATAATGATATTAGCAACTAAGAAAATACTGATGCAATTATAAATCACAAATCGTTAACCAGATAATCATTCATGTACAGATAAAGCATTCATTCCGCATTTATAGATTTGAATCTCAGCATGGAAGTAACTGGATCTTGTCACAAGAGAGAACTTTTCCAATTTTTTTTTATTTTTTTTTTTATTTTTTATTTTTTATTTTTATTTTTTTTTTATTTTTTATTTTTTATTTTTATTTTTATTTTTTATTTTTATATTTTTTAAATAAATTTAAAAGAAAATGAATCTAAAATGAGACTTAGCTAAAAAGATAAAACTAAAATTTTAAGATCTAATTCTAACTAAGATCTAAAATATTAAAATCTAAAATTAGAACTAATCTAACAAAAGCCTAAGAATTAAAAATTAATCTAAAACTTAACCAAGCCAAAATAAATCTTTTTATTTTTTATTTAAATTTTTATTTTAGAAAAATTCCAAAAAAAAAGGAAAACGATTTATTATAAAAATTAAAACCTAAAAATTAAAATCAAACAAAAGTTAAATCTAAAACAAATTAAAATCTATTTCAAATATAAAACGAAACTAATAAAATTTTAAATCTAACATAAAACTGAAGTCGAGATTTTAAAAATATCTAAAGTCTAAATAAAAAAAACTTGAAATTAAAATTTGATATGAAAACAAAATTGAAATTATACCTGAAACCCAAACCGTAATACGTATTGCGTGACCAAAGGAGGCTCGATCTACCTTAAATCTGACAAACCTGGCCCGGAAATGAAAATGTGAATCGTAGAACTGGGCATCGATCTGAAAACGAATTGCTGTGATGAGAAACCGGCGGTGAATGGGATCGAAGACCGGCTAGTCCGCCCAGACAGTCACGCGCAGAACGATTGATGAATGACAGAAATCACCAGATTTACGAATGTGCTGAATGCTTTTAATTCTCAAACAGCAGATTAACTGTATTATTGCTGCCGCTGCAGAGTATTTTGGTGATCTGAAGGAATTGAAGGGGGTTTCTAACACCAGATAGCAGCAAAAAACGCCTTTGCATTCACGTTTCTCCAGCGGTGATCAATAAAACGCGTGGATATTCCTGACGTTGCACCTATTGAATGGAAACTGAAAGTGCCGGGAAAATTGATCCTCGCTCAATCTCAAAGGCTCAATCGATTTTCGTTTTGAATGGGTGCCGTTTTCATCATATTTTTGTTGGAGAGATTATGCAGTGATAGATACAGCCTCATGGATCAATTCCATTAACATAAAACAAAATTGATCTTCATGATAATAATGCGTAGGTGACTGTGTGGTTTTGAAAGGCATGCGGGTCCACAGTTTTGCTGGTTTGCTGATCCGCAGGTTCTCACAAGTTCATGTCATTGTTTTTGGCAGCCTGAAAAAGACAAGATCACTGAAAACCCTAATATAAGCAAAACCCCCCAAAGAAAAAGCTAATTAATTTACAAATTTTGGCCCTTCTTCAGCCAGATTCAGCAAATAAGAACAGGAATACTTTAGAATATCAGATAAGCTTCAGAAATCTCTCATGTAAACCAGAAAAGAAACTTTAAATGATTAACCCAGGGCCAAAATCAGCTGGGCTCTGCAAAGAAGAGCCTGTGGGAGTCGGCTGGTTCAGCCTAGAACTTCCTCAAACGCCCACCAATATTTCTTCAGTAAAGATTTTTCTGCACAGCTCAAGCAACCATCAGAAAAGAGAGAAAGAATACTGCTAGATCTCAGGAAATAATGGAGATACCTGCCATTATTTCAGAAACCCTAACAACACTCAAACCCTAGCAAGTGAACAAGATACCTGTGCTCACAATACTCTAAAAACAAGCTATAATTGATGGCTGAAAAAGTGAAATATGCAGAAAATTTAAAAGTCTCACAGCACTTCCAGAGAGTAACACCAGCCAGATTTGGACCCCAAAGTCTTCTTTTATTAACCAGAAAACAGATTACAAGAGAGCTTTTTCAGTACAAGACTCACAGATCGAATGATATGAAATGACCCCCTAAGACCCTATATAAAGGAAATGATCCCAACGGCTAGTTCGAATGATCCATGTAGAAATGATCTCGACCGTTGATGAGGATCAAGACATCTCTTGATCTCATCCGTCGATTTATTCACTTAAAATATTATTATTTTATTAGTTAGGGTTTTTGCTTTATGTTTTTAATTTTTTATTATTTTTTATTTATTTCATTTTTAAAATTTTAAAATTTTTATTTATTTTATTATTTTATTTCATTTTTTAAATGGATCATCGAACTAAGCCTTCGGAAACATCACCTAGGACCTAGGACTTAGGACTCACGAGGGGATTTAAAACATTTTCAACCCTCAAGACACATTTCATGATGACTTTTTACAATTTACATCTCATGGGGACAAACCCACTTAATACAGACCCTCACAAAACACCCAGTTCTGCGACACAACTATAATCTAGCAGATCAACACACTAGGATTCTCCTAAAGTTCTAATGACAAAATCCATCCCGGCTTTGGGGTCAGGTTTGAAGGAAAATTCTGCCGATCCATGGATCGGTGAGACGAAAAACCTTCCGGGACGTAGATTACCACTAGAAAGTTAGGTCCACCTAGGCAATTCACATACACGACTCATGTCTGCTAAGATTATTTACAATTCATACATGCAGACTGGGTTTACAATCAAAATGATCAAGCTGCTGATGACTGCAGGATGGCACAGAAACGCTGATCAGGTGCTGCCCCTTTTTGCAAAGAAAAGGGGGGTGTACTGCATGGGTAGTTGACCAGTAGTGGTCAACATCTGGCTCTACTTGGGGACACGTTGCTGCACTGTAGGAATGTGAGAATCCAGAATCTGCACCCATACAACACATAGATAAAAATAAGTAGCGTCCATTCCGAAATCATCATATACATTAAGCACAGGAAAGATAAAAGCTCTTCATTTATTGACTAACTAACAACATGAAAAGTAAATCTAATCCTAAAAACAGAAATGAAATGCTGAAAAGACAAGGTGTAGGGATAGAAATACAATACAGAAGATGCCCCATGGCATCAGATATCATCTCTGAAGAACAGCTTGAGCATTTGGCCGTTCACTGGTAGATCAAGTGGTTCGCCATCCAATCTGCTCAAGTAGAATGAGTTCGGCCCGACTATATCTCTAATGATGTATGGTCCCAGCCACAAACTATCAAACTTCTTATGTTTTCCCGGCTTTTCATTTTTGCGATCCCAAAGTAAAACCATATCTCCAACCTGCAAAGATCTAGATCGAGAGCATTTATCAAAGCTTTTCTTAATATTAGATTGATTTTTACATATAGCCTCAAAAGCTGTCCGACGAGCCTCATCTAATTCCACAATCTGATCTATCCTATTCTGAACAACATCTTTATTAGTGGAAAAATTTTGGAGAAGCTGATAAGCTGGCAATTTTAGGTGCACAGGTAAGGTAACATTTAAGCCATAAACTAATTCAAAGGGTGATTTACCAGTAGACTTCTTCTTAGTAATTCTGTCTGCCCACAAAGCATACTTGATTTTGCTGTCCCAAGACTTCTTGTTATCTCCTACTATCTTCTTGATAATGGTTATGAGATTTTTATTACTTGATTCAGCCAAACCATTACCCTGAGGATAGTAATTCGACGAATGAGATAAGACAATGCCATACTTGAAACAAAAAGATGTAAACTCTGAAGAACTAAAAGCCTTGGCATTGTCCGTAGTGATCTTAGCGGGGACACCAAATCTAGTAATGATGTTATTTTCAATGAAATCCATAATAACCTTTTCAGTGGCATTCTTAGCAGGAATGGCTTCGACCCATTTAGTGAAATAATCTGTAGCAGTCAAAATCCATGAGTAGCCATTGCTAGAATTTTCATGGAACTTCCCTATGAAGTCCAGACCCCAATGCTGAAAAGGTGCCTCCACAATAACAGGTTGTAGAGGAAGGGCAGCAAGCTTCTGCTTCCCAGTGAACAGCTGACAGGCTTGACACGTTCTAACATACTTGTGCACATCAGAAAAAATCGAAGGCCAATAATAGCCAGCTCTCAGGATTTTGTGGGCGGTAGTTCTAGCGGCATAATGACCACCACAAAATCCTGAATGAAATTCAGAGATTAATCTTTTGGACTCAACATCGTCAACACACCTAAGCACTATGCCCTCAGGATTTCTCCATCCAAGGCCATCCTTCATAAGGCAGTACTTAGTGGCTTTTAGTCTAAGAGCCCTTCTCTTATGAGCGACTAAATGGTTAGGACATGCAAGATTGGTTAAGTAGTAAACTATGTCCTTATACCATTCATGCTCTGCTAATCTTTTCAATTCTGGCGAAGATAGATCGTTAAGGCAAAACAAACCAAGAGTCTTTTCATTACTTTCAGTTAACATTTGAGCTAATCCTTGGCCTTTGATTAGCTTGGTGGGTCTGATTTCCAAATCATACTCCTGTATCTTAGTAACCCACCTAGCACGAGTCCCTAAGCAATCGGTTTGAGTTAATATGTCTTTAACAGCAGAATGTGGGACGAAAGCAATGATCTTAGAATAACCCACATAAGTTTTAAAATGCTTAAGAGACTTGACCAGGGCATAAGCCTGCTTTTCCATGGTATTGTACTTCAATTCGGAGTTTTGAAGTGCTCTACTCATGAAAGCAATAGGCTGCTCGTGACCATCTCGATTCTTTTGAAGCAAGACACCGGCAATGGTATCTTCAGAAGCGAAAGAAAAAATCATGAAATCCTTGGAGTAATTAGGACTAACCAGGACAGGAGCTTTTGCAATAGCGGACTTGATTTCTTGGAAAGCCTTTTTGCCCTCTTCTTGCCAGACAAATTTTGCATCTTTCTTCAGAAGACTTTGAATGGGCTTAGCTATTTCTGCATAATTTGGGATGAATCTTCTAATAAAATTTATCTTTCCAAGGAAAGACTGAAGGGATTTAAGATTATGCGGGAGAGGAATCTTTTGAATTGCTTCAACTCGTTCGGGATCGATCTTGATTCCTTCCTTAGAAATGATATGACCGAGTAATTTCCCTTCTGTTACCCCAAAAATAGATTTAGCCGGATTCAAAGAAATTCCATATTCTCTGCATCTATCGAAAACTTTCCTAAGATGATCTATATGACTGATACCATCTTTAGAGAAAACGGTAAGATCGTCTTGGTAAATTTCGATAATTTTCCCGATCAACCCTTTGAAGGCATAATCCATGGCCCTCTGGAAAGTAGCCCCAGCATTTGTTAACCCAAATGGCATTCTGATGTATTCAAAAGTACCCCATGGTGTTGTAAATGTGGTCTTGTGTCGATCTTCCTTTTTAACCCAAACTTGATTATACCCAGAAAAGCCATCTAGCAATGACATCATTCCAGACCCAGTTACTCTTTGCAACAAAGTTTCCATGTTTGGCAAAGGGTAATTATCCTTTTTGCATGCTAGATTAAGGTTTCTAAAATCGACACAAAGTCTTATTGTACCGTTCTTTTTCCTAACAATCACCAAATTCGAACACCATGTCAAATGCCTAGTTTGAGCGATGATCCCTGCTGAAAGCATCTTTGCAAGTTCTTTCTCGACCAAGGGGGCTAATTTCGGATTAATTTGCCTAAGTTTCTGCCGAAAGGGTTTAGCATTCTCGTCCTTTAAGGGATAGTATGCTCCATAACATCTTCCCTATAGCCTTTTAATTCATCATAGGAAAAAGCTAAAACATCTCTATATTTATGAAGTAAATCAGTTAACTTTTTCCTTTCCTCCAAACTAGTACCTTTACCAATTTTAACTATTCTCGGATTTTTAGAAGTACCAATGTTGATTTCGAGGTACTCACCTGGGTCCAACTTGTTTTCTTCTCTCAGCTTCGTAGCATCATGCCGATCAAAATGTTGCTCTAAGGCAACTACATTTATGGGAGTAGGATTTATGATATGTCTATGATCTAAAGAACCATCCTCGCCAGAAACTATCCGGAAATCCTCAAACTCATCCAAACTATTGAGAAAACGAACGACTTGTTTTTCATCATTAAAAACTTGCCAATGCTCTGAGTTGTCTGGAACAGATGGTCTGAATATTACTTCCATTTTAATTTTATCGTTAATTAACTCGTCAGACAACTGGAAAGTGGTAGCAGCTACGGCAAGTTCATCTGCCAAACTATTTAGCTCTCTAGGAATTGCTTCAAGGTTAAGGGCATCGAAGTGCTCCATAGTATCCCACACAGCATTTCGATAGTTTCTTAATCTCTGATTTCTACATGTGAATTTGTTTTTAAGCTGCATGATAACCAGATCGGAATCCCCCTTGATGCTAAGCAATTTAATCCTTAAAGCTTTGGCCAATTCAAGTCCCAACAATATGGCTTCATACTCAGTGACATTGTTGGTTGCTTCAAATTCTAGACGATAGGCAAACTTGAATATGTGACCAAGGGGAGACTTAAGCACTATTCCAGCACCCTTACCATGACTAGAGAACGCACCATCGAAGTACATATACCAGACTTCATCTTTAAGATTCTTAACCTTATCATCCGGAGGAATTATGAAATTAGACATGATAGAATAGTTCCCGATGTCAGATTGCTCTCTAATTATTTCATTATGAGGCTTCTTAGGATCTTCAACATGAAACTTCCTCTCGGGCTCTCTATTTAGCCTAACAAAACCATCACCGCTAGGAGAAGGAATCATAGCATATGACCAATTCATCTGAATGCTTCCTCCTAGATCAGAGGCCCACTTTCTAGATAACAGCATACCCCAAGCATCAGGTACATCAACGACAACAATATCCATAACAACCATGATGTCCGGGTAAACTGAAAGGTGAACTTGTAAATCCTTGATTAAACCATGTACTTCGATTTTCTTAGAATCCATAGCACATATATTATAGTAGGGTCTAGAAACTCTTAAGTTAAGCTGTTCCATGACCCTTTTAGTCATAACGCAAGCAGATGCACCTGAATCCAACATGCAGTTATTCAATTTATACCCGTTGACTAATAAGGTGATAAAGAAGGGTTGATGACCTTTGTTATCAGCATCCACGCTTTGCAGATAAATAGGAGCATCATGATAGTCAACCTCGCGAATCTTCTGCTGAGAAGTGTTGACTTGAGGACCCTGAATTGCCTTTAGTAACTTGTCTTTTTGGGAAGGGATCTTAGCGATCTCAGATACAGGAACCCAGATTTTTGCGTTGTTAAACCAACTTCCCAAATCGACATCTATTCCAGAGTTTATGCCAGGGCTTAAAGTTCGAGGGGGAATTTGATTCCCGCTCTGATCTTTATCCCTTCTTTGGTATGTCAAACCCTTATCTCTAGCAATTTTTAAAATTTTCTCAGGAGAGGGTTTCTCACCATATAACCTAGCTAAAATGTCATCTTCATTTTCAAGGTTATTTATACTAAAAGCAGATGAAGGATTCATAACATCATAGCTCCTTTCCTTAACCTCTATCCAATCATTCATAGGCAAAGGAAACTTGCTCCCTACTACGTTTATTTGCTCACCTGTCCCAAACATTCCATTATCCAAGAGTCTTCTGATAATGGGACAAGAGGACTCTTCGTGAAAAGTATCGCAAGCACGACAATAAGGAGGAGCATTATCTACCAGATTAGTAAGCGGATTAGGGGGTCTCTGCTCACTAGATTGACCCCTTCTTTGCCAATTATTATTTCTGTTATTATTATTTCGAGGTTGAAAATTTTGCGATTGCGTTCTTTCCATTTGAATCAATCTATTCTGCAAAGTGTTTATCTCCTTATTATGATTAATTTCCATAGTTTCAATTTTTTGAAGCAATTTAAGAACAAGCTCACTTTCTGGCTCTTGGACTGCTTTTCCCTTAGGTTCCTTTAGTTTCGTAGCAGCCCTATCAAAACCTGGGATTTCAGACTTCCCAGAAGCTGCCTTGTCCTTTTCAAGTTCTACAACTAAGGCTTGGCAATCTCGATAATCAGTAAGTTTAGCACGCCTTAACTCATAAGATGGTTCAGGACCAAAGGCATCAATGTAAAAATCTTGGAGAGTTTTATCTGTAGGTTTATAGTCTTGAGGTAATTCTCTAATAATACCATTAAACCTTCTATTAAATTCTTCAACAGTTTCATCCTCTCTCTTTTTCATCAGAGTAAGAGCTCTTACAAGATGTCTTCCCTCTCTCTTATCTCCATATTTTTCTCTAAATGAATTAATGATTGATTGTAAAGAGTTAAATGAACTTGGAGGTTTTTCTGTAAACCAGTCATAAGCATCACCTCCTAGAGTCAAGATAAAAAGAGTCATCCTGACATCTTCATGATCAAAATCAGGAGATCTAGCATACTTAGCCATCCATATGTTGAAATCTCGCAAATGGGAATTAACAGTAATGGCATTATCTCCTTGAAAGTTAGGCAATTTGTCTATCCCAACAGATGGAATAGCATTGGGGTATCCAGGAATGTTAGAAAAATCACAAGGGGCATACAGACTCATGGTGCTGCGCCTAACTTGACCTTTAAAGAGCAAATGAATATCGGAAAGGGCTTCTTGTCCAAGATTTGCAAGGAGTGTACGAGAAGCGAGTTTGTGTGATCGCACCCTGTAAACCTTTTCAGGATCAGGAGTGGGGTTGCACAGACTGCTTGGATGTCTTCTAGTGTACACTCTTGCAGATAATATAGGAAGTGGAGTCGCCACTTGAACAAGAAGTTAAACACAGAAAAGCTTGAAATGTAAGAACCAAGGACAGAAAAACTCTATCCCCGGCAACGGCGCCAAAAAATGTTGTCGCGCGGATTGACACGACAACGCTCAGACCGGGGGCTGTCACTCTGATCCCCGATCCCTCCGTTTAAGCCTGTCTCCCACGGCTAAGGGGGGTAGACCCTGTGAGATGATGAAGGCCAACTGCCAAACAGTTGGGCTGGGAGACACGATGCACTAAAATGATTTTATTAATTTGGTGGACCAGTGCCTTATGAGATTGATTTTTGAAGGATTACTTGATAAACGATGTAAGAACATAAACCATGAACAACAGCTATTTATCATCAAATAACTAGAACCATGTTTAAATATTCAGTAAAACCATAAAGTTCCTGTAATGACCAAATCTCAATAATGATATTAGCAACTAAGAAAATACTGATGCAATCACAAATCGTTAACCAGATAATCATTCATGTACAGATAAAGCATTCATTCCGCATTTATAGATTTGAATCTCAGCATGGAAATAACTGGATCTTGTCACAAGAGAGAACTTTTCCAATTTTTTTTTTATTTTTATTTATTTATTTATTTTTTATATATAAATAAATTTAAAAGAAATGAATCTAAAATGAGACTTAGCTAAAAAAAATAAAAAAAATAAAAACTAAAATTTTAAGATCTAAAATATTTAAATCTGAAATTAAAACTAATCTAACAAAAGCCTAAGCCTAAGAATTAAAAATTAATCTAAAACTTAACCAAGCCAAAAATAAATCTTTTTATTTTTTATTTAAATTTTTATTTTAGAAAAATTCCAAAAAAAAAAGGAAAACGATTTATTATAAAAATTAAAACGATTTATTATAAAAATTAAAACCTAAAAATTAAAATCAAACAAAAGTTAAATCTAAAACTAATTAAAATCTATTTCAAATATAAAACAAAACTAATAAAATTTTAAATCTAACATAAAACTGAAGTCGAGATTTTAAAATATCTAAAGTCTAAATCAAAAAAAACTTGAAATTAAAATTTGATATGAAAACGAAATTAAAATTATACCTGAAACCCAAACCGTAATACGTATTGCGTGACCAAAGGAGGCTCGATCTACCTTAAATCTAACAAACCTGGCCCGGAAATGAAAATGTGAATCGTAGAACTGGGCATCGATCTGAAAACGAATTGCTGTGATGAGAAACTGGCGGTGAATGGGATCGAAGACCAGCTAGTCTGCCCAGACAGTCATGCGCATAACGATTAATGAATGACAGAAATCACCAGATTTACGAATGTGCTGAATGCTTTTAATTCTCAAACAACAGATTAACTATATTATCGCTGCCGCTGCAGAGTACTGTGGTGATCTGAAAGAAATGAAGGGGGTTTCTAACACCAGACAGCAGCAAAAAACGCCTTTGCATTCACGTTTCTCCAGCAGAGACCAATAAAACGCGTGGATATTCCTGACGTTGCGCCTATTGAATGGAAACTGAAAGTGTCGGGAAAATTGATCCTCGCTCAGTCTCAAAGGCTCAATCGATTTTTGTTTTGAATGGGTGCCGTTTTCATCATATTTTTTTGGTGGAGAGATTATGCAGTGATAGATACAGCCTTATGGATCAATTCCATTAACATGGAACAAAATTGATCTTCATGATAATAATGCGTAGGTGACTGCGTGGTTTTGAAAGGCACGCGGGTCCATAGTTTTGCTGGTTTGCTGATCCGCAGGTTCTCACAAGTTCATGTCATTGTTTTTGGCAGCCTGAAAAATACAAGATCACTGAAAACCCTAATATAAGCAAAACCCCCCCCAAAAAAAAGCTAATTAATTTACAAATTTTGGCCCTTCTTCAGCCAGATTCAGAAAATAAGAACAGGAATACTTTAGAATATCATATAAGCTTCAGAAATTTCTCATGTTAAACAGGAAATAAACTTTAAATGATTAACCCAGGGCCAAAATCAGCTGGGCTCTGCAAAGAAGAGCCTGTGGGAGTCGGCTGGTTCAGCCTAGAACTTCCCCAAACGCCCACCAATATTTCTTCAGTAAAGATTTTTCTGCACAGCTCAAGCAACCATCAGAAAAGAGAGCAAGAATGCTGCTAGATCTCAGGAAATAATGGAGATACCTGCCATTATTTCAGAAACCCTAACAACACTCAAACCCTAGCAAGTGAACAAGATACCTGTGCTCACAATACTCTAAAAACAAGCTATTATTGATGGCTGAAAAAGTGAAATATGCAAAAAATTTAAAAGTCTCACAGCACTTCCAGAGAGTAACACCAGCCAGATTTGGACCCCAAAGTCTTCTTTTATTAACCAGAAAACAGATTACAAGAGAGCTTTTTCAGTACAAGACTCACAGATCGAATGATCTGAAATGACCCCCTAAGACCCTATATAAAGGAAATGATCCCAACGGCTAGTTCGAATGATCCATGTAGAAATGATCTCGACCGTTGATGAGGATCAAGACATCTCTTGATCTCATCCGTCGATTTATTCACTTAAAATATTATTATTTTATTAGTTAGGGTTTTTGCTTTATTTTTTTTATTTTTTTTTTAATTTTTTATTTATTTCATTTTTAAAATTTTTATTTATTTTATTATTTTATTTCATTTTTTAAATGGATCATCGAACTAAGCCTTCGGAAACATCACCTAGGACCTAGGACTTAGGACTCACGAGGGGATTTAAAACATTTTCAACCCTCAAGACACATTTCATGATGACTTTTTACAATTTACATCTCAAGGGGACAAACCCACTTAATACAGACCCTCACAAAACACCCAGTTCTGCGACACAACTATAATCTAGCAGATCAACACACTAGGATTCTCCTAAAGTTCTAATGACAAAATCCATCCCGGCTTTGGGGTCAGGTTTGAAGGAAAACTCTGCCGATCCATGGATCGGTGAGACGAAAAACCTTCCGGGACGTAGATTACCACTAGAAAGTTAGGTCCACCTAGGCAATTCACATACACGACTCATGTCTGTTAAGATTATTTACAATTCATACATGCAGACTGGGTTTACAATCAAAATGATCAAGCTGCTGATGACTGCAGGATGGCACAGAAACGCTGATCAGGTGCTGCCCCTTTTTGCAAAGAAAAGGGGGGTGTACTGCATGGGTAGTTGACCAGTAGTGGTCAACATGACCTTCACCCTCACTTATTTTGTAGGATCCTAACCACCAAAATCTATTGTTCAACCAAGTCTAAGTGTTTAGAATGTGTGAAATGGCTGCCTAAAAACCCTCGATTTTCTCTCTAGATGAGGCAGTGATCTTCCTTTCACTCATCACCCAAGCCCTTCTTAATTTATCACCCTCCACCTACAATGTTGCTAGCTTTTCTTTACTCCCTCCTACGACTCAAAGTAAGCCTAGTCAACCTTTCGGGATAGCCCCCTTGGATTAGGTTTCCACTTGATCTGAAGTGAGAGGAGAGTTGATGAGGTGATAGTGGCCAACCTCGAGTTTCACAAGGCTGGCATTTATCTCTGGGACTTTAAGTTAAAGGTGCTAGTTTGTGTGGTAACTAGGTTATTTTGAAATGTATACAATTGGCCTTTTGATTTGTGATTAATTAACATGAACTTCCTTGCAATCATTATTTGATTATTCTTTTGTACGTCTTTGATGTATCCATCTATATAGTAGATATATTTAAGCATATTTTTTTCCAACGAAAACCTTGCGAGATTCCCTCTTTTTCCTCATAATATCTAGATGGAGGGTTGTTCGACCACCAAACACAGTGGTCGCTGCTAACCCAAAGAGACATGACTAGATTTAAACTTGTGATCTTTGGTGTCCCTGTAAGCAACATGCCTTGGATGGATGGTTCAATTGCTCAAGCTAACTATTGGGGCTATCTTTAAGTCTCTTATATATATATATCATGGGACTTTTTGTTTGGTTTAACAATCTTTCTTGTTAATATTTTGGAAAGTGTTTGATCTTTTTGTTGAACTATTTGTCTTCTTAGTTGAAGTTGATGTTCAAAAGAAATGGAGAAATATTTGATGATATGTGGACACTTGTGTGCTTTTGTTTAATGAGATTTGTTATTGTTGTAACATTGTCAAATATGAGAATGTCAACAGATCATTCTTAATGTTTTGTTAGTGAACAATGCTCATGGTTCTAATATGTTGAGGGTATGGCTTAAAATCTAGAACTCTAAAGGTTTACCTTATCATTTTTTCTTTGTTTTATGGGAAGCTTATTATAGTAACATGGTAATTTCTTTTAAGTATTTTTATCTCCATTGGAATCTCTTGGTGTTGTTATTTTGGGAATAAGGAAGATTTGCCACCTTTTCTTGGACTATTTTCAGTGATTCACAATCTCATGCAAAAATACGATTCAACCAACACCCTCTTTTATCCATTTGTACACTGTTTAAATTTTATGATATAGGCCTATAATAGTTTGACTTTCTTTGTTTATTTTTCTCTATAAATTTGTTGAACACGTCTATAATATGCATGCATGAGTAGTATTTCTTACATTCACTCATTTCTAGGTGCTTCCTGTGATGATTGATTGTGGGACAAATAATGAGAAGCTCCTTGGAGATCCTTTATGTAAGTATTTATTTTGAATACCATAGATTATCTCTTTTTGATAATGTATAATAGTTTTCTTTGGTTGTGAATGAGTATTCAATTGATAAACAATAATGGAGGTAATATAGGGCATACCACTTGCATACACAATGCAATATTTTTTCTTAGTAGTCTCTAGTTCATGCTATTAGAATGAAAATGATTAAAGAGTAAGAATTCTATGAAGCAAATAATTCTAGAATTTTTTAATGCCTGAAAGCCTAGAGACATCAAATGACACCTATAATTACAATTGAAAATTGGATAGGATCAATTTTTGTATTTGATTGTTTACCTCCCAAGGGATCCTTGATGCCAAAATAATGTGTTCCTATTCTTCACAATACAAAATAAAACAACTACATCAAAATGTGGTAAACAATCTACAATTCCTCTTAAGGGAAAATGCTTTATCTTATCATATGCATGAAATATGATTGTCGCAATTTATATGAATTGCGGAATGGTTTGACACAAAGGCACTACCAAATATATGTAGCTTTGTGACATAGGGCATGAGAAACATTTTAAATTGAACATGTCTTGGTTAACAACAACATTGCATTGGTAACAAATGAAGCAATTTCGCTTTTCAAGGCTTGAGTTGTTTTCCAATATACTTTTCGCTTGATATCTTTGTTGCTATATGAATTACAATATCACATGACTAGAGATAATTCTGTTAGCTGCTAATTGTGATAGTGGATTCGAGTAGATATTAGAAATAGGAGGAAATATCCTTTATAAGGTTGTTGAAACATGCTGAGCTCATTTGATGTTCATGCTGATGGATGACATTTTGTGGTCAATATTTTGTGTTCAAGAGGTGATGAAATAAATGTTTAAGCTTCATATTATTTCAAGTATAATTGGTCTAACGCCCATGTAAACCAATACTTCATAATGAACTTTATCAGTCCATTAGATATCTAGGTCTACCGTTCTAAGTCAATAGACTATGCATCTCAACATTTAATTATGATGACGATGATGATGATGTTTATTTTCACCTAAGACGAACAATGTCTATTGGACAAATAAAAGGAATTACATGAAGCTCATTATGGTTTTGATAAGCTAAGAGGAACTAGAGTGTAAAAGGACTATGAGATTGGGAAAAGTTATGTCTCATGTTATTAAGGGTAGGGAAAGTTAGGAAGAAATGCTGCTCGTCTTAGCTTCCTTTGTATGATGTATCTCAAAATTTGTAAATTTGCTCACTCCAAGGTGTTTTTGGGTTATTCCAATGACTAGCACTGTTGGAGGCCATGAGCACCGAACATGCTTTTAGTAATATTCATATATATATTTTTTAAAATACATCTAATGTTGTCTTCATCTTATCCTTCTCTTGCCTAAAATTGGACCATGAGAACCAATCACCGTAATCAAGCCCCTTTTCCCCAGTTAGGATCAAAATGCTAAAGAGCAACCTTACATCTCACCCAAGCATGTTTTTCAGATCCAATAACAACTATTCTCGTACCACCAACCCAATCACCCTTCCATTCTCCCATAAGGAAATCTCCACAAACAATCCATTCTACATTTGATAAGGAAGAAGCCATCCACTCCCAAATATTCAACTAACCTGAGCTAATATTGGGAGCATAGATTGAACTAAATCCCAACAATCTCTATTGAATCAACAAAGTAATCCACATGAATTCATTGTAAGGATCACAAACATAGTTGTAACAAAACTTTGCAAATATGGGGAAATAGCCAGCATTATCCCCCTATGAATCATCTATAGTTTAAAAGAAACCATTCAACGCATAAGTCATGTGGTTTTGAAGGTCATATCTAGTAGACTTGACCTCCCGCAAAAACGCTACATCCAATTTAACTTTTTGAAGCATTCCATGACCAATCTACTTGTGATCTAGGATTATCTACTTTCTACTTTTTAAGAAACGAGTGAGAGATTCATTGTAAGAAGAGAGGTTTGCCTAGAGTGTTGAATATGTTGCTTAATACCATATTCCCCTAGAGAAGGAGCACCATTGTCTCGAGAAGAGGAAACGACTTCTTTGAATGAATTCACACTTGGAGTGGGATTCACTACTTTACTAGGCTTGTCCAAGCAAGTGGGAGATGAGCCTCCTTTTTGCTTGTTGGACATTACCTGCCAAACATCATTAGTTCCCATACCTTGCACTTGATCACTAGCAACTATTGATGAAATCGGGATAGTGCTCTATCTCTAGGAACCATCTGGAGGTCGTTTGGAAATAGTATTCGAATTTGGTTGCAAGACAAGGCCTTTTGTACCTGTGGTAGACTTTTGTACCACACCCACACCAAATCCAACACCAAAGATCTGAGATTGATGAATTAAATGCTTACCATCCTTGGCCTATGGGCCATCCTTCTTAGCCACTTGGCCAAAGCCAACTAACAAAGCAACCTTATCAATAGGGATGGTGAAGGCTGAAACACCTACACCTTGGGAACAACACTAAGGGGTTTTACAATGAGGGTAGTCTTTGATGAGGTGGTCTTGTGTTTGACATGTAGAGAAAGCAATTGGAGAATTCAAATAGTGAACCTTTTGTTATAGGACCCTATTTGTTGTCATGACTCATAACTGTAATATCCCCAATTTTGTGAGCATGGGAATTTTGCCCAATTTGGGTAATATTAATTAAAAGGGGCAACTAGTATTTTGGAGAAAAGTGGCAAGTATTATTTTATTGCAGATTGATGACAAATTATTATTCTATTAAAATGGTGGAAAAAGTAGCTAAGTGGAAAATGAACCCCACCAATAAATAATATTAAAAGGAGTCTAGAAGGATAGAGAGTGTTGAAAAAGTGTAACTAGGTTCGGTCTTCATAATGACTTGTAATTATGATTTTATGTAAAGAGATGTAAATAAGACAAATGAAATTACTATATTGACTTGCTTCATGAATGTCATGAGCAAGGGATTTTGTTTTTGAGTCAAGACTCCCATTAAGAGTCTTTAGGGTTTATTCATCTAGTCATAAAAGAGTCATTGTCATGTAAATGAAGTCATGTTACACTTGGCAAAAGGTCAATATTGTCTATGTAAAGTATCCTCCAAGAACTTGTCACCAAAACCCCTTCAAGTCGGCCTACAAACTATGAGGAAGTTGCAAGATGAAGTCGGCCTAAACTCCAGTTGTCAAGTCGGCCTAAAGGGCAACGAAGAAGGGTATATATAGCCCTACTTGGCCTCATTTGGAGACACACAATTTGTACAAGCATTCACTGGAAAAGTGCGAAGTAGAAGGCAGAAGAAAGAGGACTAAAAGGAGGATGAAGAAGAAGCAACAAAAGGGTAGGACGAAGATTCTTTTGGGTCATCATCTACTGGGTACAACGAAGATTCTTCTGGGAAGTGTGAAGTTTGGGCAGCAAGATCTTTTGGGAAAGTGCAAAGTCCAGGCAGTAGAATCTTCTCGGCAGTGTGAAGTTTGGGTAACAGATTCTTCTGGGAAGTACGAAGTTTGGGCAGCAAATTCTTCTGGGGCAACAAGAGAGAAACTCTACTAAGTGATCAAAGTAGAGGTCGAGGTTCTCTCTGGAAGAACTAGAGACCGAGATTCTCTAGGGAAGTAGTGAAGGTACAGTACAACGAGATAGAGACCGAGTTTCTCTAGGAGGAAAGACAAAGGAAGGGAGAAGCAGATCAAGGTGGGTGACAAGTTTCTTGGAAGGATACTATAGTCAAGGGTTCAGTGTCATGGTCTTGGTACTTATCAATTGAAGATCTAGAAGAAGAATTTTATCGGGTTTTCCTCTCAAGAGGTGAGAGGTTTTGGCCCTGGCTGGAGAAGCCTATATTTTGTGTCACTTGTCTTTATTTTGATAATTGTCTTGATGAAAAAGAACACTCTAATAAGCTAACAAAGTGAAAGATCATAAGTAAAAGAAGAACAAGCATATCACAAGCAATTATCAAGTAGAGAAATTGTTAACATTGATTTCCCTAAATTTCTCAACAGAGAGAAAATATAAAAGGAGGAGGGACTCACTTTGTGGATCATCTTTTGACTATTACACTTAACACTTCATCTTCTCTTGGAGTTGTTTAGCACAAGGGTAGAGTGCTGTTTAGCACAGGAATTCCAGCTGGGATTCCATCCCATCTTCGGAGGACTTCGAGTGTCTCCCTAGTTGGGAATTCAGAGAGTCCAGTGCTGGGATTTCATAGAGCTTCATTGATAGCAACATTTCCGGCTTTGTGTATTTTCTGGGCATAGAGGCAATTCAAGTTATTCATTGTGGTCCAACATACAACAAGTTGGAGTTTGGGTTATTTGCAAGAGGATTTTCCTAGTTGGAGCTGGGAATTTTGTGGTAATTTTGAAGGGATAGAGAGCAACAAATTTGTGGGACAAAATTCTCTTCATTGGGAAGCGTTTAGGTGTTTCGGGCTTAGCCAACACAAGGGAAGAAGGGAGAAGAATTGTGGAGAGATAAGGGTCGAAGATTAGAGGTAAATTTCAAGGGAGAATTTAGCCAGTGGGAGATTTAGGCATAATTTTGGTAATATCAAATTGTGTGGCTTTTTCTGGCCATATTTGGCGATTTGCACTTGTTGGGGATCACCGGGGGTCGGTGGATTCAACCCAAAACCTTTCCGGGTTTTTGTGGGTTTGGTGAGAGGAGTTCGAGGTTAATTTCGTAGAATTCTATGGGAGGTATTTTTGGAAGAAATAAGTGTTATAGTCAACAACCATCAACATAAATATTGGAGAAGGGTGCAGTTCACTCTGGGACCATTTCCACCACTTGGGTCCGCGAGATTTCCCTGTGTTATTCTGGGTTCCATGTGAGGAGGCTCCAGTTAATTTCCTCTATTTTTTTGAGCATTTTAGAGGCCCAAAACACCAATTATATTCCAACCAGCAGTAGCAAAATTTATTGGGCCAACACAAAGGCTTGGGGAGAGCAGTTTCCAGCACTTGGGCAACTCCATTTTCACTTGGGACTTGACTAGCTTGTTGTAGCAAATCCGGGTTCATTTTCTTCATTTATATGTACCTTGTTTTCTCAGTTAATAAAATGGCTCAGCTGTTGGTACTATTTCTAGTGCAATTTGTCATTTTGCTAGTGTATTAGTTTTATGGTTACATGTGTTGAAAAATGTGTAACTAGGTTCGGTCTTCATAAGTATGAAATGTATTCTTGTAAATTATAAATTGAAAAGAAATTATGATTATTGGAGCATGGGTTTCATGCTCAAGTTCTTTTATTTTATAGGTTAAGCACCCATCGAGTGCTTCTAGGGTTTGTCCTAGGTCTAAGAGTCATTGTCATATATTGAAGACCCCAATGGGCACATTGTATCTTGTAAAGAAAAAAATATTTTTGTCTTTAAAGTGTCGAAATGCCCTCCAAGATCAAGTCGACCTAAGTGAAGAGCCACATCTACCCCTTGAAGAGGCCTATATAAAGAGAGGAACTCATCCTCCAAAAGACTCACTCACTCATCTCTCATTTTATGTGAAGAAGAGGTCTAAGGAGAGGACAAAGAAAAAATCGAAGGAAGTCAAAGTCTTTGTGCTAGTTCTCTCTCCCACGTGCAAGACGAAGCTAGGGTTTCTGCGCAAGGGTCGTCTTTGGTTTGATCTTTGAAGGAAGAGAAGAAAGAAGTCAAGTGAAGGTCACTTAGGGCATCTCTATAGCCTTAAGTCTCGAGGAAAGGCAAGTGAAGGGAAGAGGAAGGCTCTAAGAAGAAGATCGCAGTTTTCTAGTGTGGCAGCAGTGGTTGCCCGGAGACAAAATTTCGGATCTACAATAGGATGTCGAAGTTCTTGCAGCAGGAGGCCGAGTTAGTGGTTGATCTTGATCTTGGAGGGTATTTGTCCTAGTCACAAGGTCTTGGTATTTGTCTTTTGAAGGATCTATAAGAAGAGAAGAGATTTAAGGGTTTCCTGCTCAAGAGGAGGTGTTTTGGCCTTGGCTTGCAACTATATACTGTATCACTATTCTTATTGTTTTGGTAGCTGTTTGATGTATCTCACATTATAGTAATAAGGAACAAAGCTAATAAGGAAAAAGGTAACACAAACAATTATCAAGTTAAAGAGAATGAACATATTCATTGGCCTATTGAATTCTCAACATGGTATTAGAGCTAAGGTTGGCAAAGGGCATCATGAAGATCTCCTCTGCAACGAAGAAGTTCATCAAGAAGTGTTCCAAGATAGTAAGCCATCTCAAGGAAGGCATCAAGAAAGCATGGAGTCTCTTATCTTCTTCAAAGAAAGTATCAATCAAGGAAAATGATGAAGGCCTCTTTTCGACTCTCTCTGGCACATTCCAAGATGAAGACATCTGGGTAATTGATAAGTGGTGCATCAAGACACATGACTCGCCATTCCAAACTATTGAAGGCCCAATCAAAAGGAAAATCCACCTATTTAGTGGAACTTGGAGATAACAAGAGCTATCTCGTCAAGGATATTGGATCGACATCTATAAAGAGGGAGAATGGAAGCAACATCCACCTCAACAACATTCTATTTGTTCCAAGTTTGCATAAAAACTTACTTTCGATTTCAAGCTTAGAAGATAAGGGTGATAGAGTAGCTTTCATTGATGGGAGGGTTGTTGTATGGAGTAAAGACTCAAGTATAGAACAAACTAAATTCATTGGCATTCGAGAAGGAAGACTCTATAGACTAATATCTCCTTTGGCCCAAGCCCTAGTTCACATTGAAATTAGCCTGTGTGAACTCTGGCATAGAAGATTTGGTCATCTACATTTCAAGATCCTTCTAACTCTAAGTTCCATAGGAGATGGAATACTTGAATTGAAGGAAGACCATGAAGGAGTAGGCAAGGGATGTGCATTGGGTGAGAATACCAAGAGACCATTTGGAAGCAGTTCTTCACGGTCAAAAGAAATCTTGGATCTCATTCACTCCGATGTATGTGGCCCTATGACTCTGAAATCACTTGGAGGTCATCTATATTATGTCACATTTATAAACGATCATTCAAGAAAGGTTTGGGTTTAATTTATGAAAACCAAAGACAAAGTATTCACAAAATTTCAAGAATTCAAAGCTAAAGTGGAGAACCTTATAGAAAGAAGAATCAAGATACTAACATCTAATAATGGAGGAGAATATATATCCAAAGAGATTATTTCATTCTGTAAGGAGTCTAGGATTAAGAGGGAGTTGATAGTCCCATATAATCCCGAGCAAAATGGAGTTGCAAAATAGAAGAATAGATCAATTGAAGAAAGTGTAAAAGCAATGTTACACGGTCAGGGTCTACCTAAGTTTCTGTGGGGAGAAGCCACGGAGACAACTATTTACATTCAGAATCGAAGTCCCCATAGATCCCTAGACAACAAAACTTCGGAGGAAGTGTTCACTGGAAAGAAGCCATGTGTAGATCTTCTTCGTGTTGATATTTTTGAATCTAACACATCAGAAATTCCTACTGCATTATTTGGTTTATTTCTTAACAAGTTTTTTAACCATATAAATACTGAAAATAAACACAAATGCAGTCTCAACCATCTATAGATCGACAACTGAAAATAACAGACAAACACACAAGGGACATCGTTATTTTTGGACAATTTTCCCCGGAAAACCCAACTTGGGAAAAACCGGTGCAACAGTTCTGAGGGTTTTCTTATTAAGCAGCTTTCTTGAGTACAACTAGGGTGCCAAACTGGCTCACCCAACAGAGATATCTATTTGGCAGTAATACCTCTCTTCGGAAGCAGATATTTGGCAAGTCTACTCCACGAAAACTCTCCAACATCTCTCTGAGGCTCTGCGTCAGCCCTCCTGGCCTCTACGTCAGCCTTCTGATGCGTTGCGCAGGCTCTCTGGCCCTTTGCGTCACTCACGCAGGCCCTGGTAGCCTCTGTGCGATCCCTCTGGTCTTCTGCATGGCTCCTGTTGGCTCTGCGTAGCCTCCTCTGCCTCTGCGCTGGTCCTTCGGCACTATCTCTGCCTCTCTGCTATGCACTCACTACCCCTCGCTGCAACTCAGATCACTTGTTCGATTTCTCTCAGCAAACCCCGCTCCAGAAAATCGAATTGACTGATCAATCTTGGTGTATCTCCAACTGACCCTCAAGCCTCCTCTTATACTTTTTTCTGTTGAGTCTTCAACGACCGAGATTAAATCTCTAATCAACGACTAAGATTAGATTTGGCTTGATCCATGTCATTTAGAACCTTCTCACCCAGTTTTATATTAATACCCATTAATATTTTTATTTTCCTAAGTTTAGACTTAGGAACCCATTAAAAATATTAATTATTTTAATATCCCTCTAATCGGGTGAAATTTCCCCAAACCATTTCTGGGTCTTGGAGATTTCATGCGCTTTAGCCTCTCCACCAATTTTCATGGATAGAGCACATCTGATGCTACCCCAAATCAACACTTCAGATATTTGGGTGTCTTGTATATATCCATATACCAAAGAACAAAAGAAAGAAGTTGGATCCATTAGGCATGGATGAAACATTTGTTGGGTACAATAACTCATCGAAAGCCTATAGGATCTACATAAAAGAAGGACATCACATAGAAGTCAGTTGTGATGTCATATTTGATGAAAGCCTAACATTCAAGAAATCAAAGGAACTTTCCATAGACTCTGATGATGAAGAACTTCCGGTGTTTGAGGAAGAAGTTGACAAGGTAGAATAAGAATCACACCATGAAGAAGAAGGTTGTAGTGAGCCTGTTCAACCCGTGGTCATCCATGAAACAAGGAAAAGACCTAATTAGTTGAAAAATCTACACTAAATTCAAAAGGTTACGGGGCAACGAAAGGATCATTTAGAGAAAGCAAGAAACCCAAGAGATATTCTGGTATGCTGAATACATGATAAAACTAATAAAAGTAGAACCATCCACTTTTGAAGAGGTTGTAAATCATCAGGAATGGAAAGATGCCATGAATGAAGAGTATCAACTTATAATGAAGAATGGAGTCTTGGAAATCGTACCTAGGCCCGAAGACAAATCTGTGATAACTTCCAAATGGATCTACAAGATCAAACATGCGGTAGATGGAAGTATAGATAAGTATAAGGCAATGTTTGTGGCTAGGGGATCTCTCAACTAGAAGGCATCGACTATGAAGAGACTTTTGCTCCAACAACAAGATATACAACGATTCATTCATTAGTCCCTTTGACAGCATCGTGTTGATTTTGGGTAGCATCGGATGTGCTGTAGCCTTGAAATTTGGTGGAGAGGCTAAGGCACATGAGATCTCCAAGACCTAGAAATTGTTTGGAGAAATTCCACCCTGATGAAGAGTCATTAAAATAATTAATATTTTTAATGAGTTCCTAAGTCTAAACTTAGGAAAATAAAAATATTAATGTGTACTAATAAAATATGGGTGGGAAAGTTCTAAGTGATGAGGATCAAGCCAATTCTAATCTTAGCCTTTGATTAGGGACTTAATCTCGGCCATTGAATCGTCAACAGGGAAAGTATAAGAGGAGGCTTGAGGGTCAGTTGAAGATACATCAAGAGAGATCAAGAATTCAATTTTTTGGGGCGAGGTTTGTTGAGGAAATCGAGTTAGTGATCAGTTGCAGTCAGGGTGTTAAAATTGGAAACTAGGGCCAAAATTCATGTGGGTCATATTATTAATGGATGATAATATTTTTATTAGATTCCCCTCATCGAGAGGTGTAAGATTGATATAAAGATCATCCGATTTCGATAAGTATTCATGGAGATATGAATTTATTTTGATTATGGAATTATTATCAAGCCGACCTACAACTCATGTCTGCTCAGAAGCCCAACAATCGCATCTATTCAAACATCATCATTTGTGTATAAATACAAGAGGACTTTTCCTCATTTGCACTCACTCATCTCATCACATCTCTCTCTCTCTCTACTGCGCAGAAAAGAGTCTCTTCTCTACTGTGCAGAAAAGGGCTTCTCTCTCACACATGTGAAGCCGGAAGCTGCTGAAACTGAAGCTGCAACTGTAGAAGTAAACTTTGACCTGCGTAGACCAGAATATCTCCTCATCTGAACTGGGCTATAGGTTCATCTGAACCTCCTCTAAAAGTCGCAAATTTTGGTGGTGGAATCAAGACAATCCGACGGACGGTTTGCAAGATATCGATTACCCTAGTTTGAAGGAAGTTGCTGAAACTGAAGTTGCAACTGCAGATCCAAAGTTTGACCTGCGTTGACCAAAAGATCTCCTCATCTGAACTGCACTGTAGGTTCATCGGAACCAACTTTGAAGGCTGCAACTTTTGGTGGTGGAATTAAGTCGATTCGACGGACGGTTTGCGAGATATCGACTACCCTAGTTTGAAGGAAGCTGTTGAAACTGAAGTCGCAACTGTAGATCCAAAGTTTGACTTGCGTGGACCAAAAGATCTCCTCATCTGAACTGCGCTGTAGGTTCATCTGAACCTCCTCTAAAGGCTGCAACTTTTGGTGGTGGAATCAAGCCGATCCGACGGTCGGTTTGTGAGATATCAACTGCCTTAGTTTTGATGATGAAGCTGCTAATGCTGATGCTATTGATCTAGGGTTTGCTACTACTGATATAAATCAGATTTATTGTACTATTTCTCTTTGCTGAATTATTGAAGATAAAAGAAGATTTGATCAAAGGGTTTCCCCACACATTGTGGGGTTTGTCCCTGGCTAGCCGCCACATCTTGTGTCTCTTGTCTTGGCTTGTTTTCTATCGATTGTTTAATGTTTTATCTGCACTTTACTTTATGTACATGTGATTGCTAATCTGTGGAATATAATAAGAAAAAGAAGTAAACTGTTATAAGCATAGAACATACCATAACTTAACATGGTATCAGAGCTGAGGTGAAGACAAAGCCCAAGCAAGAGCAAGAGCAATCACCGAAGAGAAGATTGGCAAGGCTATCCTAAAAGAACTATGGGGTCCTCAACACTCTTTCCTGCTGAAGACAAGCTCCGTGAGAAAGCTGACTATCACGGATGGAAGATGTCTATCGATCTAACCCTAGAAGATCAAGGAGTGCTGGACCATGTAAGAGGCAATATTGTTGAGCCTCCATCAAATGCATCCGCTGCTGCCTGGAACAAATGGAAAAATGGAGAAGTCAAAACAAAGAATATCATCCGGGACTCTATCAACAAGCACTTGGTGGCCTACATCTCTGATCTGAACACCTCCAAGGAAATCTACGATAGACTGGTGAGTTTATTTAAAGTTAATGATGCAAATCAAGTTTTGTTTCTTAGAAATAAGCCGAGGGAAATCAAGAAGGGTAAAGATGAGAGTATGCAAGCATACTTCTTAAGAATCACCGAGATCAAGAACGATCTCCTATCTATTGGGGAGACTATTGCTGATAGGGAAATGGCACTCACGACTCTTGGAGGATTACCATCCGAATGGTACGTGTTCAGGACTACTCTTTTGAACAATCATGTAATTCCTGGTTTCAAGGAATTAATGGCTAGATGCATTCAAGAAGAAACAAGGGTAGAAGAGCAAGAAATGCCCATGCCTAAAGGTCCTCTTTCTTCCTTTTCTTCTCATGCTAAAGAAAAGAAATAATTTCGGGACTAAATCAAAAGGAAATGCTGGACCTGAGGGTGGAAGAAAATGACAATGTTACATCTGTGATAAAGCAGGTCACTATGCAAGGGAGTGCCGTGATAGAAAGGACTCACACCGGGACGATGATCAAAATCCCTCTGATGGCAATCAAAGGAATGACAAATTCAATAGCAAAGGTAAGAGGAGAGCTGGGAATCAAGGAAGAGGACAACCATTCAAGAAGGCTAGAAATTCCAGGATGTATTAGATGCACCTGACCTCAAAAAGAACTTGGTGTCCATCTCGGCAATGAAAGACAAAGGCTACAAGGTAACCTTCAGCGATGGCAAGGTAAGTATATGAAATAATGTTAAAGATGCCTTTACTCTTGGGTTTCGTGTTGATTCATTATATCAGGTCGATGGAAGTCCGCTAGGTGTCATGTCTTATGACACATCTCTTCAGTCCGAACTTTGGCATCAGAGGTTTGCCCCCATTCATTATAGAGCTCTACTCGGTGTAAGACAAATGGTGACAAGGATGCCTGAATTCTGAGTAGAGAAAGAAGGTGTATGTCCAGGATGTGCCGAAGGAAATCTTAAAAGGAGACCATTCCCCTCAAGCCAAAGCAAGACCTCCGATATATTACAGTTGGTTCACTCAGGCATATCTGAGGCTGGCATTAAGAGGGAGACTACTACACCACATACTCCTGCGCAGAATGGTGTGGCGGCAAAGAAGAACTATACGATTATGGAAGCTGTCTCTATGGGTAGATGATATAACAATGCCTGATGTGGAGGAACCCATGGATCCTATTTATCCACCTAAGCCTTCCTCTTCTAAGAAGAGGCCTTCATAGCTTAGGGGGATACTCGATGATGCTGAAGGAGATGCTGCACCCTGAGGAACCTTTCGTGAAAATAAGAAACCTAATAGGTATCAGGGATACCTGATCATCATGAGCACGATCATACAAAATGAGCCTTCATTATTCTCAGATGTTGTCAAGCATCATGTATGGAAGGATGCTATGACCGAAGAATATGAGTCTATTATGAAGAATGATGTTTGGGAAGTAGTTCCCAGACCCCAGGACAAGACAATTGTTACTTCCAAATGGCTTTACAAGATAAAGCATGCAGTAGATGGAAGTACAAAAAAGTATAAGGCTCGTTTTGTTGCTCACGGTTTCTCCCAGAAGGACGGTATAGACTATGATGTGATATTTTCACCTGTTGCCAGATATATGACCATCCACTTGATCATAGCCCTTGTGGCTTCACAAGGATGGAACCTACATCAGATGGATGTCAAGATCGCATTCTTGCATGGTTCGATCAAAGAAGAGGTCTATGTGGAGCAACCCGAAGGATTTGAGATTTATGATTGAAAATCTCATATATGCAGGTTGAAGAAGGCTCTCTATGGGCTGAAGTAAGCACCCCGAGCATGGTATGAGAGGATCGATAGCTACTTGATGAAGCTGGGATTCACTAGGAGTGAAGCCGATCCTAACCTTTACCTTAAGTTTGAAGATGACAAGCCTCTCATACTGGTGTTGTATGTGGATGACCTCTTTCTAACAGGTGCATACCCTCTCATTCACAAATGTAAGAGGGAGTTGGCTTTTGAATTTGAAATGAAGAACCAAGGACTTGAAGTGTGGTAGAAGTCAAGGAAAATTTTCCTATCTCAAGGAAAATATGTGGTGAAGATTTTGAAAAGATTTGGTATGATGGACTGCAAGCCTGTGACTACCTTGAGGATCTTAACTTTCAAAAGTTATATGGTAGTGATGTCGGACCAGATTTGGGAAATGCCTCCGAGTTTCAAAAACTCATTCGCGTTGATGTTCTTGGTGAACCTCCATCCGAACATATGTTTTGCAGTTAGTATTGTGAGCTCATATTTGGTTGAGCTTTACTAGATTGGTGCCAAGAATCTTTTGAGATGTCTTTAGGACACAATCTCTCATGGATTGAGATACACTGTTGGAAATATGAAACTGCATGATTATTCGAATGCTGATTAGGCAGGTAGTGTGGAGGATCACTGGAGCACTTTTAGTGTTGTTTCTCTTTGGATTTTGCTTTGATATATTGGATGAGTAGGAAGCAGAAGTCGGTTGCCATAAGCATCGCCGAGACCAGATACATATCTACGAGTATAATCTCGTATGAAGCTGCCTGGTTGGGGAAGCTCTTCAGTGAGTTGTCTGAACACATATCACTGTGATTCTTTGTAACAACCAGAGGTGGGATTCGATCATTGAGGAATCCCGTATTCGTCGATTGCTCCAGCAGATAGACATCATCTGGGATATGGTAAGTCGATGAGAAAGGAGGCTCCATTGCATTAAGATGATGTACAGGTAGATACACCTTGTCAAAGCCCCGAGGAAAGATATAATCTGTGATTTTCCCAAACAACTTGGAGTCATCAAGAAACCCTTGTACAAGGGTCCTACATGTTGCATACATTGAGCTCTGGGAGCTCTGAGGGCTTGTGGTTCTTATTGGAGTAACATACGACCACAGGGTGACTCACCCTCCCCTGGTGGTGCGCACTGGAACAAGATGATTCGCTCTCTTGTTAGACAAGATGATTCGCTCTCCCTTGGAACAGGATGATTCGCTCTCCTGTGTAGCAGGATGATTAGTTCTCCTGTGAGGCCTGGATTGATGTGTTCTCCATGGCGACTGTAGCAAGATTGATGTGTTCTCCTATGAGGCCTGGATTGATGTGTTCTCCATGGCAGCCTGGATTGATGTGTTCTCCTATGAGGCCTGGATTGATGTGTTCTCCATGGCGGCTTGGATTGATGTGTTCTCCATGGCAGCCTGGATTGATGTGTTCTCCATGGCGATTGTAGCAGGATTGATGTGTTCTCCTGTGAAGACGGGATTGATTAAGTTTTCCTGTCAAGACATCCTACCCATGCAGTCTGGGACTCATGGGAAGTACCTCTCATCTGATCAATGAGCAGGGAAATGAAGTTAGGGACCATAGTAGTACCGATGGGCACATCGTTGTATCTACCGTTCTCCCTACGCTAGGATGACCTCCATTGATCTGGGATCAATGGTACTGGTCTGGGACCAGTGGTAGGAGTGGTACATTTTATGACACTGCCTTCGGGTCGGTTGAGACTAGTCTGGGACCAGTGGTACGCACTCTAACACTGACTTTGAGTCAGTGGAGGATGTTACTAGTCTGGGACCAGTGGTAGGAGTTGTACATACTATGACGCTGACTTCGGGTCAGTTGAGACTGGCCTGGGACCAGTGGTACATACTCTGAGACTGACTTTGAGTCAGTATGATACATCCTCAATCATTTCTTCTTCCTCATAATTCAGACAAAAGAAAAGCAGAACAAAACAAAGCAGAGCAGAGCATAACAGAGCAGAGCCATACAAATCAGTACAGGGCAGAACAAGACAAAGCAGAACAGGAAGAATAGAGCAGAGCAGGGCAAGGGTCAGGCTGTACAGGGCAGTGCATTTGATGGATGAACAGTAACGACCTATAGACAGATTGTAGATGAAATTCTCCCTAGTTGAGAGGGAGTGTTAAAATTGGCAACTAGGGCCAAACTTCATTTGGGTCATCGTATTCATTGCTGATAATATTTTTATTAGATTCCTCTCGTCGAGAGGTGTAAGATTGATATAAAGATCATCCGATTTCGGTAAGTATTCATGAAGATATGAATTTATTTTTATTATAGAATTATTATCAAGCAGACCTACAACTCATGTAGGCTCAGAAGCCCAACAATCGCATCTATTCAAACATTATCATTTGTGTATAAATACAAGAGGAGTTTTCCTCATTTGCACTCACTCATCTCATCACATCTCTCTCTCTACTGCGTAGAAAAGAGTCTCTTCTCTACTGTGCAGAAAAGGGTCTCTCTCTCACACGTGTAGCCGGAAGCTGCTGAAACTGAAGCTGCAACTGCAAAAGTAAAGTTTGACCTGCGTGGACCAGAAGATCTCCTCATCTGAACTGCGCTGTAGGTTCATCTTAACCTCCTCTGAAAGTCGCAAATTTTGGTGGTGAAATCAAGTTAATCCGACGGATGGTTTGCAAGATATCGACTGCCCTATTTTGAAGGAAGCCGCTGAAACTGAAGCTGCAACTGCAGATCCAAAGTTTGACTTGCGTTGACCAGAATATCTCCTCATCTGAACTGCACTGTAGGTTTATCTGAACCTCCTCAGAAGGCTGCAACTTTTGGTGGTGGAATCAAGTCGATCCGACGGATGGTTTGTGAGATATTGACTGCCCTAGTTTGAAGGAAGCTGTTGAAACTGAAGCTGCAACTGCAGATCCAAAGTTTGACCTGCGTGGACCAGAAGATCTCCTCATCTGAATTGCGCTGTAGGTTCATCTGAGCCTCCTCTAAAGGCTGCAACTTTTGGTGGTGGAATCAAGCCGATCTGAAGGTCAATTTGTGAGATATCGATTGCCATAGTTTTGATGATGAAGCCACTAATGCTGATGCTGCTGATCTAGGGTTTGCTACTGCTGATATAAATTAGATTTATTGTACTATTTCTCTCTACTGAATTATTGAAGATAAAAGAAGATTTGATCAAACGGTTTCCCCACACATTGTGGGGTTTGTCCCTAGCTAGCCGCCACATCTTGTGTCTCTTGTCTTGGCTTGTTTTCTGTCGATCGTTTAATGTTCTATCTGCATTTTACTTTATGTACATGTGATTGCTAATCTGTGAAATATAATAAGAAAAAGAAGTAAACTGTTATAAGCATAGAACATACCATAACTTAACATAGGGGCAGTTCAACAAGGGGTTTCCATCCGAGGCTAAAGAATACATAACAGAGAGGCATAGAAGTGTCAGGAGAGACAAGGCAGACCCTAGAAGGGCTGACGCAGAGGTCGTAGGAGCTGACGCAGAGGACGTAGAGGCTGACGTTGAAGCCGTAGAGGCTGACACAAAAATCATAAAGGGCTTCAGAGACAGAGCAGGGAGATTCTGTGGGGTCGACTAGGAGCTGATCAGTAGATCCTGAGCCAGGAGAGGAAGATAGAAATCCTAAAGGAGTGACATAGTTCCAGAGCAGTACTTGGAGTAGCTTTCGCTGTCCAGCACAAGGAACAACCAGAGTCGCTGTGGGATTTGATCATCCGGTTGCTGATTTGCTAGAATATCTGTCTCTGGATAGAAGTACGACTGCTGAGGATATTCTCTGTTGGGTGAGCCATTTCTGGCACCCTAGTTGTATTCACGAATCTGGTTAATAATACAAACCCTCTATATGTTGCACCGGTTTTCCCGCATTGGGTTTTTTCGGGGATGACTGTCCAAAAATAACGGTGTCCCTTGTGTTATTGTTTCTGTTTATTTCAGTGCTTGATCTATATATTTGTAAAGGTTGCAGTAGTGTTTACTTTGATGTTTATGCAATTAAATAACTTGTTAATGTAAAGAACAAGTAGGAGATAGTAAACCAGTAACTACAGTAGGGGTTTCTGATGTGTTAGATTCAGAAATTTTCACACATCGATGGGATGGAACATCCACCAAATGGATGTCAAGACTTCTTTTCTGAATGGCACAATAGATGAAGAAGTCTATATAAAGCAACCCTTGGGATTCAAAGTTAAAGATAGGAAGGCATATGTTTGCAGATTGAATAAAGCGTTATATGGCCTCAAGGAAGCACCAAGGGCATGGTATGCTAGAATGGATGCATACTTGTAAAGAATAGGCTTCAAAAAATGTTCTGCTAATCCAAACCTTTATATCAAGATTGTAGATGGAGAACCTGTAACCATTCTTCTGTATGTAGATGATCTTCTCTTGACAGGTGTAGAAGGTCGAATTGAAGAATGTAAGAAGCAACTAGCAGCACAATTTGGCATGAAGGATCTTGGGCTAATGCATTACTATTTGGGACTAGAAGTCTGGCAAGGGCCTGATGAAGTTTATTTGGGTCAAGGAAAGTACGTGATCAAGATGTTGAAGAGGTTTGACATGATGGACTGCAAACCTATGACCACTCCGATGATCAAAAACTTGAAATACTAAGGAGTTTTGAATCAAGACCTGTGGATCCTTCCAAGTATAGACAACTTATTGGCTTACTAATGTACTTGGTGAATACTCGACCAAACATATGCTTTGCAAGAAATGTCCTAGTCAATTCCAAGTGGAGCCGAAGCATGATCATTGGATAGGAGCAAAATATATTCTGAGATATTTGCGAGGAACCATCCACTACTGTCTGAAGTATGATTGAAGGAATGATGCCCAATTGATTGGATATACAGATTTCGACTGGGGAGGCAGTGAGCAAGATAGAAGGAGCACTACAAGAGGATGTTTTAGTTTGGGATCCTCCATGGTCTCATGGATGAGCAGAAAGCAAGATACAATTGCTTTGAGTAGTGTTGAGGTTGAATATGTTGCAGCTTGTGAAGTAAGCAGAGAAGCAGTATGGTTGAAGAAGTTGCTATCCGACCTCTTTAAAGGACCGATGAACCCTACAATAATACTTTGTGATATCAGTAGTTGTATAGGTTTGTCTAAAGTTCCAGCGTTTCATGGAAAGACAAAGCATATAAACAACAAGTATCACTATATTCGAGAGCTAGTACAAAATGGTGTGCTGCAGCTACAATATATCTCCATTGATGAACAGGTAGCTGACATATTGACAAAGTCACTTTCTAACAAGAAGCTTGTGTGCTTGAGAGACAAGCTTGGTTTGGTTGATGTATCATCCCTAATTGAGAGGGAGAGATAGACACTACATTCTTGTCTTCGCTTGGGAAGAAAGAATGGAGGATTGGATAACCATCTTGCATTCAATACTCTATGAGAATGTGGTAGGGCATTCAAGACAAGAGTAGTCGTGGACTGATATTCTTTGAGGACTAACTATCCAAGATAAGGATAGTCCAAAGAAGGCCATACTCCGTGAACACACAAGTGGAGTATGTACCTTGAGAGACAATTATGATGGTGTCTATAAATCATTGGTCTCGCCAACATTGTGCTCTATTCTTATGGAGAGATAGAGTTGTTAGTCAAGGCCTTGCTATGTGATAATGCTGGTTAATATGATGCTAGACAGATGGGTTACCAATCTGACTCTTTTTATGAGATCTATTCAAAGTTCAGATTGAGAATGACCATGTACCTCTTATGAATACCTCCCTAGTTAAGAGGGAGTATTGAAAAATGTGTAACTAGGTTCGGTATTCATCAGTATGAAATGTATTCTTGTAAATTATAAAATGAAAAGAAATTACTATTGTTGGAGCATGGGTTTCATGCTCAAGTTCTTTTATTTTATGGGTCAAGCACCCATTGAGTGCTTCTAGGGTTTGTCCTATGTTTAAGAGTCATTGTCATATATTGAATACCCCAATGGGCACATTGTATCTTGTAAAGATTTTTTTTTTTGTCTTTAAATTGTCGAAATGTTCTCCAAGATCAAGTCATCCTAGGAGCTGTCAAGTTGGCCTAAGTGAAGAGCCACATCTACCCCTTGAAGAGGCCTATATAAAGAGAAGAACTCACCCTCCAAAAGACTCACTCACTCATCTCTTATTCTATGTGAAGAAGAGGACGAAGAAGAGGTTGAAGGAGAGGACAAAGAAGAAGTCGAAGTGTTTGGGCTAGTTCTCTCTCCCATGTGCAAGACAAAGCTAGGGTTTCTACGAAAGGGTCATCTCTGGCTCGATCTTGGAAGGAAGAGAGGAAAGAAGTCAAGTGAAGGTCACTTAGGGCATCTCTCTAGTCCTAAGTCTCAAGGAAAGGCAAGCGAAGGGAAGAGGAAGGCTCTAAGAAGAAGATCAAAGTTTTCTAGTGTGGCAGCAGCAGTTGCCGGGAAGACAGAATTTTGGATCTACAGTAGGAGGTCAAAGTTCTTGCAGCAAGAGGCTTAGTGGTTGATCTTGATCTTGGAGGGTATTTGTCTGAGTCACAAGGTCTTGGTATTCGTCAATTGAAGTATCTATAAGAAGAGAAGAGATTTAAGGGTTTTCCCCTCAAGAGGAGGGGTTTTGGTCCTGGTTTGTAGCCTATATACTGTGTCATTGTTCTTATTGTTTTGGTAGCTATTTGATATATATCACATTATAATAATACAGAACAAAGCTAATATTGAAAAAGGTAACAAAAACAGTTATCAAGTTAAAGAGAATTAACATATTCATTGCCCTATTGAATTCTTAACAACATGTTTATGCTTTATTTGCTGTTATCACTTAATAATTCCCGTTAGGAATATTGCAATAACCAAACTAAACAATGACAACTTCTTATTTAAATCAACCTATAGACAACCCCTTAGGTTGGCCCAAAATCAATTACACCATCCATCCAAGATCAACACCTTGCAAAAGTGATTGGAAAACAGATTCACAAATGGTTGTAAATTGGATGGAGGAGAAGGGAACTCCATTCATAAAAGATAGTGTGCTTGCCCTTGATCCTTTGGATTAAACTTTGCCCTCAACAATTGAACATAAGCTAAAGTGTTCACTATATTTCAAGTTTCATATTGCAAAACTTGCAACAATATAGCTTCAAGCTTCAATATTGAACAAAAGGTAAACATATTTGAATCCCAACCCCTATTAGGAATGCAAAGACATCCCTTTCCTTTCCCAATTTAATAAACAACATTTACTAAATGTAGCCTCATCTAACATATGTATACAATGCAACAAGTAAACAATCTGTTAAAATTGGCAACTAGGGCCAACTTCCACCTTAAGACAACTCATATAATGGAGATGATTATCGCATCGGATTCCTCTTTCAGAGAGGTGTTGACCACTGGAGTGGCACCTGATGATTATATGAAGACTTCGTGCCCAAGGATGATCTAGAGGACACTTGTACCATCAGATATCGTCAGTCAACAGTGTTTTTTAACTCTACTTCTATCTTCTCATCATCTTTTTTATACCCAGATTCCACACCTTACGGGGAAATGTAATTAGTGATACTAGTAATGATGAGTTTTGAGTCTGTAACAGGCCTAGGATGTTGGGACTTGTTAAGTTATGGTATGTTCTATGCTTATACCAATTTACTTCTTTTTCTTATTATATTCCACAGATTAGCAATCACATGTACATAAAGTAAAGTGCAGATAGAACATTAAACAATTGACAGAAAACAAGCCAAGACAAGAGACACAAGATGTGGCGGCTAGCGAGGGACAAACCCCACAATGTGTGGAGAAACCCTTTGATCAAATATTCTTTTATCTTCAATGATTCAGCTGAGAGAAATAGTACAATAAATCTGATTCATATCAGCAGTAGCAAACCCTAGATCAGCAGCATCAGCATTAGCAGCGTCTTTATCAAACTAGGGCAGACGATATCTCACAAACCGACCGTCAGATTGACTTCATTCCACCACCAAAAGTTGCGGCTTCCAGAGGAGGTTCAGATGAGGAGATCTTCTAGGCCATGCAGGTCAATCTTTATTTCTGCAGTTGCAGCTTCAATTTCAGCAGTTTCCGGCTTCAAACTAGGGCAGTCGATATCTTGCAAATTGTTCGTCGGATTGACTTCACTCCACCACCAATAGTTGCGGCTTTCAGAGGAGGTTCAGATGAACATACAACGTAGTTTAGATGAGGAGATCTTCTAGGCCACGCAGGTCAATCTTTACTTCTGCAGTTGCAGCTTCAGGTTCAACAACTTCCGGCTTCACATGTGTGAGAGAGAGACCCATTTCTGCACAGTAGAGAAGAGACTCATTTCTGCGCAGTAGAGAGAGAGAGATGTGATGAGTAGATTGAGTGCAAATGAGGAAAAGTCCTCTTATATTTATACACAACGTTGTTGTTTGAATAGATGTCACTGTTGGGCTTTTGAGCCTATATGAGTTGTAGGTTGGCTTGATAATAATTCCATAATCAAAATAAATTCATATCTCCATGAATACTTATCGGAATCGGATGGTCTTTTTATCAATCTTACACCTCTCGTCGAGAGGAATCTAATAAAAATATTATCAGCAATGAATAAGATGACCCACATGAAGTTTTGCCCTGGTTGCCAATTTTAACACTCCCTCTCAACCAGGGAGAACTTCATCTGCAATCTATCTATCGGTCATTTCTATTCATCCATCAAATGCACTGCCCTGTACAGCCTGACCCTTGCCCTGCTCTGCTCTATTCTGCCTGTTCTGCTTTGTCTTGTTCTGCCCTGTACTGATCGGTGCTGTTTGCTCTGTTCTGCTTTGCTCTTGCATTGTTCTGTTCTGCTCTGCTTTTGTTCGAATTATGCAGAAGAAGAAATGATCGAGGATGTATCATACTGACTCAAAGTCAGTCTCAGAGTATGTACCACTAGTCCCAGACTAGTGTCAACCAACCCAAAATCAGCATCATAGTGAGTACAACTCCACTGGTCCTAGATCAGTATCATCCTCCACTGACTCAAAGTCAGTCTCAGAGTGCGTACCACTTGTCCCAGACTAGTCTCAGCCGACCCGAAGTCAGCTTCATAGTAAGTACCACTCCTACCACTGGTCCCAGACCAGTATCGCAGTGTCAGAGAGTGTACCACTAGTCCCAGACTAGTCTCAACTGACCCGAAGTCAACATCATAGTATGTACCACTCTCACTGGTCCCAGACCAGTACTGCACTGACACGAAGTCAGTCTCGGAGTATGTACCACTGGTCCCAGACTAGTCTCAACCGACCCGAAGTCAATGTCATAGTATGGTACAACTCCTACCACTGGTCCCAGACCAGTATCATTGATCCCAGATCAATGGAGGTCATCCTAGTGTAGGGAGTACAGTGGATACAACAATGCGTTCATCGGTACTACTATGGTCCCTAACTTCATTTCCCTGCTCATTAATCAGATGAGAGATACTTCCCATGAGTCCCAGACTGAATGGGTAGGATGCCTCGACAGGAGAACTAATCAATCCTGTCCTCATAGGAGAACACATCAATCCTGCTACAATCGCCATGGAGAACACATCAATCCAGGCCTCATAGGAGAACACATCAATCCTGCTACAATCGCCATGGAGAACACATCAATCCAGGCCTCACAGGAGAACACATCAATCCTGCTACACAGGAGAGCGAATCATCCTGTTCCACAAGAGAGCGAATCATCTTGTCCCACAAGAGAGCGAGTCATCTTGTTCCAATGCGCACCACCAGGGGAAGGTGAGGCACCCTGTGGTCGTATGTTGCTCCAGTAAGAGCCGCAAGCCCTCAGAGCTCCCAGAGCTCAATGTATGCAACATGCAGGACCCTTGTACATGGGTTTCTTGACGACTCCAAGTCGTTTGGGAAAATCACATATTAGATCTTTTCTCGGGGCTTTGACAAGGTGTATCGACCTGTACATCATCTTAATGCGATGGAGCCTCCTTGCTCATCGACTTACCATATCCCAAATGATGTCTATCTGCTGGAGCAATTGACGAATACGGGATTCCTCAATAATCGAATCCCACCTCTAGTTGTTACAGAGAATCACAATGGTATGTGTTCAAATAGCTCATTGAAGAGCTTCCCCAACCAGGCAGCTTCATACGAGATCATATTCGTAGATATGTATCCGGTCTCGGTGGTGCTTATGGCGATTGACTTCTGCTTCCTGCTCATCCATTATATCGAAGCAGATTCCAAAGAGAAACAGCACTAAAAAGTGCTCCATTTGTCCTCCACACTACCTGCCTAATCATTATTTGAATAATCATGTAGTTTCATATTTCCGGTAGTGTATCTAAATCCATTAGTTATTGTGCCATGAAGATATCTTAGAAGATTCTTGGCATCAATGCAGTGAGGCTCAACCAAATACAAGCTCACAGTGCTAACTGCAGAACATATGTTCGGACGGAGGTTCACCAAGAACATCAACGCGAATGAGTTTTTGAAACTCAGAGGCATTTCCTAAATCTGGTCTGACATCACTACCATATAACTTCTAAAAGTTAAGATCCTCAAGGTAGTCACAAGCTTGCAGTCGATCATACCAAATCTTTCCAATATCTTTACCACATATTTTGCTCGAGATAGGAAAGTTTCCCTTGGCTTCTGCCATACTTCATGTCCTTGGTCCCTCATTTCAAATTCAGAAGCCAACTCCCTTTTACATTTGTGAATGAGAGGGTCTGCACCTATTAGAAAGAGGTCATCCACATACAGCACCAGTATGAGAGGCTTGTCATCTTCAACCTTAAAGTAAAGGTTAGGATCGGCTTCACTCCTAGTGAATCCCAGCTTCATGAAGTAGCTGTCGATCCTCCCATACCATGCTCAGGGTGCTTGCTTCAGCCCATAAAGAGCCTTCTTCAACCTGCATACATGAGATTTTCAATCATAAATTTCAAATCCTTCGGGTTGCTCCATGTAGACCTCTTCTTTGATCGAGCCGTGTAAGAACGCAGTCTTGACATCCATCTGATGTAGGTTCCATCCTTGTGAAGCAGCAAGGGCTATGATCTAGCGGATGGTCGTATATCTGGCAACAGGTGCAAATATCACATCATAGCCTATACCTTTGTTCTGGGAGAAACCACGAGCAACAAAACGAGGCTTATACTTTTTCGTACTTCCATCTGCTGCATGCTTTATCTTGTAAAGCCATTTGGAATAACAACTGTCTTGTCCTGGGGTCTGGGAACTACTTCCCAGACATCATTCTTCATGATACTCATATTCTTCAGTCATAGCATCCTTCCATACTTTATGCTTGACGGCGTCTGAGAATGATGAAGGCTTATTTTGTATGATCGTGCTCATGACGGTCAAGTATCCCTGATACCTATTAGGTTTCTTACTTTCACGAAAGGTTCCTCGGGGTGTAGCATGTCCTTCAGCATCATCAAGTAGCCCCCTAAGCCATGAAGGCCTCTTCCTAGAAGAGGAAGGCTCATGTGGAGGAGGATCAATCGGATCCATGGGTTCTTCTACATCAGGCATTGATTCATCATCCTTTTCTTTCGGTTCCCTGGTGTCAGATTCTTGAGAGCTCCTCAAAGTCGGAAGATTGTTCACCTTGTTGAGAGCCATATCTTCGTCAAAGGTGACATCATGACTAGTTATGACTTCCCTTTGACGGGCTACATAGATTTTATAGGTTTTAGTATTTTCACCATAGCCCACGAAAATTCCCTTCTTTCTAGATGCACCCAATTTATTTCTTTTCTCTTTCGGCACATGAAAATATATAAGGCTTCCAAAAATTCTAAAATGAGAAACATCAGGTTTCTTACTGGTGAACTTTTCTTCAGGAGTCTAGGAACCCAATGCTTGATGAGGGCATAGATTTTGTACATATACAACAGTGTTTGTAGTTTCAGCCCATAGAAACTTCGGAAGTCTTTGATCATGTAGCATGGCCCGGACAGCTTCCACAATCGTGCGGTTCTTCCTTCTCGCCACACCATTCTGCTTAGGACTACGTGGTGTAGTAGTCTCCCTCTTAATGCCAGCCTCAGATATGCCTGAGTGAACCAACTGTAATATATCGAAGGTCTTGCTTTGGCTTGAGGGGAATGGTCCCCTTTTGAGCTTTCATTCGGTACATCCCGGACATACACCTTCTTTCTCTACTTGGAATTCGGGCATCCCTGTTACCATCTGTCTTACATCTGGTAGAGCTTTGTAATGAAGGGGGGCAAACCTCCGATGCCAAAGTTCGGACTAAAGAGATGTGTCATAAGACATGACACCTAGCGGACTTCCATCGACCTGATATAATGAATCAACACGAAACCCAAGAGTAACGACATTTTTAACGTTATTTTTCGATACACGTACCTTGCCATCGCTGAAGGTTACCTTGTAGCCTTTGTCTTCCATTGCCGAGATGGACACCAGGTTCTTTCGATGGTCAGGTGCATTTAATATATCCTAGAATTTCTAGCCTTCTTGAATGCTTGTCCTCTTCCTTGATTCCCAGCTCTCCTCTTACCTTTGCTATTGAATTTGTCATTCCTTTGATTGCCATTAGAGGGATTTTGATCATCGTCCTGGTGTGAGTCCTTTCTATCAGGGCACTCCCTTGCATAGTGACCTACTTTATCGCAGATGTAACATCGTCCTTTTCTTCCACCCTTAGGTCCAGCCTTTCCTTTTGATTTAGTCCCGAAATTATTTCTTTTCTTAGCATGAGAAGAAAAGGCAGCATGAGGACCTTTAGGCATGGGCATTTCTTGCTCTTCTACCCTTTTTTCTTCTTGAATGCATCTAGCCATTAATTCCTTGAAACCAGGAATTTACATGATTGTTCAGAAGAGTAGTCCTGAACACGTACCATTCGGATGGTAATTCTCCAAGAGTCGTGAGTGCCATTTCTCTGTCAGTAATAGTCTCCCCAATAGATAGGAGATCATTTTTGATCTCGGTGATTCTTAAGAAGTATGCTTGCATACTCTCATCTTTACCCTTATGAATTTCCTTCAGCTTATTTCTAAGAAACAAAACTTGATTTGCATCATTAACTTTAAATAAACTCACCAGTCTATCGTAGATTTCCTTGGAGGTGTCCAGTTCAGAGATGTAGGCCACCAAGTGCTTGTCGATAGAGCCCCGGATGATCTTCTTTGTTTTAAATTCTCCATTTTTCCATTTGTTCCAGGCAGCAGCGGATGCATTTGATGGAGGCTCAACAATATTGCCTCTTACATGGTCCAACACTCCTTGATCTTTTAGGGTTAGATCGATAGACATCTTCCATCCGTGATAGTTAGCTTTCTCACGGAGCTTGTCTTCGGCAGGAAAGAGTGTTGAGGACTCCATAGTTCTTTTAGGATATAGCCGTGCCAATCTTCTCTTCGGTGATTGCTCTTGCTTCACCTCGGCTCCGATCCCATGTTAAGTTATGGTATGTTCTATGCTTATAACAGTTTACTTTTTTTTCTTATTATATTCCACAGATTAACAATCACATGTACATAAAGTAAAGTGCAGATAGAACATTAAACGATCGATAGAAAACAAGCCAAGACAAGAGACACAAGATGTGGCGGCTAGCCAGGGACAAACTGTTGGAAATAATACTGAGAGGGGGGTGAATTAGTATTATCTAATCAATAAAACTTTTTCATTTTCATACTTCAGAATAATATACGCTACTTCAGTTAAGTATACCCGCGTATATACGCGACTGTGTCTATTGCAACTAGCGTATAACCATTAAACTCATGATTCAGTTATGTGATCTTCAATGGATGCATCAGAACATTATTAGCCATATTAACAGTCAATAGTAGCAGTAAAACAGATAGATCAACACACATAAGCAACACACATGAACACCATGATATAAGGTGGAAACCCAATGTGGGTGAAAACCACCTGTTGCAATTCGTTTCTATCTTCCTTTATTAAGAAACTTCTTTTACAATGTAGTAGTGCAGTCCTTTACCAGCGCACAGGGTACAACCTGCAGAAGGCTACAACCTTCTCTTGTTCTCCAGATTCTCCTGGAAGGGAGCTCCAAGCCCATTTGCTCTTGTACTAGCTAAGATACTAGTACGTAGGCGCCGACCTACAATCTTTTCTCCTCCAGGTACCACATTTCATACATTTTCAGACTGGATACTCCTGAAGCACAACACTATAATCTGAAGGCCACGTTTCATCCAATTTTCATACTGGACCCATAACTTCATTCAAAACAATCACTACTAGCATCATCAATCTGTGAATCGCCGAAACACTGAAACCCTGTCAATCAACACAGTCACAGAACTCTGCAAAATCAATCAGAACCAGCTGTATCATCAAAAACATGCATCAGAGTGCATACGCCACTTGGAAGTGTCGAACCTGCGTGTATACGCAACTTCATCAAGATGAGCCAGCGTATATGTCATTAATCACTTATTCATAACTTTACTGCACTCCCTGACTTCAGACATAACAAGATCATGACATATACAAGGATAATATATGCGTTAGCACCCAGATCTAGTCCATCAGATCTCATAAATATGAGTCATTATGATCCTGATCCAATATTAGTTCTCATCCATCAATACTGAAGCTAAACACAATCAGCCAAACAAGATATGCAGAATACTGACACCATTAAACAGACATCAGAACTCATCAACAGTCAGAACCACCTGTAACTTCAGACATCATAGCTCAAATGGTATACGCTACTATGATGAATCAAACCCGCATACATACGCGCTTTTTCCAAGGCCAACCCGCGTACAGATCTAAAAATATTTTCTTATAACTTTGCAGCTGTACCAGACATCAATCATACTATAACATTTATATTACATGCGTCAGTATGCAGATCTAGAATAAGCATAATCAACCATATAAAGATAGTTCATTTCAAACCATTTGATCCCGATCTCTCCTTAGATCTTGTTCTCCATCAACCGGTGAGATCCCTCCTTAGCTCAGATCAAGCAATGCATCATCAACCCATAACCTGCATACTGGATCTCATCCTTCATCAGATATTCAAGACTTTTTCAATGCTCTTGCCTAATGATCTTCTTCTCCTTTTATAGTCTTAGGCCTTGCTCAATACCATGGTCCAAAACCATAATAAATCAATACCAAGAGCCCAATACTTGGGATCAACACACTTGTCGAGATACCATGGTCCAAAACCATAGGTTCAAATACCGAGGACTAACTACCACGGACCAAAAATAAGCTTTCCGACATGTACGCGCTTTTCCGTGCATGAAACTGCGTGTATACCCTACTTGGTATATAGCGAACCTGCGTATAAACGACTTGGTATATAGTGAACCTGCGTGTATACTCTACTTGGTATATAGTGAACCTGCGTATACGCGACTTGGTATATAGTGAACCTGCGTATACACTCTTCTTTCTTCATTCTTTATAGTCTGATCATCAATTCTTTGCTACTGATTTGTTGCACTTGATCTACCATCTGTGTGAGTTTCCATCAAGGACAACACTTGTCTCATAATGCCATCAATCTCCTCCTTTGGACTTGATGGCAAAGCTAACTTGTCATACTTAGAACTTGATCTTCTTATTCCTTTGAGCTGACCTGCATCCCATGCATTTAGTCACATCTGTAGATTGATCCAGTTATATGTAAGTGAGATGTTCTTCTATGAGAGGGTTGCCATCAAGTACAACACATGCATCATAATGCCAACACAAACCGCACAATGTGTGGGGAAACCCTTTGATCAAATCTTCTTTTATCTTCAATAATTCAACAGAGAGAAATAATACAATAAATCTGATTCATATCAGTAGTAGCAAACCCTAGATCAACAACATCAGCATTAGCGACTTGTTTATCAAACTAGGGCAGACAATATCTCACAAACCGACCTTCGGATTGACTTCATTCCACCACCAAAAGTTGCAGTTTCTAGAGGAGGTTCAGATGAACCTACAACGCAGTTCAGATGAGGAGATCTTCTAGGCCACGCAAGTCAATCTTTACTTCTATAGTTGCAGCTTCAGTTTCAACAGTGTCCGGCTTCAAACTAGGGCAGTCGATATCTTGCAAACCGTTCGTCAGATTGACTTCATTCCACCACCAAAAGTTGCGGCTTTCAGAGGAGGTTCAGATGAACCTACAACGCAGTTCAGATGAGGAGATCTTCTAGGCCACACAGTTCAATATTTACTTCTATAGTTGCAGCTTCAGGTTCAACAGCTTCCAGCTTCACATGTGTGAGAGAGAGACCCATTTCTGCAAAGTAGAGAAGAGACTCATTTCTGCGCAGTAGAGAGAGAGAGATGTGATGAGTAGAGTGAGTGCAAATGAGGAAAAGTCCTCTTATATTTATACACAATGTTGGTGTTTGAATAGGTGCGACTATTGGGCTTCTGAGCTTACATGAGTTGTAGGTCGGCTTGATAATAATTCCATAATCAAAATAAATTCATATCTCCATGAATACTTATCGGAATCGGATGGTCTTTTTATCAATCCTACACCTCTCGACGAGAGGAATCTAATAAAAATATTATCAGCCATGAATAAGATGACCCACATGAAGTTTTGCCCTGGTTGCCAATTTTAATAGGACTTGATCAGCAAACGAGTACACCTTGGAGTGTTTTTTTTATCTGGTTAATTATTCCTTCTTTTTCAGAGGCAGATAATTTTCTAGGTTTTTTCACACGCTTTACCCCGAAGCCCGGGTGACGGTTTGCAGATTGAGCCCCTGACACATCTTAGTGTCTAGAGTCGATGTTTATTACCATACTAGATCACACAAAAAATTTCGGAGAATTTGGTTAGGTCTAGGTAGTCATTTTTAAAATTTTTAGATTTCCCGCAGGTTAAAAAATTGCAAATAAAATTGTATTTAAATTGTAATAAGTGTAGTCTAGAGAAGTTGTATGGGATATGAGTAATTAAAATTACACTTTTCACTCTCGACTTTCTACTATGACACACTTGGAAGGGTTAATAATGTGTTTTGGACCCTCAAAACCCACTTTTCCTAAGTTTAGTGGGAAATTTGGCAATTATTTAAGCCAGAAATTAAATAAATGGAGAAAAATAAATATCCACACATGCTAATGTTGTGGAAATGAGGTGGAAAATTATGGGGGAGTTAAAGTGAAGTCCCAAGGTGATGTGGACTCCTAAACTCAAGGAAAGGACACGTGCTCAAATAAAATCAAATTTTTGGCATTAAATGAAAAAGCTGTTTGGAAATTCGAATTTGTGAAGTTAATGCACATTTGGGAGGATTTGAGAGAATATTTGGTGGAGATTTTTGTGCGAAATTGTCCCCACATGGTTTACCACCCATATACACTTGTCATTCCATCATAAAATTCGAATTTGGCACATAAGGGAAGAAGAAAATGATGTCCATTTGCCAGAATTCGATTTTTACACTTGGCATTGGAGCTCTTTTCAACAAATTCAAATTTTTCTTTGGGATTGTCACCCAATGCCATTTGTCATTGTCATTCTTCATTGGGATTTGTTCCCAACTCTTTATATAATAGAGCTATGGGCTCTCACATTGGGGAATATTGTTACTAGCTATTGTGCTTGCGGAAGTACTGTTGCCTTGTACACTTTCAGAAATATCAAAAAAGACTTTGGGGTTTCATTCATGAGGTGTTCCTCCTTTTCAAGTGTGATGAATTGTTGAGTATTGGTATAATTCCTTTTACTCATGCTTTGATCTAATTTGCTTCCATATTCTCTTGCAGATTTGTTAATGTAGAGCTATCTTGCATTGACATTTGATTTAGAAGCATGCTCTAGGTATATAATACTCTAATTGGTTTTAAATAAATCTCTAGAGTTTCTTATCATTGTTTATTGCTAAATCTATATGGAACTAATTATTGATTGAAGTTTTGTAGAGGGAACATCTTGTTGGGATTACAGAATCAAGCGTGAGGGGAAGTCTTTGGAGGGACCAACCCACTCTTGATACATTCTTAAAGGAGCTCTCATTTGTTCTTTGAACTTTCATAGTCCTATTTTACAAAGTGGTTTTGCAACGATTTTGGAACATAGCTTGTGCACAAGCCGAGAACTTCTAAATTTAAATCTCTTTTAAAAAAACCATTGTACTTCATTTCTTTCATTTGTTATCTAAGAGCTTGAAGATGGCTAAGAAAAGACGAGAGTTTACTCTCACTGTTTACCTTTGCCTTTTGTAAATTATAATTGTACATATACATTTTATCTTGCTGATTTTTCCATTAATACTTAACTTATTTTGCAGCCATTGTTTGGATTGTTTGCGAACTGTTGTGTGGCAGATTTTGAAGAGCAACTTCCCGCAACATCTAACAAGTGTTTGCAGGACCTTTGGCAAGTGTTGGGGGTTCGATTTCCAAGGATGTCGTGAGCCCTTTTGATGTTTATTTTGGCCAAGTCGAGTTCGCTATAGGGCTGCCCATTTTCCTCTTTAAGCCGTGGGCACTTGGAGGAAACTCACACCTTGTTTTCCTTGCATAAGTTTTGTGAGATTTTGTCACTACCTTCTCAAGAAAGGAGGTCTAGTGTCCAAGTTTCAAGAAGTTATTGTAAGGACTCTCCTTGAAGTATAGTTGAGAACTTTGAAAGACCCTCTTCTCATTGTAATATTAATAAAAGATCTAAGTTGTTTGTGGGAGCTTGGGATTTCTCCCATGGTATCCTATCTCCCCATTTAGAGGGAGGCTTCTCTTGGGTGGATTAACATTTGCATGGTTTGAGCTTTCATACTTTATTCACTTACATGCATGCCTTAATGGGAATTAATGCAACCTCACTATCACATTTCATTAAGTTAAACTTTGTTACAATTTCATTTGAGCTTTGCATTTTCTTTCTCATTGTTGCTTGGAACTACAAGCTTACACTTTACTTTGGGCAATTCATCATTTACATGCAAGCATTTTATATTCTTAACAAACTTTGATTCGTTTCCAATTATGTTGGTAAATTGTTTTATGAGCACTTGAATACATGCTTCAATTTTATGCTACATTGTTATCTTTAATATTGGAGCAATTTATTGTCATTGTCTATTTGAAACAAATTTTACTTTCAAGCAAATTACTTGTATCATTTTAATTCATTGATGAAACACATGCAACACTTGTAAGCTAATTTTATTCGTCCAATTGAAGTTATAATTGCAACTTATGTTGAACACTATTTCATTTTCAAGCATTGCAAATCAATCTCTTTGAAGCATTTGCATGTATCATTATTTTAATTTGGGGAATTAACACAATTTGCATTTCATCTAGGCATTTTAGTGTAGAAAGGCCCTAAGCCTCATTAAAATTTTACCTCCAACATAAGTTGGTTGAAGTAGACATCTTAAGGATCCTGTACTCCTCTATTGACTCCTCACTGTGAGATCCATATCATTGGGCGAGGGTGAGGTCTGAGGACTGAAGAGTTAAATTGTAATCTTGTTGTAGAGCTAATTAATAAAATTAGCCAAGAGCACTTTCCATTACATTTACTTTATTTGTCTCTTGATGGTTTGAGTTTTCATATGCAAAGTCCATTCCAAAAGCAAGTATTGTAATCATTTCAAAGAAGTGTTTTATTTTCATGTTTCAAGTCTAATTGCATATTGATGTCTTGGTTTAACACTTCCTTTTTGTTTTACATTTTCAAGTTAATTACTAATTTTTGGGTTTTGGCAAGATATTTTTCACATGTTTTGATTTATAAAGTTGATTATCTTAAAAACATTTTGTATCTTACATATCTTGTGCTAACAATTCTTATTTACATTCCAGGGTGACTTTGTTTTCTCTTTTGAGAGCATTGCATTATGCTTTAAGCAAATATATCTTTAAAATTGTTGAGCAAATTCCTTATAAGGCACTGGTTTTATGGTTTTTAATCATATTAATGATTGGCATTGTTATTTCAAGTTGCTCACTTCATATTTGCTCATAAATCCTTAAAAGTAATCCATTTTCACTATAACACTCTCCTAGAAACTCACATCTTTTAATTTAACTTTTCATTAGGGACCACCCCCCTTAGCTAACCTAGGAGATAGCTCAAATGGAGAGAGTCGGGATTAGTGTGACAACTCCTTCTCTAAGTTCCTTGCCACCAACCACACCTTGTGGGGTTGAAGGCTTTTCTCCCTCTACTGAACTATTGAAAAATAATAAGAAGATTTGATCGAAGGGTTTCCCCACATTGGGGTTTGACCCTAGCATCCGCCACATCTTGTGTCCTCTTGTCTTGGCTTGTCTTTTGCATATGGTTTTATGTTCTATCTTCATTTACTGTGAATGTCTATATAACGTGATTGCTACTGGATATAGTTGGAATTTGTCATTGGGCTGCTTAAGGAACATTGAAGTAAATTTTTTTAAGCATAGAACATACCATGGTTATCTAAAATTAGCATGGTACCAGAGTTGAGTTGAAGACAAAGCCAAAGCAAGAGTGAAGCAAAGCAATCACTAAAGGAAGTTGTTGGACAAGGACTTGGAACTAGTGCCAATGACGACTACATCTTTCTTCAAATTCGAGGACATGCTTAAGGACAAGTCCGACTATCATGCATGGAAGATGACTTTGGATTTGACTTTGAAAGAGAATGATGCCATGGACTATGTCAAAAGAAGAATAGCAGAGCCTTCTTCAAATGCATCTGTTGTTGCTCAAACCAAGTACAAGAAAGGTGAGGTAAAAGCTAAGAATATTATTGTTGATTCCATTCATAAGCCTTTAGTTGCATATATTTTTGATTTGGAAACATCTAACAAGATGTATGAAAGGCTGGTTGGGATGTTAAAAGTGAACAATGCAAATCAAATTCTCTTTTTCAAGAACAAGTTGAAAGACATCAAGATGGATAGAGGATAATCCATCCAATCCTACTTCATGAGGATCACTGAGATCAAGAATGATATCCTATCTATTGGAGAAGTCATTGCTGACAGGGAGCTCACTCTTATTGCACTTGGAGGCCTTACAAGAGAATGGGATGTGTTCAACACTACCATCCTCAATAATGACAAGATTCTAGGATTTGAGGAACTATTGGCTAGATGCACTCAAGAAGAAATAAGGATGATGGCAAGAGACAAGCCCTCAAATGGAAACAATCCTAATGCCTTCTCCACTCATTCTAAAAGAAGGAATAATACTGGTCCAAGGAATCAAGGACAAGGGTTCAAGCTAGGATTCAAAGAAGGAAGAAAAGGAAGGTGCTTCAATTGTAACAGGTTTGGCCACTTAGCTAGAGAGTGTCCTCACAAGAGGGGCACTCCAAGAGATGATGACAACGATAACAAAAGCAACTTCAAGGGCCATGGCAATCAAGAAACTCCAAGTATGATGAAGCTAATGTTGTAAAGCAAAAAGAATTTTATCTTATTTCTGTTCTCTCCACTACCTCTCCTTCGGATACATTGGACCGTTGGTTGATTGATAGTGGTGCCTCAAGGCACTTCACTGGGTACAAAAAAGCTCTCTCAAACTTGGTTGAAAAGAAGACAAATATGGAGATTATACTTGGGGCTAATGCCACTTATCCTGTAAAAGGAATGGGGACTATTACTCTTCACTTAAATCAAGGTCAAATCCTTCACCTACAAGAAGTGCTATATGTACCTGACTTGAAAAAGAACTCGGTTTCTATCTCTGCGATGGAAGACAAAGGTTTTAATGTGTCATTCATTGATGGGAAGGTTCGTCTTTGTAAACGGAATCCTAGAGATGCATTCACTCTAGGTTTTGGGGTTGAAGGTCTCTATCAGGTTGGAGGAAATCCATTGGGAGCAATGATTTGGGACACCTCTCTTCAATTCGAATTACGACACCGAAGATTTGCTCACCTTCATTTCAAAGCCTTACTCGATGTAAGGAAGATGGTCACAGGGATGCCCGAATTCAACTTAAGTCATGAAGGTGTTTATTAGGGATGTGAAGCTGGAAAACATTAAAGGGACCATTCCCTTCAAGTGAAACTCAAACCACTAAAATTCTTCAATTGGTCCATTTTGATATATTAGATATGTTGCCCGTGACATCTTTGGGTGGATATTTATATTATGCTATTTTTGTGGATGACTTCTCTCACAAGACATGGATCTATTTTTTAAAGAAGAAGAAAGAAGTATTTGAGTGGTTCCTCTCCTTCAAAGCCTTGGTCGAGAATGAAACAGGGAAGAAGATCAAAATTCTGAGGACCGATAATGGGACCGAATACGAGTCTAATGAATTCAAAGACCACTGTAGAGAAGCTGACATTAAGAGGGAGACTACCACCGCATATACTTTTGAACAAAATGGTGTTGCCGAAAAGAAGAATCGTACTATCATTGAAGCCACTCAGGCTATGCTTCATGATCAAGGTCTTTTGAAGTTCTTATGGGGAGACGCTGCCACACCGCTGTGTGTGTCCAAAACCAATGCTCACATCAAGCTTTGGACTTCAAGACACCCGAAGAAGTATTCACCGTTAAGAAACCTGATGTTTCTCATTTTAGAATTTTTGGTTGTCCTGTATACTTTCAAGTGCCGAAAGAGAAAAGAAACAAACTAGATGCATCTAGGAAGAAAGGAACATTCGTGGGCTACAGTGAAACTTCGAAGGCATATAGAATCTATGTGCCTAGTTAAAGGGAAGTGGAATTAAGTCATGATGTCATTTTCGATGAAGATTCTGCACTTAGGAAGATTCGAGATCTTCTTATTCCTTGGAAGGCCAATGATGATGCTAATGCCAAAAAGCGAGATGAATATCTGTTCTATGAATTGATGCCCGTGTGAAAATTCTATCACTGCAACATCTGATTTACTTTACCTACTTATTTTCAATAAGTTATTTATGAAATTCTTTCAATAAACATTAAAATAAATTTCTGCAGATATCACACCATAATACAGAAACAAATACATGCACAAGAATCAACACATCGACACAGATATTTAGGACAACAGTGACAGTCCACAGAAAAAACCAATGTGGGAAAACCGATGCAGTAAGGGAGGATTTTATCATTCAACAATTCTTCAGTACAATAGGGTGCCAAACTGGCTTACCCAACAGAGAGAAAAATTCCCCAGCAATTTTCCCAGTCCCAGCGTCAGCCTGGCTGACCTCTGCGTAGCTGCCAGACACTCTGCGTCAGCCTTTGCTTGACTGCGTCAACCCTGGGCCTCTCTGCGTCACCCATGCAGGCCCTCTAGTGACTGAGCAGTCTCTTGCTGCCTTTGCGTCTGCCTAAAAGGCTCCGTGTCTGCCTCTCCTGCCTCTGCGCTGGTCTTCTTTTGCTGATCTGGACTATCTATTCCGTACTTGCTGCCTCTTGTTACTCTCCAAACCACTAGTTTGAATTTCTCAGCTAACCCCACTCCAGAAATCAAACTGACTGGTCTCCCTCAGTATGTCTTCCAACTGACCCTCATGCCTCCTCTTATACTTTTCCTATTGGTCCTTCAACATCTCTAATCAACGGCTAGGATTAGATTTGGCTTGATCCATGACTTTTGGAACCTTCTAACCTAGTTTTAGATTAATACTCATTAATATTTTATTTTTCCAAAGTTTAGACTTAGGAACTCCATTAAAAATATTAATTATTTTAATATCTCCCAAACAGGTTAGAATCTTCCCAAAACATTTCTGGGTTTTGGAGATGTCATGTGCTTTAGCCTCTCTACTAATTTTCATGGCTAGAGCACACCCGATGCTACCACAAATCAATAGACCGATGTGAAGGTCCGATGGATCCCATTGATCCACCTCCTAATGAGCCCTCTACTACAAGAAAGAGGCCTTTGTGGCTTAAAGATGCTCTTGAAGATGCCGAGAAACACATTTCACCGAGCGAGACATTTCGTGAAAGCAAGAAGCCGAATAGGTACCAAGGGTACTTAGCTGCCATGAGTACCATTGTACAATCTGAGACTTGTGCATTCGAAGAAGTTGTGAAGCAACAGGTTTGGAAGGATGCGATGAATGAAGAGTATGAATTGATCATGAAGAATGATGTCTGGGATGTGGTTCCTAGACCCAAGGATAAGGCCATGGTCACTTCGAAATGGCTCTACAAGATCAAACATGGAGCTAATGGGGGTGTTGAGAAATTCAAGGCTAGATTTGTAGCTCGAGGCTTCTCTCAAAAGGAAAGAGTAGACTATGATGATATATTTGCACCAGATGCCCGATATACCACCATTCGTTCGATCATAGCCCTTGCTGCCTTGCAAGGATGGAACCTTCATCAAATGCATGTCAAAGCTGCCTTCTGGCATGGTTCGCTTAAGAAGGAAGTATAAGTGGAACAACCCAAGGGGTTCGAGGGTATCTAGGTTGAAGAAAGCCCTCTATGGGTTGAAGCAAGCCCTTGGGGCATGGTATGTGAGGATCGATTGCTATCTTATGATGCTGGGATTTACAAGGAGTGATGTTGACCCGAAAAGGATAGAGGAGCCCCAACTATGAGAAAGCTAGAACAATGTTATTAGAAAGAGAAAAGGCAAAGTTTCAAAGAGCTTTGATGCGTTTTACAAATGAGTGGGTGGATTGTGGGGTATCCATTGTATCAGATGGGTGGACAAATGTTAGAAACCAACACTTGATAAATGTTCTTGGTGTTTTGGCTAGTGGTGTAGTGTTTATTTCATGTCATGACTCCTCCTCCAACAGTGCAACTTCCCAAAACATTACAGATCTATTGCAATCGATCAAGGATGTTGGTCCTAATAATGTGGTTGAAGTGATCACTGATAATGCAACAAATTGTAAGGGAACAAGAAAATCATTCAGCGTACTCATCCACACATCTTTTGGTCCAAGTGCTTGGTGCACACATTGAACCTTTTGATGCATGATATTGTGAAGCATAAAGAATGTGGATGGATTAATGAGCTTTACAAGAGAGGGAAGCAACTCATTAAATTTATCCCAAGGCGTAAAAGGGTAAATTATTTTATGGCACTTACTCCAAGTCACAGTTGCGTAAACTTGCATAAACAAGATTTGCAAGTTATTACCTCACCTTTAGGTGGCTAGTGAAGGTGAGACAAGCTTTAACTAATATGGTGACTTCCGAATCATGGGAGGAAATGTTAAAATTGGCAACCAGGGAAAAACTTCATGTGGGTCATCTTATTCATGGCTAATAATATTTTTATTAGATTCCTCTCGTCGAGAGGTGTAGGATTGATATAAAGATCATCCAATTCCGATAAGTATTCATGGAGATATGAATTTATTTTGATTATGGAATTATTATCAAGCCGACCTACAACTCATGTAGGCTCAGAAGCCCAACAGTCGCATCTATTCACCCACCAACGTTGTGTATAAATATAAGAGGACTTTTCCTCATTTGGACTCACTCATCTCATCACATCTCTCTCTCTCTACTGCGCAGATATGAGTCTCTTCTCTACTGCGCTGAAATGGGTCTCTCTCTCTCACACATGTGAAGCCGGAAGCTGTTGAATTTGAAGCTGCAACTACAGAAGTAAAGATTGACTTGCGTGGCCTAGAATATCTCCTCTTTGGAACTGCGCTGTAGGTTCATCTGAACCTCCTTTGAAAGCCGCAACTTTTGGTGGTGGAATGAAGTCAACCCGACGAACGGTTTGCAAGATATCGACTGCCCTAGTTTGAAGCCGGAAACTGCTGAAACTGAAGCTGCAACTGCAGAAGTAAAGATTGACTTGCGTGGCCTAGAAGACCTCCTCATCTGAACTACGCTGTAGGTTCATCTGAACCTCCTTTGAAAGCCGCAACTTTTGGTGGTGGAATGAAGTCAATCCAATGAACGGTTTGCAAGATATCGACTGGCCTAGTTTGAAGCCGGAAACTGCTGAAACTGAAGCTGCAACTGCAGAAGTAAAGATTGACTTGCGTGGCCTAGAAGACCTCCTCATCTGAACTGCGCTGTAGGTTCATCTGAACCTCTTCTGGAAGCCGAAACTTTTGGTGGTGGAATGAAGTCAATGTGACGGTCGGTTTGTGAGATATGGTCTGCCCTAGTTTGATAATGAAGCCGCTAATGCTGATGCTACTGATCTAGGGTTTGCTACTGCTGATATGAATAAGATTTATTGTACTATTTCTCTCTGCTGAATTATTGAATATGAAAGAAGATTTGATCAAAGGGTTTCCCCACACATTGTGGGGTTTGTCCTTGGCTAGCCGCCACATCTTGTGTCTCTTGTCTTGGCTTGTTTTCTGTCGATCGTTTAATGTTCTATCTGCACTTTACTTTATGTACATGTGATTGATAATCAGTGGAATATAATAAGAAAAAGAAGTAAACTGTTATAAGCATAGAACATACCATAACTTAACAGGAAATTAACACTGATAACGATGGTGCTAATGTAGCCAAGGCAACTATTCTTGACAATTGCTTTTGGTCACAGATTAAATATGTTTTGCAATTTACCAAACCGATTTATTACATGATCAAGTTTGCAGATTCAGATCGACCAATAATTGGGGAGGTGTATGAGCAAATGGATAGCATGTAGGGGCAGATTAAAGACATTGTTGAGTCTAGAGATATCACCTTGTACAATTATATTCGTGCAAAGGTGGAAAAATGATGGGATATGGTAAACGTTCCATTGCATGCCTTAGCATATGTTATGATACCTAAATACTATCATCCATCATGGCTTTCAACATCAGCACCTGGGCAGGGGAGCAGGAGAAAACCACGCATAGATCTGGAGGTTCTATTTGGTTATATGAAGACATTGGTTAAATTAGTCCCTAATGAGGATGAGGCTGCCATGTTACAAAAACATTGAGCAACTATACGCTTATCATTGGTCCATTTGGGAGCATGCATACAATTAGAGATGGAGAGAAATTTTCTTCTCTCGAGTGGTGGAACATGCATGGAGGTGCTACTCTACTTCTACAAACTTTGGCATTGTAGGTGCTATCACAGGTGGTAAATACCTCTTCTGTAAAGAGGTGTTGGAGCTCTTATTCTTTCATCCACAGTGTTAAAAGGAACATTTTAAGTTTACACTTGGAGAGAGCTTGGTTTATGTTCACTACAATTTGTAATTGTTGTCCCATTACTGTGATGATGCAAAGACTAATAAAGACCTTAGGGTTTGGGATATAAATCCAAGGGAGCCCAATTTGGAGGATGGGCTGTTGCGATTAGAGCAATTGGAGGATGCTATTATCTAGGATGATGATGATCGAGTTGAGATGCCACCCCTATTGAGTCCCTTGGTTCTTAGGTTCCATGTTTCAACACCAACGACAAGGGCTTCATCTTCATCAGTTCCACAACTTCTAGAGCCACCATCTTCTTCATTGCCGGCACGTGGAGGCTCATGTCCTATTCGTGGTGGAAGGAGGAGAGGTTAGTAGATATATTTTCAATTTACTACTTTTGTCATAGATTGGACTTGTAGTGTTGTTGTGAATTTGAAATTTTTTGTCTTACTCTTCCTAGGTTAGTGTGTACTTGAGTCTTGGTGGTGGCCAAGTGGCCTATTTTGTAAACATTATTATTTGAATTTTGTACATGACTCACGTTGACAATTGCACACTTGCAAGATAAGTTACTTGAATGTTTGATGATTTTATCTTCTAAATGTTTATGTTTTATGATATGCTTAAAAATTTGATGTATGTTTGTAATTGCTAGAATCTAGATGGTTGATGCTTGAATAATTAATCATTAATGTACAATGGAATCATGGATGCCATATCTATCTTGATTGATGTAAAAATATGTATGTTTTCATGTCTTCTAGAACCAATTTGGCATTTGGGATGTTTTTTTTGAATATAAATGCAAATATATATAGTAGACGCTTCACTTCCTAGAGTTTTGGGAAATGACGCTTCCGTGTTCCCGCTTCCATAAAACATCCCCGCTTTGTGCAACGTTGACCACAACTATGAAAATGCCATTGTCACTTTGCAGTCAATGTTATTGTTTTGGCACAAATTTGGGTGCTTTATCAAAAGATAATTGCTCTAGATGCTAGGATGCGTCAAAACCTACAATCAAATTCTAGATCTAGAGCTTGGAAGCTCCTAGATCTCCTCCAATTGTAAACATCCTCCTTTAAACCATGAATCTCAATCTGAGAATTTAGAACTTGAGGCTTTCTTTGTCTCTGGCTCTAGTTTCCTTGACTTTCATAGGGAAATAGTCAAGCTGTTGAATAACCCATTTAAATCAGCAATTTCTATCCACGGGTTTTGTTCATAGAGTAGAGGTTTTGGCCCTCTTCTAGGGCACAAATAGAGTCTTGGTTTTCCCAATATAATACTTCTTAGTCAGGATCATTAATTTGACAGTCCTTCTTTAGTCCAATGGATACAAAATAATCTTCCTTCTGTCTGATCTTGGATAATCAGCTCAACTTCTTTGTAAAGACTGAAAATAATTTAAATAGCTTTTTTACTCTGAACAGGGTATGAAATATTTATGAACATGCTCTGAAATTTAACAAAATTTCATATATAAAATTGATTGATTTGATGAGAAGTACCTACCTAGTTTCCTGTGGATGAAGAGGCTTTAGAATTTCTCCAGCGCTCGCTCCCGTTACCAAAAGACCATAACCTCCCAACTAAACTAAGTACAACCTAGGTACTTAGTCCATAATGCTTCTCCGTTGCTGCACTCTATTTCCCCCGTGCCCAAAAACTTTAGAACAAACAAGGCTCAGTGTTTTCTGTTGAAAAACTCTGTGTTACAAATTTTCCTCCTTTTCCCCCCTTTCCTTCAACTTCCCCTTCCTTCTTATAAGTTCCCGTTCACGGACTTCCTCCATCTCCATCTCCTAATTTTGATACGTGTTGATTTTATAAAACAAAATCTGATTTGATTTGGTGATTTTATTCAAATATCTAAATTTTATTTATTATTTTAATGATTTAATTTAATTTATAATTTTAATTTAATTAATTTTATTTAATTTCATAAATTTTAATTTACAAATTAAAGTTTTAAACATTAAAACTAACATTTTTGTTTGTTTGATGGTTTATTATATATATAGTGCATTACATATGAGTCCATACATACGTAGCTATCGTATGGAGGCCTCGTATGTATGCTAATACTTGTATTTTATTTATAGCTATAGGTGGGTCATTACATACATCCCTCCTTCCAAAAACTTCGTCCCGAAGTTAGAGTTTCTAAAATATATTAATAATTATTATGAAATATAAGTCTTTACAATTACAAAATTGAATTTGTTTTCTTTAATATTTTTAAAATTTTACAACTATAATATCCATGTTCTGCCCAGTTGGTTTCCCAACTATTCTATAATCATCCTATGCTTTCTAATCTTTTCCGCTTCCATCCTGTCCATCCTCTACTAGAGTATGCCATGGCATCAACTACACTGATTAACCATTCATAGGCTTTTAAGGGTGTCAATGTTGATTATATCAATCTGATTTCCCAATAGTGATCTGGCAGTCATCATCACACATCTAGGGGAGCATGATTTGCACAGTCCTCCCATGACTCCAGGTTTTAGAGGATAAATGATGGGTAATACCTCCACCCCTCCTAGTGAGACCACAGTTAACACCCTATTATGGAATCTCTTTGAGCCTTAATTGTTCTGAAGTTTTTGTCATCACGTGGTTATCTTGGTAATGATATTATCTGCAACATAAACACTTGTCCATGCATTTATAAAATATTCATCAACATATTTAAAACAAATAGTTTATGTATAATTCATACATGTTAACTACAATATACCATACTTGGCCATATTCTACTCATGTTATTAGCTTTCATATTTAAAATGTAATTATTCTTTTATTTCTATTTCATCAATCATATTGATATGCATAAATGAAACAAAGTTATAACATCTTAATTCCCATTAGAAGCAAAATTACTCAAATATTTAAACTTTACTTTGATAACTATAATTTAGTAAGATCAATAACATATTCCGTCTTCGTATCCACGTACCAGTGGATTAAACAGATAACATATCATAAAAATTCACGTTTATATGTGATCATTCCAAAATGGTTATGAGTTTTTGATTTAAAGTAAAGTAAATATATACAAAACATGGTTTAAAGTTCTTCAAAATTGACACAAGTTGGGGTATTTTTGACATATGATTTCCGTATCTTTCCAAGTAGCCAATCCAGGACTATACTTGTCCCACTGGACCTTAACTTGGTCTACCAGACGATTCTTGAGCTGTCGAACCCTACGTTCCAGTATACGTAATGGTTTGACCGATATGATTCCTTTGTCTGATACCTGCAGTTCCTTCCATTGAATGTTATAAGATTGGTCAGCTATGTAATGCCTTAATACATATACATGAAATACATTATGAACTTTATGCAAGTGAGGTGGCAGTGCAAGATGATAGGCGACAGGTCCAACTCTTTCCATGACTTTAAATCAGTGTTGATAATATCGGTATCGGGAAAATATCAGCGAGGGTCCGGAAAATATCTTATCAGAAATATCGGCGAAAATATCGGCAAAATATCGACAAATATCGGCAAGCATAAAAAACAGTGTTGATAATATCGGTATCGGGAAAATATCGGCGAGGGTCTGGAAAATATCTTATCGGAAATATCGGCGAAAATATCGGCAAAATATCGGCAAATATCGGCAAGCATAAAAAATGCATAATATATTCATTTTTTTTCAGATTTCTAAACATATAAAGCAATAACAACATGAACTAAACACATTGGCACATAAATATGAAGAAAACACTGATATATATGATATCAAATAGAAATGATACATCAAACTTCAAAGGCGATACCAAATCCTGCTGATCCCTGATAGTGATAAATTGATAATTGTCCAATCAAGGACTCAAACAAAAATTAAAATAACATCACACATCCTGCTGATCCCTGATAGTGATAATTGTCCAATCAAGGACTCAAACAAAACAACATCACATATATAAAACTTTAAAAGTATTTCATCATCATGAGTTATAAACTTATATGTAGCAAAAGTTGCAAAACAAATAAAACTAGCAGCTATCTATCTGAGACCATTGGCCTCTCCCTAGCAGCTTTCTTTCTGTCTTGTTCAGCAATTGCTTCACGAGCTTTTTGTATAACCTCTGCACTAGAAACCATACAAGGCATGACATCTGCATCATATGCAGAGAGTTTAGCCAGATGGTATTTCAATCGTGTAATCCCTCCTGACATCTTGGTCCCACACAAGTTGCATGATATAAGTGCCTGATTTGCCCCACCAACAGCCTCCCCATACTCCCAAAATGGGTCCAAAGCTTTTGGCATATTTGACATTTGTACTTGTAGTGAACTAATTCAAACCTAGGGCACAAAAAAAACAAAAAATTGGCATTAAATGAGTATAACTATACAGTGCCCAGCAAACACTCAAGAAACTATTTTAATTTTTAAAGCAACATCTTCATGTTCAGAATTTAAACAACAAAAGCAAGCATAAAAAATGCATACTATATTCATTTTTTTCAGATTTTTAAACATATAAAGCAATAACAACATGAAATAAACACATTGGCACATAAATATGAAGAAAACACTGATATATATGATGTCAAATAGAAATGATATATCAAAGGCGATACCAAATCGTGCTAATCCCTGATAATTGTCCATTCAAGGACTCAAATGTGGAGAACCAATACAAAATAACATCACATATAATAATAAAAGTATCTCATCATCATGAGTTACATGTAGCATAACAAATAAAACTAGCAGCTATCTATCTACTGCCCTCTCCCCCTTTTACGGGAAAACATGATGGGCTGTTTGTCAGGCCTGCCCCTAGTAGTAGAAGGCCCTGACACTGCCTCTGCACCTAATGTCAAATAATGAGTGATAGGCATGGAGCTATGCTCTCCTATATCTATAGCAGATGGTGTTGATGCTGATGCTCCCGCAGTGTCCTCCTCCAGCTCCTCCTCTAAGTGCTGCTGCTCCTCTGACTCCGAGTCCTCCTCTTGCTGCCCCTGCTCTAATGGATCATCTGCCACTGGCTCCTCCAACCATGAAGGTGACTCCTCCAATATGGGCTCCTGAGACTCCACCCTCCACGGAGACAATACATCAATATTGTCTAAGGAAATGGCATCTGGATCCACTGGTGATTCTATTTGCCTCACTCGAAGTCGGATGTTGTAATGCACATACACCAAATCGTTGAGGCGTGCGAACTCCAACCTGTAAGAGTGTCAAAAAAAGTAATGAGTCTTGACTCTTGACTCTTGAGTCTTGACACTTGAAGGTCATAAATTAAAAATTAAAAATTACAATAAGTGTAATTGCTCAACTGAAGGCTTGAGTTCAAAGTTATACCTGTTGCGCTTTTTGGCGTGTATTTTCTCAAATACACTCCAATTGCGCTCACACCCTGAAGAGCTACATGTTTGACTCAAGATTCGCATAGCCAAATTTTGCAAATTTGGTACCCTTGCACCATAGCTTCGCCACCAAAGATCTACAACAAAATAATGAAATAAAAAATTCAAAAACTTAAAAGTTAAAACATAATTAAATTCAAATTTATAATTTCTAATGAGTGATGACTTGTCACTTACGTGGCATGAAGAGGGCCCTTTCCTTAATGGCATCATCAAAGCCAAATAGGCCAACACAATCCTGATAATTATGTATCTCGCGGCTGATTTTGAGACGAAGCTCAGAATCAGGTACCATCCTCTCAATACAGGAATGGAGCCCTTCAATCACCTCGCCATCAAAACGAAAATTGCATTTGTATGCAAATGCAGGGTTGAGGAAGAGTGCTGCTGCATGAATGGGTCGATGAAGCATCCCTGTCCACCGACTATCGATCACATCCCATAACATCATCTGCCTATTAAGGCCAGCAGAACCCTTGTCTGCATAATAGGAACGAATGGCCTCCTTGGCCCTATCCATGCCCTCATACAAATAAGGCATTGCAGGCTTCTCTCCATCCACCAATCTAAGAACCTTTACTATAGGTTCGCTAACTGCACATGCTTCTTCTACTCCACGCCAAAATGTCTCAGAGTACACCATTTTTTCAATGGCTTTCCCATCAGGTCTCCTGCTGTATCTACAACCACGCCAATCATTAGACACAAACATTTGCTTCAACTCGTACTGACATCGAAGCAAAGACTGAAGAGTAATAAAGGTTGTGGCAAAACGTGTGATGGCAGGACGCCGCAACTCCTTGTTTCCTGTGAACCTCCTCATAAGGCTAAGAACAATAGCATGGTTATAAATAAACTTGGGGATGCTCCTAGCCATATGAACCGCCTCCTTGATGAAGGAGAGTTTCCCCATATCCTCAAGCAACAAATCAAGACAATGCGCTGCACATGGAGTCCAGAACAATGTGGGATGCCTCTCCATAAGCATTCTGCCGGCAGACACATAATTAGCTGCATTGTCTGTTACGACTTGCACCACATTCTGCACACCAATCTCCTGAATGAACCCATCTAACAACTCACATATCGTTGCTGCATCTTTGATATGTTCTGATGCATCCAACGATTTAATAAACATGGTACCTTTAGGACAATGTACCAAGAAATTTAGAAGGGTCCTACCCTTCCTATCTGTCCAACCATCAGACATCACTGTGCATCCAGTGACTTCCCATGTCTGTTTCAACTCCGCCAATCTAGAGTTGATGTCCTCTTTTTCTGCTTGAAGAATTGGCCCCCGCAACTCCTCATATGTGGCACTTTTGTACCCTGGGCCCACAACAACAATAGCATCACACATTGGTTGCCAAAATGGATTGGTTTTTGTGATGCTGAGAGGTAAGTCGCTCCAATAAATACACCTCCCCATGACTCTATCTGCTTCTTCCTTCTCCTTTTTTTTGACAAGCGATTTTATGCCAGGTTGTGCTCCAGCTCCTGTTCGTGGAACAAAAAATGATGACCTCGCATTCACACTAGCATGTGATGGTGTGCCAGTTGTGGAGCCCCTCCCACTAGCGCCAGTAGGGCCACTACCCTGAACATCAAAATCATGAGAAGATATCCCAAAGGATCTACCTGCACGTTCAGCTTTGTTTCTTTCCGCCTCTTCCTTCTTTCTGTCCTTTTCTTCAATTGCCTCAAGAGCTTTTCGTATAAGCTCCGGACTAGAAACTCTACAAATGCCAACATCATGTCCAGGGAGTCTAGCAAGATGGTATTTCAGTCGTGTAACCCCACCTGTCATCTTGTCCCCACACAATTTGCATGAAAGATATGCACGATTTGTCCCACCATCAGGGATCCCATACTCCCAAAATGGGTCCAAGTTTTTTGGCATATTTGTATTTTGTAGTGGGCTAACTCAAAAGGAAACCTACAGCACCAAAAATTTTTTGGAATTAGTAACTTAATAACTTAATAAGTAATACGAATTTACGAAATTCCATGGGTGCAGGTCTCAATATCAAATCCTCATTCTTCAAAGACAAATGGAATAAACTTTAACAAAGTTCTACAATCTGCAATCTTCACACAAAGGACCCTAGTCAAGCTATGTAGAAAAGACTAAAAGAGTCAAAAGACATTAAAATCATAAAATATAAATGTATTCAATAACAGCGTTAGAGGACTGCGATTTGGCTGCTACAGGCAGTGTATAGTTATACATTGAGGATAATAAAAGCATTTATAAATTATATTTATGCTTCTAATGTTGGCTTATATGCTATCTTCTGAGGATAAGCAACTGTTGGCTTATATGCTATTTTTTACAGGCTGCACACTTTGAAAACTTGAATCAATTATATATTAACCCTGATTTAATTGCAGAGATTTTACAGTGATTTTTTTGAAAGGGGTTTGTCATTTCTTCTCGGCATTACATTTTTAGATCTAACAGTGTTTAATTGGCAGGGCTCTTGAGAAGGCTCATTACTTTTCAACACCAAGCTTGAAACTTTGCCTTATCTCTGGTGCAAAAGGGCTTGAAGCGACTTGGTTATCTGCAGAAAAATTCTGAAGGCTTTCAAGCCTTGAAAACTTAATAAAGTTCCCCTAATAATTTGACTAAATAGAACTAAAATATGACTAATTTTGGGAGCTAACTATTAGCATTTCTGGCTTGCTGCTCCTCTGGCTGTGAGAGTTTTAGATCACTGGTGTAAGTTTGCAGGTGTTATAGTAAAATTTTGACGAAGATTTCATCATAAGTCTTGGCATAGAGACTGATTTTCAAGAAGATTGTTCATTGCTGCACAGTGCATATATGTCTAAGGCTAACAGGTTTGTGTTTCAGGTGTGACATTCCTCTTTGAAAGGGTTTCACTGTTTATTTGGGGTCTATACATTGATATTTGAAGGATCACATTAATATACCAGCAACAAAGGGAATGCCGCAAGGCTTCAAGCCTCAATCCTCTCCCTAACTTGACATATTTCCTCACTTTCACATACTTCAGATCTGAAGTAGTTGTTGCAGATCCTAATCTCACTGATAATACAAACTTAAAACCATAGTATAATGTTCCATTGACATATTTTAAGACTGTTTTTGTTGTGTTTCAATGAATGCCTTTGGGGAACGTCATACATTACAATATAATGTCAACAGCGTTTTATTTATAACCAAATAACACTGTGGTTAATAGGTTATAACTGCGTTTTATTTATAACCAGTTACCAAATAACACTGTGGTTATAACTTGGAAATACATCGTTTGATCTATGGTTGGATTTGGACATCGAGTTGATATCGACTATGAACAAATATGTTGCTGCCCATCCCAATATAAGTCGACCATTGGTTTTCTTTTGACCTTGTCTGCAATGAAACTGGCAGGAGAAACGTCCAACTGACAAAGGAAAGACAACATCGAATTTATATCGACTCATTCGTGGCATCTAAAGAGAAAGTTAAAGTTAATTGTTGATGGGAGTCATAAGTTATAACTGCGTTTTAAACTTTTATTTATGACCAAATAACACTGTGGTTATGACCAATATAAAACGTATACACTGTAATATCAATATGTATACACGGTATAAGACTCGACTCTCGACTCTCCATGGCACATGCGTATAGAATATGCATACCTGTAGGGTGGGCGCTGTAGACTGTATGTAAACCCTCCTTCGCAGCCAAAGATCAACCTCAAACCCTCCGCACTGTTCGCACTCGGACTCTCCAGCTCTCGAAAATAAAATGACGCCTAAACCCTAAACAAAAACCTATTTATAAACTGTGCCGGCGATATATACCATCGTCGCGCGATTTTTATAAAAATATCGGCGATATTTCGTATTTCTCGCGAGATTTCCGAAATTAGAAAATATCGCGATTTTTGCCAGCCGAAATTTCGTCTTGATGAAAATCGCGCGATATTTACGAATATCGCCGATTTTTCGGCGATATTATCATCACTGATAAAAAATGCATAATATATTCATTTTTTTTTCAGATTTCTAAACATATAAAGCAATAACAACATGAACTAAACACATTGGCACATAAATATGAAGAAAACACTGATATATATGATGTCAAATAGAAATGATACATCAAACTTCAAAGGCGATACCAAATCCTGCTGATCCCTGATAGTGATAAATTGATAATTGTCCAATCAAGGACTCAAACAAAAATTAAAATAACATCACACATCCTGCTGATCCCTGATAGTGATAATTGTCCAATCAAGGACTCAAACAAAACAACATCACATATATAAAACTTTAAAAGTATTTCATCATCATGAGTTATAAACTTATATGTAGCAAAAGTTGCAAAACAAATAAAACTAGCAGCTATCTATCTGAGACCATTGGCCTCTCCCTAGCAGCTTTCTTTCTGTCTTGTTCAGCAATTGCTTCACGAGCTTTTTGTATAACCTCTGCACTAGAAACCATACAAGGCATGACATCTGCATCATATGCAGAGAGTTTAGCCAGATGGTATTTCAATCGTGTAATCCCTCCTGACATCTTGGTCCCACACAAGTTGCATGATATATATGCCTGATTTGCCCCACCAACAGCCTCCCCATACTCCCAAAATGGGTCCAAAGCTTTTGGCATATTTGACATTTGTAGTGAACTAATTCAAACCTAGGGCACAAAAAAAACAAAAAACTGGCATTAAATGAGTATAACTATACAGTGCCCAGCAAACACTCAAGAAACTATTTTAATTTTTAAAGCAACATCTTCATGTTCAGAATTTAAACAACAAAAGCAAGCATAAAAAATGCATAATATATTCATTTTTTTCAGATTTTTAAACATATAAAGCAATAACAACATGAAATAAACACATTGGCACATAAATATGAAGGAAACACTGATATATATATGATGTCAAATAGAAATGATATATCAAAGGCGATACCAAATCGTGCTAATCCCTGATAATTGTCCATTCAAGGACTCAAATGTGGAGAACCAATACAAAATAACATCACATATAATAATAAAAGTATCTCATCATCATGAGTTACATGTAGCATAACAAATAAAACTAGCAGCTATCTATCTACTGCCCTCTCCCCCTTTTACGGGAAAACATGATGGGCTGTTTGTCAGGCCTGCCCCTAGTAGTAGAAGGCCCTGACACTGCCTCTGCACCTAATGTCAAATAATGAGTGATAGGCATGGAGCTATGCTCTCCTATATCTATAGCAGATGGTGTTGATGCTGATGCTCCCGCAGTGTCCTCCTCCAGCTCCTCCTGCTCCTCCTCTAAGTGCTGCTGCTCCTCTGACTCCGAGTCCTCCTCTTGCTGCCCCTGCTCTAATGGATCATCTGCCACTGGCTCCTCCAACCATGAAGGTGACTCCTCCAATATGGGCTCCTGAGACTCCACCCTCCACGGAGACAATACATCAATATTGTCTAAGGAAATGGCATCTGGATCCACTGGTGATTCTATTTGCCTCACTCGAAGTCGGATGTTGTAATGCACATACACCAAATCGTTGAGGCGTGCGAACTCCAACCTGTAAGAGTGTCAAAAAAAGTAATGAGTCTTGACTCTTGACTCTTGACACTTGAAGGTCATAAATTAAAAATTAAAAATTACAATAAGTGTAATTGCTCAACTGAAGGCTTGAGTTCAAAGTTATACCTGTTGCGCTTTTTGGCGTGTATTTTCTCAAATACACTCCAATTGCGCTCACACCCTGAAGAGCTACATGTTTGACTCAAGATTCGTATAGCCAAATTTTGCAAATTTGGTACCCTTGCACCATAGCTTCGCCACCAAAGATCTACAACAAAATAATGAAATAAAAAATTCAAAAACTTAAAAGTTAAAAGTTAAAACATAATTAAATTCAAATTTCTAATTTCTAATGAGTGATGACTTGTCACTTACGTGGCATGAAGAGGTCCCTTCCCTTAATGGCATCATCAAAGCCAAATAGGCCAACACAATCCTGATAACTATGTATCTCGCGGATGATTTTGCGACGAAGCTCAGAATCAGGTACCATCCTCTCAATACAGGAATGGAGCCCTTCCATCACCTCGCCATCAAAACGAAATTTGCATTTGTATGCAAATGCAGGGTTGAGGAAGAGTGCTGCTGCATGAATGGGTCGATGAAGCATCCCTGTCCACCGACTATCGATCACATCCCATAACATCATCTGCCTATTAAGGCCAGCAGAACCCTTGTCTGCATAATAGGAACGAATGGCCTCCTTGGCCCTATCCATGCCCTCATACAAATAAGGCATTGCAGGCTTCTCTCCATCCACCAATCTAAGAACCTTTACTATAGGTTCGCTAACTGCACATGCTTCTTGTACTCCACGCCAAAATGTCTCAGAGTACACCATTTTTTCAATGGCTCTCCCATCAGGTCTCCTGCTGTATCTACAACCATGCCAATCATCAGACACAAACATTTGCTTCAACTCGAACTGACATCGAAGCAAAGACTGGAGAGTAATAAAGGTTGTGGCAAAACGTGTGATGGCAGGACGCCGCAACTCCTTGTTTTTAGTGTACCTCCTCATAAGGCTAAGAACAAAAGCATGGTTATAAATAAACTTGGGGATGCTCCTAGCCATATCAACTGCCTCCTTGATGAAGGAGAGTTTCCCCATATCCTCAAGCAACAAATCAAGACAATGCGCTGCACATGGAGTCCAGAACAATGTGGGATGCCTCTCCATAAGCATTCTGCCGGCAGACACATAATTATCTGCATTGTCTGTTACGACTTGCACCACATTCTGCACACCAATCTCCTGAATGAACCCATCTAACAACTCACATATCGTTGCTGCATCTTTGATATGTTCTGATGCATCTAACGATTTAATAAACATGGTACCTTTAGGACAATGTACCAAGAAATTTAGAAGGGTCCTACCCTTCCTATCTGTCCAACCATCAGACATCACTGTGCATCCAGTGACTTCCCATGTCTGTTTCAACTCCGCCAATCTAGAGTTGATGTCCTCTTTTTCTGCTTGAAGAATTGGCCCCCGCAACTCCTCATATGTGGCACTTTTGTACCCTGGGCCCACAACAGCAATAGCATCACACATTGGTTGCCAAAATGGATTGGTTTTTGTGATGCTGAGAGGTAAGTCGCTCCAAAAAATACACCTCCCCATGACTTTATCTGCTTCTTCCTTCTCCTTTTTTTTATAAAGCGATTTTATGCCAGGTTGTGCTCCAGCTCCTGTTCGTGGAACAAAAAATGATGACCTCGCATTCACACTAGCAGTAGCGCTAGCATGTGATGGTGTGCCAGTTGTGGAGCCCCTCCCACTAGGGCCAGTAGGGCCACTACCCTGAACATCAAAATCAGGAGAAGATATCCCAAAAGATCTACCTGCACGTTCAGCTTTGTTTCTTTCCGCCTCTTCCTTCTTTCTGTCCTTTTCTTCAATTGCCTCAAGAGCTTTTCGTATAAGCTCCGGACTAGAAACTTTACAAATGCCAACATCATGTCCAGGGAGTCTAGCAAGATGGTATTTCAGTCGTGTAACCCCACCTGTCATCTTGTCCCCACACAATTTGCATGAAAGATATGCACGATTTGTCCCACCATCAGGGATCCCATACTCCCAAAATGGGTCCAAGTTTTTTGGCATATTTGTATTTTGTAGTGGGCTAACTCAAAAGGAAACCTACAGCACCAAAAAAAATTTGGAATTAGTAACTTAATAAGTTATTAAGTAATATATAACCCTTGTTTTTTTAATATATAAATTTATAAAATTCTGAAGAAAAGCTCAGATCGAACTACCCAGAAGAAATGTCAAGCATAAAATCAAAATTCTGGGCAATTCTGTGAATAAAACACTGCAGACCTGGGCCCATAGACTGAAGTTCTCAAGGGAATCGAACTGCATCATTTGAAGATTTAAAAGTCTAGAAATTAAGCATTTACAAGGCCGAAATCCTTATGTTAATGAGCGAGGTTCCGAGATCAAGTATTGAAGTCTGAAATCTATATTAAAATCTGAACAGTATCTCATTTCAGAAATCTGAGAACTTCAGGAGTCTGTACATTTTTATGGGTAATCAATTCAAGGAATAGAATATCTCATTATGGACTAAAAGAAGCCTTTTTCAAGCCCGCATAAAATTTACTTGTTGACTGATCAGGACCGAATTGTTTGAAAGCCTTATAAGCCTAGCTGAAAGGTCAAAAATTTGAAGCCACAGTCTCTTATGAAAAGGTACCAAGACTTCTGTTGAGAAAGGACAAAAATCTATGCACATATATCATATATGTATAAGAAATAGGCCTCAATAGTCACATAAAGCCGACCTGGAAGGACCATACAAAAACAAAGGTATGTGTAACTTGTTCATTTGTAAAGAACGTGATTCTTAGAAAATTAGTTGATTAACTCCTAGATAGTACATAATACATATGAAAAATCTCACTTGCTTCCGCTTGTCTAGGTCCCTAGGATTTGTAAATACTAATTTTCGATGGATCCAATGGAGTACAGGATCTCAGATACCTCTGAAATCTCGGTGGTGATTACAGTAAGTAATTACAAACTAGTAACAGTCGATTAAGATCTGTTCTGGTGAGCTGGTCATTGTAATATCCAAGGTGGTTTAGAATTTAGATATTGGTTGCCTAATATAAAATGAAACCTTAAGTGAAAATCTACATGAAAATATGGAAGCAGTCTTGTTGCTTGTGTCAAAGTGACATAACCCAGCTCAGAAAAGGAAGGCATAGAATAACTCAATCTCATAATTAATACAATGTAACCTTCTCACTGTCTCAGTGGTAAGTTGGTAACAGTCTCGAGTCTCGACATAGCTGTGACAATGAAGCTCTTGGTACAAGGAGAACACAGTCACAGTCTCGGTGAAAATCTCAGTGTAGGAAGAAAACATAGTTCTAGTCTCGGTGATGAAGATGATCTCAGGGATCCCACAGTAGCACACACAGTCACGTTCTTGGCATAATTATGAGGATCTTTGTGATACACTCTCGACATGCTCTATAGACAGTCACAATCTAAGCATCATTGTGGTGAGAAGGATCTCGGTGATCCTATAGTAGCTCACTCTGTCTCGGCATACTTATAGTCTTAGAGTATTAGAGATATATGAACAAGAATAAATTATTGGTCTTTGTAACTCAAAAGATAAAGAAAACTCCACGCTATTTGTATGTTCTGGTTATGCTTCTCAATAGATATATCATATTACCAATATAATGTGTTGCAGGCTGCAGCGTTGCGTTGACGGTTGTATTATTGAACAGTGAAGACGTCGGGACTCGGACGATTGCACCGGGTAAACCCTCCTTCGCAGCACCGACCGCCACCGGTTCCGTCTCTCTCCAGCTCGCACGAAAACATTAACAAAGTGACGGGAAAAGCAAAACACTATAACCATTTTATAACCCGATTAAACCTAACCCGCGATATTTACAGTCGTAGCGCGATATTTATGAAAATATCGCCGAAATTTCGGAAATCTCGCGAGAATTTAAAAACATGAAAATATCGCGCTATTTTCCAGCCGAAATTTCGTTTTCACCAAAATCGCGCGATATTTACGAATATCGCCGAAATATCGGCGATATTATCAACACTGCTTTAAATGGTCCAATAAATCGGGGTGACAACTTTGTCTTTTTTCCGAATCGAATAGTGCTTTTATTTGGTTTGATGCGGATGAAACCCTGATCCCCTACTTCATACTTCCTATCAATTCTGTGAGCATCAACATAACTCTTTTGTCTATCCTGTGCTTCTTTTAACCGTTGCCTAATTTGTTTTACCTGCTGCTCCATTTCTTGAATTAATTCTGGTCCTACTATCACCCAATTTTCTAACCTGTCCCAACTTAATGGTGTTCTGCAAGGTTTGCCATATAATGCTTCAAATGGAGGCATTCCGATTGAGCTGTGGTAACTGTTATTGTATGCAAATTCGACTAAGGATAAGTACTTTTCCGAGTGCGATTGCTGATCCATAACATATATCCTCAACATATCTTCAAGTACTTGATTTATCCTTTTTGTTTGCCCATCAGTTTCAGGATGATAATCTGTACTTAAATTTAGTTGAGTTCCTAATGTTATCTGCATTCAAGTCCAGAATCTTGAAGTGAATCGTGAATTTCTATCTGATATGATCTTCTTATGTACTCCATGAAATCTGATAATTTCATTTATGAATACTCTAGCTACATCAGCAACTTCGTAAGTATCTCTTACGAGAATGAAATGGACACTTTTTGTTAATTTATCCACTACCACCAAAATAGCATTGTCTTTGAGAAGTAAGAGGTAGCCCAATGATAAAATCCATAGAAATGATCTCCCATTTGGTCATAGGAATGTCGTGAGGTTGTAAGAGACCTGCTGGATGACAATGATCATCTTTTACTTGTTGACGTTCAAAACATATTGCAACGAATTGAACGATATCAAGTTTCATGCTTGACTAGAAGAAGGGTTTCTTGGTATCATTATACATTTTCTTTACTCCAGGACGTGCACAATATACTGCTTTGTGGGCTTCCTTAAGGATGGTGTCCCGAAAATCCTTATTATCAGGAATATACATCTTTTTATGAAATCGTAAGAATCCATCATCTTCTTTTGGCCTTTTACTAGTAAGACTATATCTTACCATTAAATACCAGCTATCTTTTATTATATGTTCTAGTACTCGTTGCGTTAAGTCTACTTTGATAGGTATGAGGGAGAATATCTGTGTTCTTCTGCTTAAAGCATTTGCTATTACATTTTCTTTTTGTTTAATAGATGATATTAAATTATAATTCATCAAATTTATTAAGTCCAAAGGCCCTATTTAAATAATGTATAGTATAATAAGCATTGATAACAATTTCTTTGTCTCGGTAATGTTTTCTTTAATTATTTACCTTGTAGCTTAAATTGATATCATTTAATCTAGTTGTTTCAGACTCTCACTAAATTTGTAATGACAACCTAAAAAAAATATTTCTAAAATATAATTATTTTCAATTCCATCCAAATCATAGAATTTATTTAATAAATTCGCTATGGGAAGGTCGGCGGTTCAAAACCCCCGCTCGATACTTTCATATTTTATATTTTAAGAAGGAAATGGTTAAATCAAATAATCCAATCCATTTAACATAGTTAACAAAGTAGAAAGAAAAGTAAAATGGTATCAGAACCTGGTTCCATTTATAATGACTTTAATAAGCCTGGTTCCGTTTATGATTGCATCCAACATTCGAAGTAATAAAAATATTTTAAGATTCCCTTTAAAAGCATTTAAAAATGAAGAGTCTTCCGATCGATAACTTGCATCTAAATGATTAATTCCTTTAGCATAAGGTAAAACAACAATTAGCTTTTATTCTTCCCACACATGTTTATTGAAACGATGAAAACACTGGTCAAGAACGACGAATCAAACCTTGACCAACATACTTTCGGTTACTATAAATGAGGTTGTTCCCATTTTTAATGTCATAAAAAAAATCAATCATACTCAAAATCATTATCAATTAGGATGATTGGAACTTTGAATTTAACCAATGAAAATATTTCAGGTTATTCCTGTTCATGTTGTTCTACCGTCTAATGATATTCAAAAATATTTTGATAACATAATGATTTTCCCTATAATTTTTTATTTTTTTCTTCTAATTAATAAATATTTATAACTATCGATAATGTCACACTTTAATGTTATTTGTAATTATGGATAATGTTATACTTTAATGTTGTGAAGAGCTACCTTTACTTTAATCCTAGTTATAATCTATTGATAATGTTACACTTTAATGTTATAAAACGTTACTTTTACGGCTTCGTGCTCTCTAAATAGCATTTTACATTGCTTTTATTAAGGGCTTATAGTATGAAAGTGAACATATGCACTTGTTCATATTTTGTTCTCCAGTGGGAATATTCATGTGAGTTTGACGTCCAATATGACCGTGGAATGCTATCATTCATAAAATCGTTATGAGTGCGAAGTTCGAAATGTTGCTTGCCGAGGACGACCCGCACCCGCATTAAGATATCATTCATATAATCTTATCATTCATATAATCATATAATCATTTATAATCGTATATCATATATTTTAAATGACCCGCACCCGCATTAAGATATTTAAGGACTGTAATTAATTTAATATATGCTTACGATATGAATTAAGGTTCGACTCCAACGGTTTATACATTTGACACCTGATTCATTGCTTGACACCTTAATTCATGGCTTAACACCTTGATTCATCGCTTGACACCTTAATTCAAATAAAAATATTTCCTCGACCACGATAACCAAGTTGGGTACACGCGTCTCCACTATAACACGCTTTCATAATGTGGTGTGGGTATATTCAGTAAATTAATTCCCTTTCAAATTTGCTTGCCATTATTTAGAATGGCAGGGATATCGTGCGTGGCTTTCAGTGCTCAGGTCACATTTCAAATCAGGTTTTGTATTCCGCAATAATGCGGTGCAGCGGGACTCTCTAGCAGCCAAACTTGCAGTTTAAAAGCTCTCAGAGAAATAGACCTATTGCTACTCAGAGGCCGAGGTTGATGAAGGTGCGAAGGAATTTAAAATCATCCAAGGGTAATCTGCCACCTTTACTGGTAAATTATTTCATAGCAAGAATAGCTCAGGGTTGAAAAATGTGAGTACAATCCTTTTCAGTGAAATTCAATATGGGGTCCAATCAGATATTACTTCAAGTGCAATATGAATCAAAGATCAAGTGCTTCTGCACCGTTTTCTAGTTCGTTTGGGGAGAATATTAGTAACCAGGGATTTAAGCTAGTGCAAAATGACCATCTAAAGCCATTTGCAAAGAATGGCTCTTCTAAACAGAACGATGATGAGGAGTTGGGCAACCGAATACGTAGCTGGAATCCATTAGCTGGAAAATCCGAGAGTGGTTCAGGTGTTGCAACCAATTATGATCTGAGATTGTTCTTAAAGCTAAACAAGTAGTCCTCAGTTGGCTGAGGGAAGGAATTAAATGAAAACTCAGAGCAGACTTTTAACTGAATCACAACGTAAGGATTCAATTCCCAGTGGATGGGTCAAGCTTAGATATTTCCTCAGCAACTGATTTATTTGGAGCTTCCACTAATTTAAAAGTGACACTGACAAAATGCTTCTTTAGCAACCTGTGTAATTGTGATTAGCATAAAGGATTTGGCTAGATTTGGATTTGTTTTACAAGACAAGAAAGTACAACCATACTTTAGATCTGGAGATATCATGGCCATTTAAGTGAATAATATAATTGTGTATCTCTTCTATAATTTTTTTTTTTTGCAAATCTGGTCCTATATTAATCTACATAATGCGGGTGGACATTTATATGGTTAAGCCTTTTCATGTTTTACACTGTTTTAATGTGAGAAATTTGTCTTGTTTATCTAGAAGATTCATGAAGCATCTTGAGGTGTGAAATCACATACTGTATATTGTTTCTTCTGATGCTATTGATGTTGTGTATCTCAAACTTTGTGAGGTTCATTAATCGTGGTTTTCATTCTTTGCTTCCATATTTACTGTACAAACTTTTGGCTCTGAAATTCAGACTTAACAGATCCAAGAGTTTGAACATAGCTCTGATACCAAATGTAAAGACTGAAAATAATTTAAATAGCTTTTTTACTTTGAACAGGGTATGAAATATGAAACCTTTATGAACATGCTCTGAAATTTAACAAAATTTCATATATCAAATTGATTGATTTGATGAGAAGTACCTACCTGGTTTCCTGCGGATGAAGAGGCTTCAGAATTTCTCTAGCTCTCACTCCTGTTACTAAAAGACCATAACCTTCTGGCCAAACTAAGTACAACCTAGGTACTTAGTCCAGAATGCTTCTCAATTGCTGCACTGTATTTCCCCTGTGCCCAAAAACTTCAGAACAAACAAGGCTCAGTGTTTTCTGTTGAAAAACTCTGTGTACAAAATTTCCTCCTCCTTTTCCCCCCTTTCCTTCAACCGCCCCTTCCTTCTTATAAGTTCTCGTTCACCGACTTCCTCCATCTTCGTGTCCTAATTTTGATATGCGTTGATTTTATAAAACAAAATCTGATTTGATTTAATAAAGTTTATTTATTATTTTAATGATTTAATTTAATTTATTTAATTTATAATTTATAACTTAATTAATTTTATTTAATTTCTTAAATTTCAATTTACAAATTAAAGTTTTAAACATTAAAACTAACATTTCTGTTTGTTTGAGGGTTTATTATATATATAGTGCGTTACATACGGGTTCATACATACGTAGCTATCGTATGGAGGCCTCGTATGTATGCTAATACTTGTATTTTATTTATAGCTATAGGTGGGTCATTACATTCTTTCTCTTCCTAAGATAGAACCAAAACTTTCTTTAACTTGTTTTCTCTTGCTAGTCTAAGGTTTTCCACCTTGAACTGGGGCTGCAAAAATCAGATTAGGGCTTCTCTTTTAATGGTTGTTCTTTTAGGAATTCCTTGTAGACAAATCCTTCAAGCCCTTTTTCACTGCCAATGGCCCCCTTTTGTGCCTTGTTGGCCTCTCCATAGTCTTGAGTCACTTTAGACCCCTTTTGGCCACCTTTTGAGGCCTCTCGGCCTCAGTTGCTATCACACTGAGGCCTTTCAACCCTCTTGAGGTCAACTTTGAGACCTTTCAGCCCTCTGCAACTTGGATTGAGGCCTTTTTGGTCCTCTGCAACTTGGACTGAGGCCATTTTGGCCCTCTGCAACTCGAACTGAGGCCATTTCAACCCTGATCTAGGGATTCAACCCTCTTCCACAGCCAGGCACAATTTTGGCCAGGATTTTTTTTCGAGTAGAACGTTAGAAGAATAATTAGGCCTTCTTCAATGGTCGCTCTTTTACCTTGGTTTGAAATCATGTTGATTTTCTAGGAGAATTTTGATCTTCTATTCTGATAATTACTATTCCGTGATTTCTTTAAGCAAGTTCATTTGTCACATTCATCATCAAGAAATTATACATTGAAAATCTCAACAGTAATGCAACAATGACAGTAGGATCATAAAGAGACAGCCAAGCACACAAAGAGACACAAATTTTCACCTAGGAAACCCAAACTCGGGAGAAAACCCAACAATCTTTTCTAGGAGAAATTCTTCAGTTCAACAAAGTTACAATATGATATTCATAAGTCAAATTAGGTCAAACAGACCACATAAATCCCATAGGTCAAACCTTGAAACAACACAACAACTTGGTCAAACTGCCCATAACAAAGCTTGGTCAAAGCCTTGGAAAATCTCATTCAAACTGACCTCAAACATCTCGGTCAACTTCCTCAAAATTTAATCGAACAGTGGCTAGAAAACTGGTCAAAGACTAGTCAACACTGGTCAAGCTTCTGTGTTCTTTTCCTCTTTCTCCTTAGGATGTGTTAATAGAGAACAAATGATTGTGTGATCCGAATTGATTGCCAAATGGGTGAGGTCGAATGTCAATATAGAGTGGTAAAATCAAGTGGGTTTTTGTTAACTTTTGTAGCATCGGATAGGTATTCTAGTATTGATTTGTGTTAGAGAGGATAAGAACACGAGATCTTCAAAACCTAGAAAATATTTCTCGAGATAAGCTTGCGAAACGCCTTAATTAAATTAATTAACCATCATTTAAATTTTTCCTAAGTATAACATAAGAAAACTGGTTAATTAATAGGAATTAAAGGAAAGGTGAGAAAGCTCTAGGAACTCACATGGATTGAGTTTGAGATGATCTTAGCCGTTGATAACGATTTTATCATGGTCATTGATGATCCAATGAGAGATTATAAGAGCAGGTTGATGGGGATGGAGATGATACAGTTGTGAGACACAGGGAGAGCAAGTTCTTTGGCGAATCGAGCTGTCCAGTTGTAGAGATTGAGCAAAGAAGAAGAGTTCGAGGTAGAAGGAGAGCAGAAGAAAGAGGGAGCAACAACAGAGAAATTCCAGAGGAATTTTCTAGTGATTTCCAGTTCTGCACAGCCAACAGAGAGGAGGCCGAAATATTTTGTAGAGAAGTCATCTAGGTGGTGCGAGTTAGCCACATTAGCAGTGCGAGTAGCTGGGAAGAGTTCAGATCAACTCCGAGAGGCCGAAAAGTCATTCTGGAAGGTAGAGCGAAAATTTCCAACATTAAGAGAAGGCTAGACGGCCAGTTTCGAGTAGTTCTAGGAGGCCATACGAACATCGTAGGCCAAGAGTGCAAGCAGCCAGTCAGGCAGTGCGAGTAGGCTAGAGGGAGGCTCAGTGATTTTGCAAAAGGGAGAAATTTTTCTCCAAATTATTTTGCTGAGATTACAGTTGGAGAATAGGCAGATTGACATACAAATTATTGTACTCATATTTTGCTACTGCATAATAATAAAATAAACCCTCATCTGTTGCATTGGTTTTCCCTTTGAGGTTTTTGCGGGGACTTTTATCCAAAATATTGTTGTTAATTTTATTGGTGTGTGCATTTATTTTTCTTAGTTCCAGTTTATTTTCCGCAACGTAATTTATTGTGAACAATTGCAGTGTGATTTATTTGTTATTTGGCGTAATAAATAAACTGCATAATTAATCAATTAGAGCATTAACTTCCAGTTGCTGCAATTTGAGGATTTTTCACATGGTATTAGAGCATTGAAGATCAGATTAGAAGCTTAGTATCGAAGGGAGAAAACTTTGCAGTTACAGAGGGAGTTTTGAGAAAAATTTCTTAAATCTGCGTAGGCCACCAGGAAGTGCGACTTAATAAAGGTAGAGGGTTTGATTTCCAGTTCCAGGTAGGAGAAAAATTTGATCAGCCACAGAAGCAAAGATTTCCAGGTTGTGGATTTACCGGATAGAGGGTTCCGGTGAGTAGATCAGTTAGTTCGTTGAGTAGATCTGGGCGTAGTTGGTTTGCAACAAAGTTTTCTCAAAAGAAAAGCACAAATAGGACTAGACTTCTGAATTTCTCAAAGTGTTTCTAGTTTCCACGAAGGAAATATGAGATTTCCAATTGCAGAAGGCTGTAGCAGCTTTGCTAGTCAGCCAGTGCAAGCATCAAGAGCAACAGATCGTGTGCCAAATTTTGGAGGATTTTTGGAAGGTTGAGCGAGTTGCCCAGTTGAGCTAGTAGGTAGAGCGAGTTGTTGAAGAAGGATTTCCAGAGGAAAACAGGTGCAGATCTACGCATTCCTCTAGGAGTGTGAGTAACAGATAGCGGGCCTAATAGGGAAGAGAGGGAGATTTGCAGCAACAGTTTTAGTTTTTGAGTTTTTTCATAGAAATGGCTTTAGCGGGACTCCAATATCATGATAGACTTGATGTAACCTCTAACTACGGCGTCTGGAAAGCCAAAATGACTTGCCTTCTAGATGAGCATAGTTTGAAGATGTACGCAGAAAATGTTATAGCCGTACTTGCAAATCAACAAAAACTAGAGAACTATAAGAAAGGAATTGCCAAAGCGAAGAGCGTGATTCTCGATCGAGTTTGAGATCACATAGTTTTGCATGTCTCCATCGCAAAGCTTTTCCAAGATTCTTCAGAGAACCAAAACATTCAAGGAGAAGTTTAGGACTACAAAAATGCAGAAGGGTGAGAGTGTGTCTCCTTATCTCACCAGAATTCAGAATGTTCGAGATGAGCCTGCGGCGGTTGGAGAGACACGTTCTGACAATGAGCTAGTGCGTATAGCTCTCGATGGTTTCACGAAGGAGTGGGCAACATTCTTTCAGGGAATCATTGGACAAGACCAGGTACCAGGTTGGGATCGCTTGTGGAGTGATTACACCTAGGAAGAGATGAGACTTGCTCTTGTCGAGGGTACTACTAGCAACAACAGTAGTAAAGGACCGAAGGTTGTGAAAGATGAGGAGAACGTATCCCTTGCGTAGAAAGGGAAGGCAAAGAAAGCTCCCAGTCAGGCACAAGGCTCAAAGGGAGGAGAAAAGAAGAAGAAAGATCTGTCGATGATCAAGTGCTTCAGATGTGGTGAGTTTGGTCACTACAACACCCAGTGTCCTCAAGGGATGAAGGGCTAGAAGGAGACGCAAGAGTAGACAACAACTTGGGTGGAGATGGATGAGCTGACCTCCAGGTTGGAGGAGTTTGCATTAGTAGCAGCTATACCTCCAGATGGAGGAGGAGCATGATGTTTAAGAGTTGTAGGTCAGGCAAGATCCATATGAGGAGCAACAACCTGATCCAGTTATTGCAGGTTCCTGATGAGGATCAATGCCCTTGCTACAAGGGCCCATAGTATTCAGTAGCAGATGGATCATGATGTTCAGTAGGCGCAGTCAGATGTTGAGGGACAGTTGCAGAGCTAGTTGTAGTCAGTTAATAAAGGGGTGCAAAGTTAGATGCAGTGTTGACAGTTACTTAGTAGACAGTGCAGAGACTAATTGAAGTCCAAGACTCAGGAGACAGTAGCATAATCCAATTGCAAGATCCATAGATCAATTCTTAGTTGCAATAGTTGCAACAAAAGCAACAACATGAGATCAGTTGTAGTGCAGGCAGAGATGGCAGCAGTGCAGTGTCAACAACATCGCAAATGTAGAGTGGTTCAACTACAGAGTTAGTAGATGAATCAGAGTATGCGCAATAGCTTGGTGGATAGTGACAAGATGTTACAGTTGTCAGACATTAGTAGCATGAGAGAAGATGTTATGGGAGAGAACACCTTCCTCAGTGTATCCCGATTCGGTCTTCATTAAATGTATTTGAGTCATCTTGTAATGTACTTATCAAAAGAATAAAGAAAATAATTTATTATTATTATTATTGTGACTTATTAAAGCATGGGTTTCATGCTTGGGTCACCATGTTTTAGGTCAAAGTCCCCATTGAGGACTTCTAGGATTTATTCTGAGTCAATAGAGTCATTGTACTTTTAAAGAGACCCTTCTTGGGATTTTGAATCATGTAAAAAGGTTTAGTATTGAGTCAAATATAATTTATGTATCCTCCACATCAAGTCGGCCTAGAAGAGATCAAGTCAGCCTAAGGACATCAATTCGACCTCCCTTGAAGCCTATAAATAAAAGAAAGTCGAATTCATTTGGTGAATCTCATTTGACGCAAGTTCGATATCTCTAAGGGAGCTGAAGAAGCATGAAGTGTGTCTAAGGAAGCCAAAGGAAGTGCGAGTTGGGTGGAGTCTAAGGAGAAGAAGAAAAACGAAACTTTGGCGCCTCTCTCTTTGTTTCATGCCCTAGTTTTGGAGATCGAAGTCTTCCAAGTTTTGCTGATGCCGGAAGCTGCTACATAGTTGAAGTTTCTGGAAGAGAGGTCGAAGATATGGGAGGCTGACTTGGTGTGGAGGGAAGGTTTGGTCTTTGTTTAGGGTGAAGAGTCTCAAAGAATACTATTGAAAGGAAGATAATTTTTAACTAGGTTTTCCTCTCGAGGGGGGTTTCCCTGGTATAGTGCCTATATCTAGTGTCCATTGTTTTATGTGCTTTTGCTTTGGTAATTGCTCGATGAACTAAAAGAAAGAAGATGTAAAGAAAATCCAATAAGAAGTCAAGAACATCACAATTAATTATCGAGAATAAGAAAATCTTTCCGCCTTTCTAATTTTCTAACATGGTTTCAGAGGTTTGGTGAAGAAAGAAAGAAAAAGGTAGCGTCAAGCACTTGATCAAGGAACCATTCAAAAGGATTATCTCAGGGAAAGAGTCTACTATATTCAAGGAAGATGTGTAACACAATCAAGAGAGAGAACAAACTTGAAGGAGCCTCAATTTATAGATATTGGAAAAAGAGGATTGACCTCATCCTTGAAAAGAACAAAGTACTTGACTTGGTCAAAGGAAAAGTTAAGAAGCCTATAGATGACTCTAGTAATGTTGACAAAGTAAAATTCAGATAATTAGAATTGGTGTCCATGACTCTAATGGTAGAAGGAATAAAGGACAATCTTGTCCCATTTATAGCCAACATCAATCATGCTCAAGAAACGTATGAAGCCTTGTCAAAGTTATTCACTATTAAGAACATTGGTCAAGTGGCAAGCTTGAAGAATGAACTAAGGACCACAAAGATGACTAAAGAAGATATAGTGGCCTCCTTCTTTGTGAAGATAGCAAGAATCAAAGATGATCTTTTGGCCATTGATGAAATTTTTCCAGACAAAGAACTCATGATCACTGCTCTATTAGGATTTCCACCTACTTGGGGTGCATTTGCTGCGAGTCTTAACAGTTGGAAGGAAGCTCCCACCTTTGAAGAAATATGGACTGCCTGCAGTCAGGAAGAATTGAGGATCTCATTAGTTGCCAATTCTGAAGATGTTTCAAATGCCTACATTGCTCAACATAAAGGAAAGAAATCGAAAGGACCAAGGAAGAAAGTTGACATGTCCAAGGTAGAATGCTATCAATGTCATAAGAAGGGTCACTACAGGAGTGATTGTCTCGACAATCCAAGAAACAAGAAGAGAGAAAGAGATCAAGCCAATGTTGCTGAAGAGGAAGACCTAAAGAAAGCCAAACTCGAAGAATCTGACATAAGGGACTTACACTACTAAGTCCTTTGCTTGTAGCCTTAGATATCTTATTTTATATTTTTGATGTTTTAGAATTTATAGGTTTTTAACATGTTTTTGGAAAAAGACATTTTTTGTTTTTGTAAGTTTATAGGTATCCCTCAAGCTTTGGAGGGAGCCCCCAACAACTCCCAAAGATAAGTATCTCATTTCCTTTCAATTTTTGGTTTCATGTACTCATTTAGTTGTGATTATGTTAAATACTAAGTTGCAGGAAACGTGGGCAGGGGGTCCGTTTCTCCAGGGGAAACGAAACAAAACTCGTTTCCCCGTACCGTACGACCTGGAAACGCGTTTCCGACCGTATGGCCACGTTTCCCGAAACGGAAACTTGGCCGTACGGCCAGAAACGCGTTTCTAGGCCGTACGTGCCACGTTTCCCCAAAAAAACACTTGTTTTTAAATTTTTTTTTTTTTTTAATTTGTTTTTAAATTTTTTTAGGGTTTCCAGGTAGTAAATGTGATGTAAATTTAATCTTAATGTTTAAATGTTTATGTAAGTAAATGTATCATTCATGCTTTATGATTGCACATATATATAATAACAATTTTTAAATATTTTTAATATATATATATATATATATATATATATATATATATATATATATATTATGATATATATATTCGCGTTTCCCCGTTTCCAAAATTTGGGGAGGTCGCGTTTCGTTTCGCTTCCCGTTTCGGAAACTCGTTTCCGTTTCCTCGTTTCGTGCAACTTAGGTTAAATACTAATCATGATTCTCCTTCTATTGTCTTGATTAGGAAAACATTTGCTATATTCTCAAGGAGTATGAAAAAGGACCTCTCAAGACAAGGTTTGTCAAGGAACAAATGTATGCTTTAAAACATTGATTTCTTTATAATAAATGTTTATTCATTTGACAATCTATTACTAACATTGTTGTGACTAGCTATAGTGAATCATATTGATTCTTATTTTGGGAGATTCATCACTTGATAAATCTACCCTCACTCCTATTCTTAAATGATTTTATAGAACCCTAGACAGGTTCTCTTGAAAACCCTAACCTAAGGATATACTAATGTTAATATCTGAAACCCTAAAACTGCTTAAGGTTATTGAGAAATGCTATTTGAAGTTTTTGTTAATGATGTCATGTTTAGGATTTTGGTATGATCAGGAAAACTGTAATATTCCTAATGGAAATATAAAATATTAAGCAAAGCAAACATAGCAGAAACACATACAAAAATTTACATAACATCTAAAAACCAGAAATCTCTGTGAACTGCGCTGATTTGAGCCATTTTATTAATAAATAAGATGGTGCAATGTGGTGCTGGAAAGATTGTACTTGGGCTTGCTTAAGGCAAGCTAGCTAAGCCCAAATGAACAATAAAAAATCCCTCTCATATCTGCTGTTGCTCTCTCCTGGCTCTGCGTTGAAACTAGCCATAGAATACGCTGTTGGCTACAAAGAGTTGCTGCTAGGGCCTCCTGAGATGCTCAAAAAATTCTGGGAAATTAACCTTGGGCTCTCCACTAATAACCCACAAAAACCCACGAAGCAATTGGTCAAATGTTGACCTCAGAATTTTGGCCCAAACTTCCCTTAGAGCCTCTAGCTGTTGGCTAAATTGGGACCCCTATTTGACCACTCAAATTTGCCCAGAAAATTATGCCAAATTATTTTTGAGGTCCTTGTCAAAAACCTAGAAAAACTGAGAAAGGGTTTGTCCTAGTTTTGATGCTCCAAAATTGACCCCAAATGCTTGGCCCTCCTCCACAAGTAGAAGATGTAACTTGTAGCAAATATTGTGTTTGCTGCTCTGCTAAAATGCTGGAAAAGGCCCTGAAATGCTTCCCTGGACTCCACCTCAAGTTTTAGGCCAAAACTCCCTTCACTCCTCAACTACCAAGTGTGTCTCCTCCAAGCACTGCGCAATCCCTGCGTTGTTGCTTTTGCTCCCCCACACAAACTCACACTCCCATTGTTGGAACAATCAGAAAAGGATGGAACTCCCTCCTTGGGATGACAGTCGAAGTCCACCGAAGCAAGGGTTGAGATCTCTGCTCGGAGACACTCATGTGCTAAACAACACTTGCAAACTTGGCTTCTGCTCAAGCGTGCTATGTCAAAGACAAGTTTCTGAATAGATGAATGAATGACCAAAATGAGTGCCTCTTGCTCTATTTATCAAAGAGCCTCCAAGATGCCCATGTAGGCCTAACTTGACTTTCCCCCACCAACTTCTCTCCAATGAGATCGTACTCCACATGTGGGTCGTAATTCTCCATGGGGTGGCCCCCACGCTCGACTAGAGCCGCAATATTTTCCTTCCTTCCTAATCTTTGGGCCGCCACTTAATCCCAAAATTCACGTGGGACCTCTAAACCCACATTTTATAAGTGCAAACATGAAATAAGACAAAATTGGGCAAGATTGATATTTCCCTTAGCAATATTGCTAAGTGGGAATATCACAGTCCTCCTCGCCAAAACGTTGCTTGTGCTCAAGCTATTGTCGACCAACTGCTCTCTTCATGCTGACCTAATTACCAATGTGAGCAATACTGGGGTCCCAATTATGCCACTAGAGCCACTCTCGATCCCTGTGCTGAGCTATCATAAGGAGTCCCAATGGCTTATCTGGGTGACCTCCCCCTGTGGGAACCTACTCTCCCCAATCCGTAACCCAAGTGCTCAACCCTGTAGCTCCCAGGTCCCAAACTAATCTCAAAGTGAGTCCATCAAGTGGATGTTGCCCCGACCTGGTCATATCTGTGACCCACTTGTGCTCTTGCAAAATCATCCACTCCAGTAAACCTCCACTACACTCCAAATAAGGGAAAACTCCACTGTGTGCAGGCCTATTCTGCCAGGGTACCCTGCCAAGCTTTCCATCTACCGATGCACGCCCAAACCCCCATCGAAATAATAGCGAGAATGACCTTCCTCGCTCGTAGTGGTCATCCTGGTGGTTTCTGACCTGTCATTTGGAGGAGGATGCAATCTTGTCTCTGTCATCCCCATAATCCTCCCAAAACAAGGTAGTTCTCTAACCCAATGAATCCTTGGATTCCACTACTAGGTTGGAGGCCCATCTCTCCCAATTCCTGGTACTTGCCATTGAGTAGTGCCAATGACTACCAAAACCCATACGTGCCAATCATCCTGCCATACTAGTGCAGTGCCCCAAGTCATCAACAAATCTCCAAGGGGCAAACTACTCTCCGTGCAACTGAAACCCAATGGAAGACCTGTACGATCTTCCCTTGTAGAAGCTAGCACATCCCTGAATGTGGCTGAATTTCCAAGCCTTGAGATGCTGAGATCCCATGCTGATCACAAAAGGAAACTGCCATGCTGACACTGCGACTCTCTAGTCATAACTGGCGGTGCAACATGCTCATACTGCCCACTATGTGCGGACTGTATCCTCCTCTCCTAAGGCCTTGTGGTGAAAAATATGTGAGAGCTAAGCTCATCCTGTCCGGGCTTCTCCTTGATGTCGATATCTACACCTCTACTGCTGATCTCGACTCTGAGCAATAACATGATAAGTCTTCCTTGCCATGTAGTGGAGGTCTCAGTGATCCCCCATGTGTCAAGCCCAAGGTGAACTGGATCACCCTCTTCCATGACCTTGCTCATCACCAAGGGGAGTGATCCACCTGCCAACCGAATCCCTGGATCCCCCAACCATACTGGGATCTCATAACTCCCACTCCTCACGGAATGTCGCTGCGTAGTGCTGCTACCTGCTAGAACCCATCTGACCCTCATCTTTGATCCTTGTATGTATCCTATGGGTGGACCCCAAGTATCAGAAGTATGTCCCGTGCAAACCAACCTGCCTTGATCCTGCCAAACCACGTAGTGTAGTCTGCTATCCCAACTCTTGACCATACATTTGGATACTGCTCGGAGTATGAGTGCCCTCCTGTAGACGAAGTCTACCATCCACCGTCCCTTAGGCTCCTGTGAAACTTCAGACTATCTCGCCCGAAATGCATCATGCAGCTCCCTCGCAATCGACTCACCTTATGTGAGCCCAGGTGTAGAACCTATGCTACCTTGGCAATAAACCAAGCCGTTCCTATGCCTGCATCTGTCAGCCCATGCCTCCACCAAACATCTCAACGAGAGAGTCATGGGTGGGGAGATCCCCAAGGGTAGGATCAAGAATTTGTTGGGGTACTGAAGAATAACCCTATGGGTGCCCCTCTCTGTCTCGGATATGTTGATAAATCGGGACCTGTCTCTGTACACCACAAGATATCCCCAGCTACCACTATACCACCCTGTACCTTCCCATGCCCTATTTGTGTCAAGGCACCAATCACTCCTTGCGTGTACTCAATGTGATGTAAGACACTCCTACTCCATAACGCAATCGAACACACTACGGTACACCACCATGCACCTCCATGTTTACTGGTAGTCCACTGCTCAATGCTAGATGCTCCCATACATCCTTGGATGTGATGGCCTAAGGCTATGTCTCTACATGTCAGACCACACTTGATCGGTATCATCACCTCCACCATCGCATCACTATATGCGCCGATGAATGGATCTTCTCTCCAAATCCTCCCTAAGGGATTCGAGAAGTGAATCTCCCTATGTGTCAATAGTGATGCCACCACTACTCTGCTCTTTCGTGTCCTCTGTGCCCCACACAAAAGTGAAGAGTCCCCAACTCCATACAAGGAACCGTCTGGTGGCCTGCCAATGCCACCTCCTTCAACAAACTCCTTCCAGAGTATGCTGATCACCTGGTGATCTATGTACAGACGTCATACCAAGAAAAACCAAAGGCGTTTTTCCATAAACTGGTTGGCCAATGCTGTTGACCGAGACTCCCCTAGCGAATGTGCACGCTCAACTGCTAGGTCAAATGTACCATCTAGGTTGTAGTCAACTGACATACCTATGAAATGATAGGTAGTCGCACCCAGACCCCATTGCCAGTTTGTGCTTTTGGTATCCCCAGTGCCTAGAAGGTCCTGTTGAGCTACACCCAGGTCCACCACCATCTCCATAGCCCACTCCACAGGGTACCAACTTAGAATGTCTCGCTATCCAACCCCAAGAGAGGGATCAAATGCATGAACTCTTGCACATAGAACAACCCCAACATGTGGATGCTGCACCCTGTGCAACTCCGATCAGCTCATCCCGCTATCTAGGTCAACGCATGAGATTTGACTAGGTAGCTCTGTCTTCCTCTCTCCAATGGGAAAAGATGACCCAATCGTGCTGCTAACCTGGTTATCCCCTCCAGTATGTCTAGACAACTCTGCCTCCCTCAACCCAATGTGTAGGGGTGGGCTGATAACGCTGTAGATCCTGCCATTTTGCCTCTGAAGTGAACTGTGATGGAATCCCAACGTGTGGTCTCTATGTTGCCCTTCATCAATGGCTAGCCCAAAGGATGGCTGCACATCCTCCTCCATCATGGGCTCGACATGAGCCTGCAACTGCTACTCCATAGACAACCCAACATGCAAGACATGCTCACTAGTCAGTTGTACGTGTCTGTCGTCCGACAACTTTGTCATAGATCTGGATGTTGCTGTACCTATTGGCTCTTCATCAACAATGGAGATGTCCCCCAACACCTCATCAACCTGTGGTGCGCTACTATCACCTGAGAACTTGGTCACTACCCGAGATACCTCAACAACAGATGGCATCTCATCAATGGGTGTATGCTCAACTGTCTCCTTGCCAACCATGGCTCCTTGAACTACTCTCTCGTCTTCTTCCTTAATCCTCCTAATTATCCTAGCAAAATTCCACTGAATCTCTATTAGTTTGTGCATGCCTCTTAGTTCATAGAACTCCCAAAAATAGGGACGCCCGAATGCCATGACCCAATGATTAGTGTTCCCTTCAGTATGCTCCCAATAACTCCACATCAATTGCAATCATGTTTGGATTCTCAATTGCGGAATGAATCAACTTCTCCCCCACATCAACCATCATTTGTTGCATCCTAATTACCTCATTCAAGGTTACCGCCATGTTGTTTGATTCTAACCTTTCTTTGGATCCCATGATTTCTTAGCTTTTTATTCTGGTCTTGTCATAGAACGAAGGGTTTCCCATAGCTGAGCCAAGATTATGCTCTAATACCACTGTAATATTCCAAATGGAAATATACAATGTTAAACAAAGAAAACATAGCAGAAATACATACAAAAATTTACAACACATATAACAACCAGAAATCTCCATGAATTGTGGTGATTTGAGCCATTTTATTAATAAATAAGAGGGTACAATGAGGTGCTGGAAAGATTGCACCTGGGCTTGCTCAAGGCAAGCTAGCTAAGCCCAAATGAACAATAACAAATCCCTCTAAAATTTGCTGTTGCTCTCTCCTGGCTTCGCATTGAAACTATCCAGAAAATACGCTGCTAGCTGCAAAGAATCACTGCTAGGGCCTCCTCAGTTGCTTAGAAAATTCCGGGAAACTAACCCCGATCTCTCCACCAATAACTCACGCCAAATGTTGACCTCAGAATTTTGGCCCAAATTTCCCCTAGCTCTTCTAGCTGCTGACTAAATTGGCACCCCTGTTTGACCCCTCAAATCTGCCCAGAAAATTCTGCCAAATTATTTCTGAAGTCCTTATCAAAAGCCCAGAAAAACCCAAAAAGGGTTTGTCCTAGTTTTGACGCTCGAAAATTGACCCCAAATGCTTGACCCTTCTCCACAAGTTTTGAAGTTTCTAAGTTTACTTAGTTTAGAAACCCTTCATGCACTTTTTCTAATTTATTCCTACCTACTTGTTATTTTTCTTTAACAAGTTATTTACAAAGTAAATACTGAAAATAAATACCAGCGCATGCTCAACATATTACAAATCAGCAACTAAAAGAAACAAGAACAAACACACCACATGACACCATTATTTTTGGACCAATGTCCCCGGAAAAACCCAATGCGGGAAAACCGGTGCAGCTATATGAGGGTTTTCTTATTAAGCAATATCATAGTACAATCTGGGTGCCGAAACTGGCCTACCCAACAGAGAATTTCCTTAGCAGCTATACCTCATAGTTTGAGAGAAATCTCTTGGTTGAAACCCAGAAAATCCTTTCCGCAACTCCTTAGCACAAAACTGCTCTGTAACCTAGCGTCTACCCAATTTGGACTACGTCAGCCCCTCTCTGTCTCATGCTAGCCTTGCGTCAGCCTTTCTTGGCCTGCGTTAGCCCGAGGAGGACCTGCGTCAGCTTCCCGGGCCTCTGCGTCGGACATGCTGTCCTCTCTGGTGTTCTGTGCAGCACTTGGCTGCCTCTGCGTGGCCCTGCATGAGCCCTTGTTGGCTCTGCGTCACTCTTCTTGGCTGCTGCGCTGCTCTTCCTGCACAATCTCACCCTTCTCTGTTTCTTTGTAATCAATGCCCCTCAGCTGCTCTCCCGATAACTGATTCTATCTCTCTTAGTAAACCCCGCTCTTGAGAATCGAATGACTGATCACTCTGGTGTACTCTCCAAGTGACCCTCAAGCCTTCTCGTATACTTTTTCTGTTGACATCTCAACGACTGAGATTAAGTCCCTAATCAACGGCTAAGATTAGATTTGGCTTGATCCATGTCTTTTGGACCATTCTAACACAGATTCATATTAATACACATTAATATTTTATTTACCCTAAGTTTAGACTTAGGGACTCCATTAAAAATATTAATTATTTTAATATCTCCTGATATGTTTAGAATCTGCCCAAACCCTTTCTAGGTATTGGAGATCTCATGTGCCCCAACCTTTCCACCAAATTTTGTGGCTAGATATGCTACCCCAAATCAACAACAAGTAGAAGATGTAACCTGTAGCAAATGCTACGTTTTCTACTCTGGCACAATGCTGGAAAAGGCCCCAAAACGCTTCCATGCACTCCACCTCAAGTTTTAGGCCCAAACTCCCTTCACTTCTCAACTCCCAAGTGTGTCTCCTCCAAGCACTGTGTAGTCCCTGCACTGCTGCTAGTGTCTTCCCCACACAAACTCGTACTCCCACTGCTGGAACAATTGGAAACGGATGGAACTCCCTCCTTGGGCTAGTAGTCGAAGTCCACCAAAGCAAGGGTTGAGATCTCTGCTCGGAGACACTTGTGTGCTAAACAATACTTGTAGACTTGGCTTCTGCTCAAGCATGCTATGTCAAAGACAATATTCTGAATAGATGAATGAATGACCAAAATGAGTGCCTCTTGCTCTATTTATCAAAGAGCTTCCAAGATGCCCATGTGGGCCTAGCTCGACTTTCCCCCACCAACTTCTCTCCAATGAGATCGTACTCCACATGTGGGCTGTAATTCTCCAAAGGGTGGTCCCCACACTCCACTAGAGCTGCAATATTTCCCAAAAATAATGTGGGACCTTTAAACCCACATCTCCTAAGTGCAAACATGAAATAAGACAAAATTGGGGAAGATTGATATTTCCCTTAGCAATATTGCTAAGCGGGAATATCACAAAATCCTAACTTGTTAGGGTTGAATGATAAAGTCTAAAAATCCCGAACCTTTGGAATATTGATAATCTTGGCTTTAATGTCTTAGAATAATTTCCCTTTATTAAGACCCTTGTAATGTCTTAGAAATAATTTCCCTTGGTATGTATGTGTTTGTCTGATCAAACCCTAGTCTAATCAAGTTTGTTGTATGTCTAACTCTTATTGATCTTTGTGAAGTTGGGTTTGACCAATGTTGCACGAAGCAGGGACATTTTTTGGAAGCGGGGATGCAAAAGTCATTTCCCAAAAATCTAGGAAGCGAAGCGTCTCGGAAGCATCTACTATATATATTTTTATATTTTTTTGCATTTATATTAAAAAAGACATCCAAAATACCAAATTAGTTGTAGAAGACATGAAAACATGCATATTTTTACATAAATCAAGATACATATGGCATCCATTGTACATCAATGATTAATTATTCCAACATCAACCATCTAGAATCTAGATTCCTCTTCTCTTGTCGAGCCTTTGCCTCTACTTCAATTTTTTAGGGATGTTAGTCAACATTGCTAATTTTGATCAAGCAATCTAATCCAACCCTTATAATATGGCAGAGAATGATTAACATGCCTGATCAATGATTTTGACTTGAGTGAAGGGTACATAATTGCTAAGGCCATGACAAAGGAGTTCAGCAATCAAAAACACCAACACTGGGGTGCATATAGGACTTGGTGCTCTTGATTAAATGCCAATCACATGCCCTCATACATGATATAATCCAATGAAATGCCACAATCCCATTGATCCTGAAAACTGTTAAGTCTGCTGAATTTTGAATGGGATATGAAATTCTATTTTCTCTATATGAAGTCTGATGAGGTTGGAACCACTCTCAAACATCCTGAGTCATTTCATGGTAATGTTAAAAATTTAAGTAAAAGGATGGAAATGAAAGTCTCCTTTATCTTTCATTTCCATCCTTTTACTTTAAGAATTTAACATTACCATTAGAGAGCATCTAGGAAGTGTTTAGAGAGCATGAAGGGGCACCTTGGGAGTATTCAGAAAGTGTAGTTCCTCACATAACAGTTCAAAATTTCCCAAAAAAAACAAAAAAAAACTTGCGGAACCGTGTGAACCATCCACCTTCTCTCGGATCCGCCCGCGATTTACGGATGATGCAGTAGGAACCGCAGATTGGGCCCCCACAGATCCAATTTTACAGGAATCGCCAAAAAAGGCAAAACTGCAAATCCGATTTTTGGATCTGCTGTTCCGACAAAGGATTGGTGGCGGATCCGTACGAGACGCGGTTCTGCCTCTAGATCCTTGGGGGGACGATTCTTGCAACTATGGGTTTGACTAACACATGATATGAAATGCCTATGCATGATGAGGAAGTCTTAGATGTATGAGTTGACTTATTTGTCGATAGTTATGAATCCTAGGGTTTGGAACTAAGTCCTAGTCAATGTTCGTCTTTCTAGGATGATAATATTTGTGAAATTCTAGGGTTTTGGAGTTGAACCTTAGTAGAAGTAAAAATCTCTGATGTATGATAATGATATGATGATTTGAGATTTGTGTAAGGTTGTTGAAATCTGAGTTTTGGTTCGGATTGATGTTTGATTGAAAATCTAGGGTTTGCAACTAACCCTTGTGGAAGATGATCATGATAATGACTAAGTTGTGATTGGTATGAAATCCGGGTTTGTATGAATCCCTAGTGGAAAGTCTAACATATGAATTTTGAAAGTTGTTAGATGCCTTGCAAATCTATATCTGTTTGAATTGTTTCTAGGGTTTTCTATATGTTGTAACAGGGTATGTCATACCTTTGAAAGAAACATTGAAACCCTAGATGTAATGAAAGTTGTTATGAAGTAGTCTAGGGTTTATGACAAAGTCCCTATAAAGATGTTGAAGAATATGTGTTTCTTATTTAAGTTTGGGTATCTAATATATGTACGGTTGAAATGGTTTCGTAATTTTGACATGGCTAACTTCATGCTTCTATAGTTTTGGTTGTACTTGCTATCTAAGTTTTGCAGGTACACAATCTTCAATATGGTGAAGATGTTTGTTGATGTGATAAGCATGATGAGGATGATGATAACTTTGATGAAATGGTTGGAAGCCACGAAAGATTCTCCAATGATGAAAAGAAGAAGAGATCTCCCTAAGATTAAGAGGGAGTTTGGATAAAGAGATGCTCCCTGGTTGAGAGGGAGGGCATAACTTGGTTTTGATTGAAGAATGAATTTCGGAGGATATGTTGCTGCATGGGAAGTAGGAAAGGAAAGTGTATGATTGAGGAATCTTCTGTCAGAGATTCGGTTGATAGTCCTACTATGAAAAGTTGAGAAGCAACATCAAGTTGTCTGGAAGACCCCGAAGGTTTGTATTTGATTATGTACATATGAAAGTATATTATTGATTGGGGTTGTGTTTGTACAGGTGAATCTCTCGAAGGTGTTGATAGCATGCTGGTTACCAATTAGTTTGATTGGGAGAGATTGGTATCCTTGATCTGTTGGATCTAGGAGTGTCGAGGCTTTGTGAGTGAAGCATTGCCTGGGAGGACATCTGGCCGACACTTTGTGTTGATGTCTAGGTCCCGAAGTTGGAAAAGGTGGTGTTGATTATAGAGCTCTGTTTTTGGATACACACCTGGATCTTTGGGTTGGTGGTTAGCAAGTAAGCCTGATGGTACCTAGAGAGGCTGAAAGCTTGAGTCCATCTTATTCCCACTTGGATAGATTGCCCTGGTCAGGAATCTAGTCCGTGGCATTGTGGTGCCTAAATTGTTGAGAGACCAATGGATAGATTGCCCCGGTCAAGAATCTAGTCCATGGCATTGCGGTGCCTAAAGTTCTTCATGGTTCATATAGTTGACATCTTCCTTGTACTTGTATATGATGAATACCTACCTAGTTAAGAGGGAGTGTTGGAAAATGTAACTAGGTTCCATCTTCATTAAATGTATTTGAGTCATCTTGTAATGTACTTGTCAAAAGAATAAAGAAAAGAATTTATTATTATTTTAATTGTGACTTGTTAAAGCACGGGTTTCATGCTTGGATCACCATGTTTTAGGTCAAAGTCCCCATTGAGGACTTCTAGGATTTATTCTGAGTCAATAGAGTCATTGTACTTTTAAAGAGACCCTTCTTGGGCTTTTGAATCATGTAAAAATATTAAGTATTGAGTCAAATATAATTTATGTATCCTCTGCATCAAGTCGGCCTAGAAGAGATCAAGTCAGCCTAAGGATATCAATTCGACTTCCCTTGAAGCCTATAAATAGAAGCAAGTCGAATTCATTTGGTGCATCTCATCTCAAGCAAGTTTGATATCTCTAAGGAAGCTGAAGAAGTGCGAAGTGTGTCTAAGGAAGCCAAAGGAAGTGCGAGTTGGGTGGAGTCTAAGGAGAAGAAGAAAAACGAAATTTTGGTGCATCTCTCTTTGTTTCGTGTCCTAGTTTGGGAGATCGAAGTCATCCAAGTTTTGCTGATGCCGAAAGCTGCCTGATGCTGAAAGCTGCTACATAGTCGAATTTGCTGGAAGAGAGGTCAAAGATCTGGGAGGCTAACTTGGTGTGGAGGGAAGGTTTGGTCTTTGTCTAGGGTGAAGAGTCTCAAAGAATACTATTGAAAGGAAGAAATTTTTTGACCCCTCGAGGGGTGTTTTGCCTTGGCATGGTGCTTATCTCTGGTGTCCATTGTTTTATGTGCTTTTTCTTTGGTAATTGCTTGATGAACTAAAAGAAAGAAGATATAAAGAAAACCTAATAAGAAGTCAAGAACATCACAAGTAATTATCAAGAATAAGAAAATCTATCTGATTTTCTAACAGAGGGAGTGTTAGTTTTTGAAGCGTCAAACAGGTGTGTTCTAGTCTCCATTTGTGTCAGAGAGGCTAAGAACATGAGATCTTCAAAATGTAGAAAAGGTTGTGTGAGATAAGCTTGCAAAACACCTTAATTAAATTAATTAACCATCATTTAAATTTTTCCTAAGTCTAACTTAGGAAAACTGGTTAATTAATAGGAATTAATTAAGGAAAGGTGAGAAAGCTCTAGAAACTCACACAGATTGAGTTTGAGATGATCTTAGCTATTGATAACGATTTAATCATGGTCGTTGGTGATCCAACGAGAGATTATAAGAGTGGGTCGATGGGGATGGAAATGATACAGTTGTGAGACACAGGGAGAGCGAGTTCCTTGGCAGATCGAGCTATCTAGTTGTAGAGATCGAGCAAGGAAGAAGTGTTCAAGCCAGAAGGAGAGCAGAAGCAAGTGGGAGCAGCAACAGAGAAATTTAAGAGGAATTTTCTAGTGATTTCTAGTTCCATAGAGCCAACAGAGAGGAGGCCGAAATGTTTTGCAGAGAAGCTGTCCAGGTGGTGCGAGTTAGCCAGATTAGCAGTGCGAGTAACCGGGAAGAGTTCAGATCAGCTCCTGGAGGCCGGAAAGTCATTCGAGAAGGCAGAGCGAAATTTTCCAACATTAGGAGATGGATAGATGACCAATTTGAAGTAGTTCTAGGAGGCCGTATGAACCGTGCAGGCCAGGAGTGCGAGCAACCAGTCTGGCAGTGTGAGTAGGCCAGAGGGAGGCTCAATGATTTTGCAGAAGGGAGAAATTTTTCTCCAAATTATTTTGCTGAGATTACTGTTGGAGGATAGCTAGATTGGCATCCAAATTATTGTACTTAGATTTTGCTGCTACATAATAATAAACTAAACCCTCATCTGCGGCACCAGTTTTCCCTTTGGTGTTTTCCCTGGGACTTTTGTCCAAAATATTGGTGTCGTTTTTATTGTGTGTGCATTTATTTTTCTCAAGTCCAATTTATTTTCTGCAGCGTAATTTTATTGTCAAGGATTGCTGTGTGATTTATTCGTTATTTTCCATAACAAATAAACTGCATAATTAATCAGTTAGAAGAATAAATTCTAGTTGCTGCAATTTGAAGAATTTTCATAGTTTTGACAAAGGGTCACATCCATTCAACTGGTGGGGCCGACCTAACTTTTGGAGCCTACATGAGCTTCAAAAAATAATAATTTTATTTCTTTTAATTTGGCCACCTTGAATATTGACCACAGTTACCAAAAATCAACACATTAGATGGTAATTCCAGAGGGCCAAGTTCATTGTATGGGGTTCAAATTTCTCCTTGCATGACATCTGAGTATTGCCATAAACATCTTGCACCAGATTTAAGAAGTTAGATTTTGTGGAGGCTGTATTCATTCTCAGAGGTTTATCAGGTATTTTAAGAAGGCCGAGTTGGTCCAACCTGTTTCTAAGTGGAATTCCAGGTTTTGCCATTGTTCTTGCATTGTAATATCCAATGTTCCGCCAAGACTTAGGTAATGGGAGACGCACAAGGGGGACGTGTGGGAGTACCCTCAAATTTTAGGCAAATTTCGGGGGTGCGGGGAGACGTTGAAGTATATATATATATATATATATATAATTCAAGTTCATATCATTGTTCACTGTTAAATAATGAAAGCATAAAAATATTAAATAGACAATTGAATCATTGATCCATCCTCATAATTCATTTTGATACATAGATCATTCATGAATCATATGACATACTCAAGTCTCATTATTGAATTATTCATACATACCATGAGATTCGATTAAAAAAATTAAAAATCAATAATGAAATATTCAAATACATTGATTTGATTTTTTATTTTTTATTTTTTATTTTTTAATTTGGGTCTTATTAGACAAATTTAAAGGGGGGCACCTAGAAGCACCCTTTTTGAAGGGGGACCTCCAGATGCACCCTTTTTGGGGAGTCTAGACTTCCACATTGAAGGGGTACGCCTAGACGCACCCTTTTTGGGGAGTCTAGACTCCCACACTGGGGAAACGCACCCCCTTGCATCTCCCTGAGACTCCCCAGGGGAAACGCACCCCCAAGAGACTCCCCATCCCGGGTGCGAGGGGTGTGAAGGGTGCGTGCGCCTGACCTTGGGGGACGCGTCCCTGTGGAACACTAGTAATATCTCTCATCAGATAATGAAATTATGATTTGCTCTTAATTTATTCTTGCTGGAGGTGTTTATACGTTGTTTGCAAAGTGTTTCACGAAATATCTGTGCACTAAGTTTTTGAAGAAATTTATCAAAGATTTTTTTTATAATAATTGTCGAGTTGTATTTGCAATTCCTAGCTTTGGTGCATTACAGGCTGTCCCTTCTGATCCAAATACCATCTCCAAGTGTTCACTTGCATTTGTAGATCATGTAAACATTTTATAATTTTTGCAAAGAGGTCATGCAATATGCATATGAAAATGTGATGAATCATATTTCCAATTTGAACACTCTCATCTTCTTTTGAGCAGATCAATTTACAGTCTGTGGCTATATAACTAAGAATGAAAGCGGTAGTTGGCATTCTTATTTCACTACCATGCTACTATTAGTTTCGCTAGGCTGCTTCTTAGTGCTTCTTTTATGATACCTATGGAGCAGGATAAAAGTTCATTGAAGGTCTTGTACCATACATAATGTCTATAACATGCTTGACAATTGGCAATAATCTACTTTATAGAGCTTGGAATGGAACTTGCTCAGCCACATGCCCTTTTTACTTTTAACTCATCTTTTGGCTTTTCTTACACATAGCTTAGCAAAAATCACATTTTTCATTATTTTTCTGTAGTTTGCTTGGTCTTTCTTGTTGTTTCTTTAATATTATAGTGATTGCACTTATATTCCATTCTCAGGGGTATCCAGAATACATATATAATATTTCATTTGAGGGTAACTTTCTCTTCAAAGACGGGTGTTGTAAACATATGAACCGTAAGGCAGTCATATAAAAAAGATAGACATAAGATAGACATTCTAAAGTTTAAACATTGAAACAATGTAGCTAGCTCAAGAAAGATATAGGGAACAGAACTATTTTCTGTGATGCAAGTCCTATCTGATAGAAAATAGAGTATAGGTTTGGAGTGGGAAAAACATCTTATGAAAAGAAAACTAATGCAAACGTGGTTGCTAAGAAACAGTTTATTTTGAGGTGTTTCAACTACAAGTGAAGTTCTTTTTTTCCTCGTTATTTTTGATATAAATTTCAAGTTAGCATAATGGATCCATGCTGGAATTGCCATTTTATCTTTTACATATATGTTTATGGTAAAAACCAAGAATACTGATCCCGGGAAATCCTATGTTTCATTGGAATGAAGATCTAGGATTGCCAATACATAGACTTGATGGGGAAGAGTATGTTTCAGTTATTGATGAATTCATGGAAGCAGTTTTTACAAGGTGGCCACATGTCATAGTCCAGGTAAGTTCTTAATGTGTAGTTTAATTTTTTTATAGAGAAGCTACTTTAAAGTAAGATGGAATAGAAAAGTTGCTGAAATCATTTCCATTTTTTTGTAGTTTGAGGACTTCCAGAGCAAATGGGCATTCAAATTGCTACAGCGTTATCGAAATCATTATAGAATGTTTAATGATGATGTTCAGGTATGATATTTGTTCATGTCATGTCTACTATTAGTTATTTTATTTCTTTTGACACGAGTGGATGTATGTGTGAGTTGAATTTGATGAGTCGTAGTGATCTAAGATTGCATACTAACACTAGAAGGATTCTGAACAACATTAAATGTTCTAACTTTTGATACATGGCAGATTAATCTAGTTGCACTTTCAAGCTTCTATGGTTTCACATCGTACTTTGTAAAATAATAGTTGGGATTTTTTTTAATTGTTATACATGGCATATTGCCTGCACTCATTTTCTCTTAGTCATTATAGTTATGCTCATATATGGCATGTTACGCACAACCAGTGGGTGACCCCATATAGGGTTGCGGGGGAGCGGCCCCCCCTCACGCTCCGCTCCCAATCTGCGCTCCGAGCGGGAGCGGCCCCCCCTCATGCCCTGCGCCCAATCTGTGCTCTGAGCGGGAGCGGCTCGGGAGCATGCTCCCGAAAATGCTCCCGAGGAGGGAGCGTTTTCGGGAGCGTGCTCCCTGGTTTTTGGGGAGCATTTTGTTTTTTTGTTTTTGCAATAATATTCCAAATGCAATTTTTTTCAAATAAACAAATAAGTTTTGAGTGGGGCAGCCTAATGATCAAGCCTGTGGCCCTAGTATTGATATGAGATTCATGGTAATGTTAAATTCTTAAAGTAAAAGGAATCCTTTTACTTAAATTATTAACATTACCATGAAATCACTCAGGATGTTTGAGAGTGGTTCCGACCTCATTGGATTTCATATGGAAAAAGTAGAATTTTAGGTTTCATTTAAAATCCAACAGACTTTTCAGTTTTTTAGGATTTCAGGATTAGGGGGATTGCAATGTTTCCATTGGATTTTGTCATGTATTAGGCTATGAAACTTGTATTTAATTAAGAGCACCAATCCCTCTATGTACCTTGATGTTAGTGATATTGGTTGTCGAACTCCTCTATCATGAGCCTATTAAAAATGTATGTATCACTCGAACAAAATCTTGAATTGACATGCTTGGAGGGTGATATTAATGACAAAGATCCCAATACAGATCCAAAGTTAATGACAAAGAAACCTCTGGATAATAATGCTTAGAGGGTGATATTAATGAGAAAGATCTTGATTTTCCAATAAGACTAAAAAATTAAACATTTCTCGTGGCAACAAGAGACCCAAGCATTAGCAAGAGATAATAGATTTACTTGTCTTTGTTGAAATTTGATGACTAAAAAAAGTTTCCAACAATCCCAACCTAGTTTTAATTTCACATTATCACTCCAATTCAGTTAAATGCCCTTTCCCATAAACATACATTCAGCATATAGAATTCTGGAAATGAAATTTTCAGATTAAAAGACATGGGACTGTCAACACATGCTGAAAATAAATATGGACATAACCAAACCAGCACCACACATGAAAATAGACATAGATTTTTGGTCAACTTAGACCTAGGCAAACCCCTTCAATCTTCTCCGGGGAAAACTTGTTAGAGAGCTCTTCAAATTTATTTATATTTCAAGTTCAGGAAAAACACATTTGCAGACAAAACAAAACAACAAAATACAACTTATCTCTTTAGCCCAAAACTTCTTGAAAACTATGCCCACTTTGCTCGGTTTCTGTGCCCACTTGAAGTTGAAAATATGTACTGTACGGACTGTATAGACTATACAGATTTCCGTATGACTATACAAACTATATAGATTTTTTTCCAAAAACATCTCTCGAATGGCGTGCAGCTCACGACATTCAATGCTATTCGTACTGTACCTTCTGCGGTCTTCTAAACCTTGATTTCCATGCCTAGCTTTGCCCCAAAAATCACTCCTTCAACTTGCTGCAACAAATTTCTCCTTCAGAAATTTTCTCCAACTCTCAGCCTCCTTTCTCTAATCTGCTCATGAAGAACAAATGCAGTTTCTCTTTTTTTTTTCCCCTTTTGTTTCCCTAAATGACTTTTGGGCAACCCTAAGATCTAATGGCTCAGATTCATTTAGATCAAGGGATGAAAATAAATGTGCATTTAATTCTCACTTTCTATTTTTTAACTCACCCATTAAATAAAGTACCCACATTATACTTTATGTCTAAAGTCACTTTTCACTTTATAATTTAACATTGACTTTACCACTTATAAAGTCACTTTCACTTTATAAAGTCGCACTTAGGAAAATAATTATTTTGGACACTTTTCTCTAGGTAGAGAGAATTACCCATGGGAAACCACTTGTCCAAGGTACATTAAAAATCAACACTCCCTCTTACCGAGGAAAGCGTTTCTCACCGAGTCACGACACCCATTTTGTCCCTGAAATGGACATGCTTACCTCTTGGCAAGGACTTCGTGAGAACATCGACCACTTGCTCAGAACATCGACCACTTGCTCATTTGTTGATATATACTCCAGCTTCACTGCCCCCTTTTGAACATAGTCCCTGATGAAATGATATCTGATGTCAATTTGTTTTGACCTGTCATGAAACACTGGATTCTCTGTGAGTTTAATGCAACTTTGATTATAACAGTGAATAACCGTTGGTCTCAACTCCTTATCAAATAGGTAATACAACAACTTGAGAAGCCAAATGGCCTCACAACTAGCCTGGCTAGAAGCCATATACTCAGCCTCAGAAGAGCTCAAAGAAACTGACTTTTTCTTTCGACTGAACCACAACACAACTATTGAACCCATTTCGAAGCAACACCCTGAAGTGCTTTTGCTATCAGAAGCACAACCTGCCCAATCTAAATTTGTGTAACCTGCCAACCTCACTCCATCTCCCCGGCTATAATCCAGACCATAATCAACAGTCCCCTGCACATAGCGAAGAATGTGCTTTGCAGCTACCCAGTGCACCTTCCTGGGCTCAACCATGAACTAGCTAAGTGTGTTCATTGCAAAGCATATATGTAGCCTAGTGTTGACCAAATACTTCAAGGATCCAATAAGCTGCCTATACAATGTGGGATCCTCCAAACTAGAATTTGAAGCATGAAGCTTCTTCTAGTTGGTGATCATAGGTGTAGACATGGGTCTATAGTCTGCCATGTGAAATATGCTCAACACATCCACAACATACTGCCCTTGCCCCAGAAAGATATGCCCCTCCTCCTCCCACACCTCAAGCCCCAAAAAGTAATCCATCAATCCATTGTCCTTCGTCTCGAACTCCATAGCAAGATCCTCCTTGCAACCACTAATCAGTCTCTTTTCCCTAGTAATGAACAAGTCATCAACATACAACACAAGAATGAGTGGATCATCCCCTACAACAATTGTTAAGATTAGGTATGTTCTATGCTAGAGCAATTTATTTAAATTTTCACAGTTAGCAATCACATCAGCATTACGATAAACTGCAGATAGAACATAAATATAAAACGCAGAAGACAAGCCAAGACAAGAGGACACAAGATGTGGCGCGAGCCAGGGACAAACCCCACAATGTGTGGGGAAACCCTTTGATCAAATCTTCTTTTATCTTCAAAGTTCAGCAGAGAGAGAGAGTACATTTACAACAGAAGTCAACACTTTGACTTATCTAGATCTAGCATAGATCATTTCGTATAACGATGACATCAGTTGAAGACATTCTGCTTCAACTGATTCTCCAAGGTGACGACTTCACCTATTGTAGTGCTGCCTTTCGTCCATTTGCTGCACCTTACCGTGTAGCACCATCATGCTGCATCATGCATCATCATGCAGCTCATGATCACTATGTTGCCCATACATCATGTTGTCCATGATCTCATACATCATGCTGCCCATGCATCATGTTGCCCATGATCTCATCTATCATGCTGCCCATGATTATTATGCTTCATGCTGCCCATGATCATTGTTATCTTGATACTAGATCTAAATATAGTAATGACTGTTGAGACTGTATGTCTCCTTTTACAGGTATGAGAAACACTGAAACTTATTGAGATGACACCCAACGTAATCCTCATTACTGTTGTTTACAGCGTCCTCATCACACCTCCTAGGTTAGGTTACAACTGTACCTCAGAGACATCTGGGACTGATAACCAAAGTGACCTTGCTGCTGCCTTAATTCATTCAAGAATAGCAGATCAGACCGGTTTGTGTGTTACCATTCATTGACTGCGTTGTACAGCATATAAGATCTCCTTCATTTGCTGCGTATATGTATCTTCATGACCTGTGCATATATATATATATATATATATATATATATATATATATTGCTGCGTATGCTGTGCGTATATATCTTCTGCGTAAGGTCTCCATCTATTAATTTCATAAGGACTCCCAGCTGTTCATGCATATATTGCTTCATGACCTGTGCATATATATATATTGCTGCGTATGCTGTCTCAATGACCAGCGTATAAAGTCTTGATGTTACTGCGGCTACATCTTCCATGATCAACGTATATGTTGTCACCTGTGTGTATATATGTTGCCACGCTGTAATGTATCATTGCCATACTGTAATATATCATTTCCACGCTGTAATATGTCTTTGCCACGCTTTAATATATTATTTCCACGACCTGTGCATCCAGTGTATTAGGCCTCTCCTACCAGCGTATAAAGTCTCCACCAATTGCTGTGGATATGAGTCTTCTTTTATAGCGTGTAAATGTCTTCCATGACCTGCGGCTAAGTGTCTCCATTACTGCGTTGGATTAGGGCATCATCTAAGGGCATCCTTCATTAGTGTTTCTCCTTCTCCAAAAACCCAAGACGTGGAGAGGAGATCACATGAAGAATGTGTGCTATAATGACTCCAAATCCTCTCTTATTTATACTAAAAACGTAGAGGTTGAATAGACACGTCGGTTGGGCTTCTAGAGCCTACGTAAGAGCTGGTCGGCTTGATAATAATTACATAAACAAAATAAATTCATATCTCCATAAATACTTATCGGAATCGGATGATCTTTGGATCAATCCTACACCTCTCGACGAGAGGGATCCAACAAAAATATCAGCTGCCATAAATAAGCTGACCCACATGGAGTTTGGCCCTAGTTGCCAATTTAACACTCCCTCTCAACTAGGGAGAACTCCATCCGCTGATCCATATGTACAACTGTACTATCTCTGCCATTAGTGCCTTGCACTACTCTGCCTAGCTCTGTTGGTTCTACTCAGCTCTGCTGGGTTTGCTCTGCTCTGCTGGCTCGGCTCTGCTCTGCTCAGCTCTACTGGCTCTGCTTTGCTCAGCTCAGCTCTGCTAGCTTTGCTCTGCTGGCTCTGCTCTACTCTGCTCATCTCCGCTGAACTATGAAGAAGAAGAATTGATCGAGAATGAGTCATATCATTCTCCACTAACTCGAAGTTAGTCTCAGAGTGCGTACCACTGGTCCCAGACCAGTCTCAACCGACCCGAAGTCAGTGTCATAGTATGTACGACTCTCACTGGTCCCAGACCAGTATCGCAGTCTCAGAGAGTGTACCACTGGTCCCAGACCAGTCTCAACCGACCCGAAGTCAGTGTCATAGTATGTACCACTCTCACTGGTCCCAGACCAGTATCGCAGTCTCAAAGAGTGTACCACTGGTCCCAGACCAGTCTCAACCGACCCGAAGTCAGTGTCATAGTATGTACCACTCTCACTGGTCCCAGACCAGTACTGCACTGACACGAAGTCAGTCTCGGAGTATGTACCACTGGTCCCAGACCAGTCTCAGCCGACCCGAAGTCAGCGTCATAGCATGTACAACTCCTACCACTGGTCCCAGACCAGTATCATTGATCCCAGATCAATGGAGGACATCCTAGCGTAGGGAGTACGGTAGATACAACGATGCGTCCATCGGTATTACTATGGTCCCTAACTTCATTTCCCTGCTCATTGATCAGATGAGAGGTACTTCCCATGAGTCCCAGACTGCATGGGTAGGAAGCCTCGACAGGAGAACTTAATCAATCCTGTCCTCACAGGAGAACACATCAATCCTGCTACAATCACCATGGAGAACACATCAATCCAGGCTGCCATGGAGAACACATCAATCCAGGCCTCACAGGAGAACACATCAATCCTGCTACAATCGCCATGGAGAACACATCAATCCAGGCCTCACAGGAGAACACATCAATCCTGCTACAATCGCCATGGAGAACACATCAATCCAAGCCTCACAGGAGAACACATCAATCCTGCTACAATCGCCATGGAGAACACATCAATCCAGGCCTCACAGGAGAACTAATCATCCTGCTACACAAGAGAGCGAATCATCTTGTCCCACAAGAGAGCGAATCATCTTGTTTCAGTGCGCACCACCAGGGGAGGGTGAGTCACCCTGTGGTCGTATGTTGCTTCAATAGAACTGCAAGCCCCCCAAAGCTCCTAGAGCTCAATGTATGCAGCATGCAGGACCCTTTTACAAAGGTCTCTCGACGACTCCAAGTCGTTCGGGAAAATCACAAATTTGATCTTTCCTCAGGGCTCTGTCCTGTACATCATCTCAGTGTGATGGAGCCTCCTTGATCATCGACTTACCATATCCCAGATAAGGCAGTATTTGATGTCTATCTGCTGGAGCAATTGTCAAATACGGGATTCCTCAATAATCGAATCCCATCTCTGGTTGTCACAGAAAATCATAGTGGTATTCATCATATGTACAAACAGCTCACTGAAGAGCTTCAGCAGTCAGACTGCCTCACAGAAGGCCATATTATCAGCAATGTATTCTGCCTTGGTGGTGCTCAGAGTCACCGACTTCTGCTTCCTGCTCATCCAGGATATCAAGGCAAATTCCAAAGAGAAACAACACTGAGAAGTGTTCTAGTGATCCTCCATACTGCCTGCCCACTCATCATTCGAATAATCATGTGGTTTCATATTTCCGCCAGTGTATCTCAATCCATGAGAGATTGTGCCCTGAAGATATCTCAGAAGATTCTTGGCACCAATCCAGTGAGGCTCAAATATGAGCTCACCATGCTAACTGCATCCCATATGTCCAGACGGAGGTTCTCCAAGTACATCAATGTGAATGAGTTTATGAAACTCAAAGGCATTTCCCAAATCTGGTCCGACATCATTACCATATAACTTCTGAAAGTTAAGATCCTCGAGGCAGTCACAAGCTTGCAGCTTATCTTCTCACATTCAGAATCCAACTCCCTCTGTCTCCTATAAATGAGAGGGTCTGCACCTGTCAGACATAGGTGCCGGTACGAGAGGTTTATCATCCACAACCTTCAAGTAATGGTTTGGATCGGTTTCACTCCTAGTGAATCTCAGCTTGCATTAAACAACTACCAATCCTCTCATACTATGCCCAAGGTGTTTTTCTTCAAGCCATAGAGGGCTTTCTTCCATCAAACTCCTCGGGTTGTTCCATACCTGTGAACCTACTGCATGAGGGGAAAGGTCCCCTTATGATATTTTCCTTCGGTACATTTCAGACATGTACCTTCATGCTCCTTTTTGAATTCAGGCATCCTAGTCACCATCTGACTCACAGACCTCCAGTGCTGAGTCAATGGACATGGTCCCTAGTGGACTTCCTGCAACTTGATACAACCCTGAACTCAAAAACATCTTTAAAAGATCTATTTTCAAACACGTACCTTTTCATCGATAAGTGCCACCCTGTAACCTTTGACTTCCATTTCCGAGATGGACATCAGGTTCGATCAGGTACATAAAAGAGATTTTGGGGTTCCTTGCTTTCGTGGAAGAGTCGACCATTTCCTTGATGACTTGCATTACCAGTCATTCTTTTGATCATAGAAGATGTCCCAGGAATGATTGTTATCTTCATCAAGAGATGTGTCTCTGCCATTCGGACACTCCTTCGCATAACGGCCGAACTTATTTCAACAAGGCATCCGCCTTTCCTTCCACCCTTAGATCCGAACTTCTCAATGAAGTGATCTTAAGATGGACCATAAGAATCTTCCGTTGTGCCATTCTGATAACATTCTCTGCTTTGAATTCACCCTAGGTGAATTATGAGGAACCCATTGATCCTTTTGTCTTGTCCCAACTGTCTTCACTGATTGCTCTTTCACTCTTGCTTGGGCATTGTCTTCACCTCAGCTCTGATACCATGTTAAGATTAGGTATGTTCTATGCTAGAGCAATTTATTTAAATTTTCACAGTTAGCAATCACATCAGCATTACGATAAACTGCAGATAGAACATAAATATAAAACGCAGAAGACAAGCCAAGACAAGAGGACACAAGATGTGGCGCGAGCCAGGGACAAACCCCACAATGTGTGGGGAAACCCTTTGATCAAATCTTCTTTTATCTTCAAAGTTCAGCAGAGAGAGAGAGTACATTTACAACAGAAGTCAACACTTTGACTTATCTAGATCTAGCATAGATCATTTCGTATAACGATGACATCAGTTGAAGACATTCTGCTTCAACTGATTCTCCAAGGTGACGGCTTCACCTATTGTAGTGCTGCCTTTCGTCCATTTGCTGCACCTTACTGTGTAGCACCATCATGCTGCATCATGCATCATCATGCAGCTCATGATCACTATGTTGCCCATACATCATGTTGTCCATGATCTCATACATCATGCTGCCCATGCATCATGTTGCCCATGATCTCATCTATCATGCTGCCCATGATTATTATGCTTCATGCTGCCCATGATCATTGTTATCTTGATACTAGATCTAAATATAGTAATGACTGTTGAGACTGTATGTCTCCTTTTACAGGTATGAGAAACACTGAAACTTATTGAGATGACACCCAACGTAATCCTCATTACTGTTGTTTACAGCGTCCTCATCACACCTCCTAGGTTAGGTTACAACTGTACCTCAGAGACATCTGGGACTGATAACCAAAGTGACCTTGCTGCTGCCTTAATTCAAGAATAGCAGATCAGACCGTTTGTGTGTTACCATTCATTGACTGCGTTGTACAGCATATAAGATCTCCTTCATTTGCTGCGTATATGTATCTTCATGACCTGTGCATATATATATATATATATATATATATATATATATATATATTGCTGCGTATGCTGTGCGTATATATCTTCTGCGTAAGGTCTCCATCTATTAATTTCATAAGGACTCCCAGCTGTTCATGCATATATTGCTTCATGACCTGTGCATATATATATATTGCTGCGTATGCTGTCTCAATGACCAGCGTATAAAGTCTTGATGTTACTGCGGCTACATCTTCCATGATCAGCGTATATGTTGTCACCTGCGTGTATATATGTTGCCACGCTGTAATATATCATTGCCATACTGTAATATATCATTTCCACGCTGTAATATGTCTTTGCCACGCTTTAATATATTATTTCCACGACCTGTGCATCCAGTGTATTAGGCCTCTCCTACCAGCGTATAAAGTCTCCACCAATTGCTGTGGATATGAGTCTTCTTTTATAGCGTGTAAATGTCTTCCATGACCTGCGGCTAAGTGTCTCCATTACTGCGTTGGATTAGGGCATCATCTAAGGGCATCCTTCATTAGTGTTTCTCCTTCTCCAAAAACCCAAGACGTGGAGAGGAGATCACATGAAGAATGTGTGTTATAATGACTCCAAATCCTCTCTTATTTATACTAAAAACGTAGAGGTTGAATAGACACGTCGGTTGGGCTTCTAGAGCCTACGTAAGAGCTGGTCGGCTTGATAATAATTACATAAACAAAATAAATTCATATCTCCATAAATACTTATCGGAATCGGATGATCTTTGGATCAATCCTACACCTCTCGACGAGAGGGATCCAACAAAAATATTAGCTGCCATAAATAAGCTGACCCACATGGAGTTTGGCCCTAGTTGCCAATTTAACAACAATGTAGTATAGGTTCAGATCTGCATCACTCTTCGTGAAACCCATTTGCTGCAAGTAAGTATCAATCCTCGAATACCAAGCTCTCGGAGCTTGCTTAAGTCCGTAGAGTGCTTGCCTCAACCGGCATACATGGGTCTCCCGCCCAAGTACCTCAAAGCCCTGTGGTTGCTCAACATACACCTCCTCCTCTATAACTCCGTTCAAAAATGTGGTCTTCACATCCATCTGATGGATCTGCCAACCCATTTCTGCAGCAATAGAAATAAGGGACCAGATAGAAGTGTATCGAGCTACGAGAGCGAAGGTCTCATCATAGTCAACTCCCTCTATCTGTGAGAACCCTCTAGCCACAAACCTCGCCTTGAACTTCTCAATGTTGCCATCCACAACATGCTTGATCTTGTAGAGCCACTTGGAAGTCACAACTGACTTGCCCTCAGTGCTAGGAATGACTTCCTAGACATTGTTCTTAATGATAGAGGCATACTCCTCCACCATAGCCTCTCTCCATACCTCCTGGCTAGCAACCTCCTCATAGCTAGTAGGCTTAGAGTCAACAATGTTGGTAGCCTTGGCTACATAACTGCAAAACCGCTCAGGTGGCACACTCTCCCTGTTCACCCTCTTCGGAGGACCAATGGACTCCACTTCCTTCAAGGTGTCTTGAAGCCACTTGGGCCTCCTCTTCCCTGAAGAAGCTTCCCCATAGGGAACCTCATCCTTTGCCCCCCAGTCTGGTGAACTTGAAGGTCTGCCAACTGACCCTGGTGTGCCTATACCAACACCTGTCCTCGAAGAACCTGTACTGGCACCTGTGCCTGTGTCAGTTGAAGTGCCATGTGAACTCTGTACCAGTGGACTCCCTAAAGAAGTGCTCGGTGAACTCGCCACTGGTGCCCTAGATGTCACTGACACTGAAGTACCTCCTGTACCAGTTGATCCAAAACCCTGAGGTCCTGCTCCCTGTACCTGACCTCCCTGCTGAGGAGAAGTCTGTGACTCTCTCTCATCATACTCTCATGATCTCCGATAGGCCCTCTCCTCCTTGAACTTCACATCCCTCCTAATCACCACTCTCCGTTTAGAAGGAATGAAGATCCGATAGGCCTTCGAAGTCTTGCTGTAACCCATAAAGATACCCTTCTCTGCCATGGGTTCCAGCTTCGTCCTTTGCTCCTTGGCATATAAGAATATGTAAGACATCCAAAGATACGATGATGTGCCACATGAGGCTTCTCAACAGTGAAAGCCTCCTTCGGAGTCATATTCCCCAATACTCTATGAGGACTCCGGTTCTGAAGATAAACAATAGTATTGCATGCCTCAGCCCACAAAAACAAAGGCAACCCTTGATCATGAATCATCACTCCAAGAACCCCAACAATTGCTCTGTTCTTCCTTTTAGACACCCCATTCTACTGGGGGTTGTAAAGAATCGTGAACTCTCTCCTCGTGCCCTCCTGTGCACAAAAGTCAGAAAACCCACCATCGGTGTACTCACCACCATTGTCTGGCCTCAAGACCCAAATCTTCCTACCTATCTTCTTTTCCACAAGAGCTTTGAACTCTTTAAAGTGACTGAAGACCTCACCCTTGGTCTTCATGAAATATATCCAAGTCCTCCTAGAGTAGTCATCAATGAATATAACATAATACTCATAACCACCCAAAGACACATGAGACATACAACCACTAACATCAATATGAATCAAGTCTAGTATACCTGTAGATCTGTTGTCGCTCGCTGGGAATGGTAACTTGGTGTACTTGCCCAAAGCACACCCTCTGCAAACCTCATAATGCTCGACACTGAAATTAGGAACTCCAGTAGTGATCTCCCTCAGTACTCTCAAAGCTCCATGATGCATATGCGCCATCCTCTGGTGCCATAACTCGCACAAGTCTCTACTGCTGGTGGTACTAGTGTGAGTGCTACCAGATGTGCTACTCACCAATGCTCCTGCCGACTGAAAACTGAACCTGTATAGTTTCCCAGAGCGGACTCCAATCACTTTGGCCGAAGTGATGGAAGCTCCCCTAGGATGCATCAATACCTGCCCTCCTGAGAAAGTGACGTCAAACCCCTTCTCCTCCATAGCAGACACTAAAATCAAGTTCTTCTTCATCCCTGGAACATACAAAACATCCATGACCTTTAAAGGAGGCAAAGACTCCCTCTAAAATGTCACAGTCCCCACACCAACAACTCTCATAGTGTGGTCATCTCCTAGTACAATCTCAATATCAAGTGCCCTCTCTGCAAGCTCTGAAAAGAACTCTTGTGCACCTGTCATATGGCGGGAAGCCCCGTTGTCTATGTACCACACATCGGATGATGTACTCCTACTAGATGTAGAAGTAATAAATGCAAAGTCCTGGTCAAAATGTGAAGTAAATTGCTCCACCTCTGCTAAAGTTGCAATACCCTTCTTCCCCTTGTTCTTCCTCTCAAGACACGTAGCAGCATAGTGTCCCATCTTCTGACATGCCCAACATTTGACTTTGGACATATCCATATCTTTCTTCTTCTTCTTCTCCTTTCCCTTAGCCCCATCTGATGAGGCCCCTTTCTTGGCCTTCCCTTTGTTCTTCCCCTTGGTTGTCAAGGCTACATTCTCCTCATCTGCTATCTTCATCCCACCACTGTCAGTCTTCTGTATCTCATGCTACACACAATCATCCTAGAATCTGTCCCAATTGGGAAGATTCTCCCTAGAGGTAACAACATCTCCAAAGACCTCCCAAGACTTAGGAAGTCCCGCTACAACTATCCTGACTAACTCTGTGGGTGCAATTGTCTCACCAATAGTAGTCAAATCATCACGTACCTGTTTGACCCTGCCAAGATAATGAACTACACTTTCAGCCTTTGTCATCTTGATGTTCTTCAATTGTTCTTTGAGTACCATCTTCTTGCTCTCATTGGTACTCTGATAGAGAGTGGTTAGATCTGTCCACATCTGATATGCATATGTGTTTCCTCTCACCTGAGGAACCACATGATCCTTCAGACTGTCCATCAAAATCCTTTTTGCCTTTGCATTATTTTTTGTGAATTCAGCAAGTTCATCTGCAGCAGTAGGAGGTACAACCACTTTCCTTACTATGTCCCAAATTGCTGCCTCCTCAAACACTGTCTGAATTCTGTCCTTCCAAACGACATAGTTGGATATCCCATCCAGTCTGTCCTCTATCCTTAAGAACATGGCCATGACTGCTGTCCAAAATTTACAAAACCAAGAAAATGGAGAAATGAACTTTCCAGCACACCTTGCTGTCCCAAAAGTTCAGTTTGTGTGAAATTTCACCTTGCTGTCCCAAAATATCAGTTTGCTGTCCAAAAATTCAGTTTGTTGTCCAAACCACTATTTGCTGTCCCAAACTACTGTCTGCTGTTCAAACTGCAATTTTCAGCGTGTAGCTTTGATACCATCTTGAAATTTGTTGACTAAAAAAAGTTTCCAACAACCCCAACCTGATTTTAGTTCCATCTTATCACTCCCATTCAATTAAATGCCCTTTTCCATAAACATACATTCAACATATAGAATTTTGGAAATGAAATTTTCAGATTAAAACACATGGGACTGTCAACACATGTTGAAAATAAATATGGACATAACTAGACCAGCAACACACATAAAAATACATAGATTTTTGGTCAACTTAGACCCAGGCAAAACCCCTTCAATCTTCTCTGGGGAAAACCTGTTAGAGAGCTCTTCAAATTTATTTATCTTTCAAGTTCAGGAAAAATACATTTGCAGAAAAAACAAAACAACAAAATCAACTTATCTTTTAAGCCCAAAACTCCTTGAAAACTATGCCCACATTGCCTCGGTTTCTGTGCTCACTTGAAGCCGAAAATATGTATTGTACGGAATGTGTAATATTCCTAATTAGCCATGGCTAATTGGAATATTCGATTTTGCCCAACTTTTGCCTTCTATAGTTATTTATAAATAAAAAAGTGAAGATGGGAGACATAACTCACTTTAAGAATAAAAAGTCACTTCCTAGTAGCACAATGTTGTGACTTAAGGAGAAGCCAAGGGGGGCCAAAGGGGGACACAGAAATGGGGCCCACGCAGACACATGGAGGGATTGCGCAGGAGGGAAGAACACATCGCAAGAGGGGAATTACGCAGGAGGAGGTGAGCCTAGGGATTGTGAGAGGCAGAGGCTATAAAATAAAGAGGAGCCCCCTCATTTTGGATCATTCAGTTATGTGCATTTTGAGCTAGTCGTTTCAACTTCTAAGCACGCTGGCTGTTTAGCTAGTCTGCAACACTGTTTAGTGCATTGAGTGTCTTCGTTCGAAGATCTCACCCTTAGCCCCAAGGGACTTCGAGTGCCTGCTCGGGCAAGGTATTTCCTTTAGCATTTCAGCAGTAGTTTTATCAGCTTTCCAGCAACAGTTTCAACAGCGTTTTGGAGGACTGCGCAACACCTGGAGAGGGACGCAGTTCTTTTTGGTTGCAGTGCTGGATTGGGGTTTGCAGGTGGATTTATGTTGGGTGATTGAGAAAGGGTCCAACTCTTGTCTCATTGGAGGATTTTTGGCAGGGTTTTAGGCAGAGCTTTAGAGGGGTTTCTTCAGTGGCAGCGCAGGGCATTGAGGAACTACGCAGAACCCCAAGGGAGTGTTTTTCGGGGGTCGAGCATTCCAAGAAAGCTTTTTGGGTTTTACTAGGTTTCTCCAAGGCAACATTTCCTTGGAGCAACCACAGGGCCAAGAGTGTAGTAGGATTGATACACTCAGATATCTGCTTTTTCCCAGGAGGGTGTTGTCGCGCGGATTGACACGACAACCCTCAGACCGGGCGCTGTCACTCTGATCCCCGATCCCTCCGTTTAAGCTTGTCTCCCGCGGCTAAGGGGGGTAGTCCCTGTGGGATGATGAGACCAACTGTCGACCAGTTGGTTGGGAGACACGAGATACGATGTAAAAAGCACTCGATGGATTTGATTAATTTAACAGACCAGTGCCTTATAAGATTTGTATTAAAAGGATTACTTGTCAAATGATATAGAAGTATAAGCCGTGACCCGCAATCATTTGTCATCAGCTAAATCACATGACCAAAATGATATCCGGCAACTGAAAGTTTTGAAGAGATAAATGCCTTAAAATACCACGAGAATCGCAAATCATTAACCAGATATCAATTTCGCATCTCGAATTGAAAATTCAGCATGAAAGATATAACATGAAAACTACTGAAACTTGGCAAAAATAGTTTTCCACAAAATTTTTATATATCTTTTTCAAAATTTTTTATTTTTTATTTTTATTATTTTTATTTTTTTTTTTGAAAATGAAAATTAAAAATTAATCTAAAAAAATAAAACTAAGCCTAAAAATTTGAAAAAGAAGCTTTTTACCCTTTTTTTTTTATATATATTTTCTAAAGCTACAAAATGAAACTAAAAGAAAAAGAAAAAATCTAGGAAATATTATACTTAACTAAAATGAAACCCTAGGCTAAACAAACAGGAAATATCTACGCTAAACTAAACTAAGAATTGAATTAAAATCATAAGTTACGTTCTAAACTTAAAATCTAAGTTACGTTCTAAACTAAATTGAACAAGATTAGATTCTAAATAAAAAAGGCTAAGTCCTAAACTACAACGAGTTACCATAAAATTTAAATCTAAAATAAAAATGGAAACAAAAAAAAAATTCGATGAAACTATGCGTGAAACCTAAAACGATGACCACAAAACAAATGACGCTTTCGTTACCTGATGCCCACGCGTGAAGATGTTGAACGCACGTTCAGAAATTACCTTAAGCCAGTCTGCGTGGATTGTTCGAAGTTTGCAGACGGAGGTGGGTTCAAAGGATTCGGCAGAGGACTTAACAACTCCAAAACGCATTACATGCCCACGAGAATTCGGATTTACCTGGGACGCAATTTACCTGACGATTTGGCGGCTGAAATGAGAGTATGCAGGTTATTTTGACGGCGTGGAAGTTCACCTGCGAATGGATTATTGCTTTCGACGGATACCCAACGCTGAGTCGACGGCTGAAACGAAAATCGTGACCCTGATCTCTGCGTGACTGCTGAGCCGTAACCCTGGCTCGATGAAATGCCTCAATGCGTAATCAAGGTTGCCCCGAAATCAACACACGTAAAGCCAGCAAATGTGATGGTGATGCAAATCGATGGTGATACAGGTCGATGGAGAAGCTGCGGGCTTGCAGTGGATCGATTTTGGGCGTGCTGAGGATCGATGAAGCTTGGACTTACCCTGCTGCCGGCGTGTTAAAAAATTCGATACAACCACGTTTCAGGATATCACCTTCTGTCTTTAATTAATGCAGAGAATTTGTCAGCGGTTTTGGAGGAGAGATTATGCCGTGACAGCCTCACTGATCAATTCCATTAACATGATACAGATTTGACTTTCATGATAATAATGCATAAGTGACTGCGTAGTATCGAAAGGCATGCGAGTCCACAGGTTCGCTAGCTTGCTGATCACTGGTTCATGTCATTGTTTCTGGTAACCTGAAAAGGACAAAATCACTGAAAACCCTAATCAAAATCGCATAAAGCAAAGAAATCTAAAACCCTAGATCAGAAAAATTTGAAACCCTAAACAACTGATTAATTTACAAATGTGGCCCCTTAACAGCCAGATTCAGCAGTAAGCACGAGATATTTTAAAGAAACAAAGATTTCAGATTGTCACTGTGAAGAACTTCAGAAAATCTCCCATGCAAATTAGAAAAAATAAACCGAATGATAGACCCAGGATCAAATCCAACTGGGCTCAACACAAAATGCTTGCGGGAGTTGGCTGGTTCAGCCGAGAACTTCCCCGAACGCCCACAAAATTTCCTTCAATGATGTTTTCTGCACAGCTCAAAACAACTGTCAATAAAGAGGGCAAAATGCTGCTAGATCTCAGGAAGTAATGGAGATACCTGCCATTACTTCAGAAACCCTAACAGCACCCAAACCCCAGCAAGTGAACAAGATACCTGTGCTCACAATACTCTACGAAAAGCTATTATTAACGGCTGAAAATAACATATGCAGAAAATGAAACAATCTCACAGCATTTTAAGAGAGTAACGCCAGCAAGATATGGACCCCAAAGTCTTCTTTTATTAACCAGAAATCAGTTTACAAGAGAGCTTTCTCCGTATCAGACACCAGATCAAATTGAATCTGAAATGACCACCTAAGACTCTATATAAAGGAAATGATCCCAACGGCTAGTTCAAATGATCCATGTAGAAATGATCTCGACCGTTGACATCTCTTGATCTCATCCGTCGATTTATTCAATTAATTTTTTATTATTATTTTTTAAATTTTTTAAATTTCTTATTATTTATTATTTTATTATTATTTTTTTAAATTTTTTAAATTTTTTTATTTATTTCATTTTTTAAATTTTTATTATTTTTTATTAAGTTTTTTATTATTTATTTTAATTTTTTTAAATAATTTTTTTTTTTATTATTATTTTTTTTAATTTTTATTTATTTTATTATTTTATTTCATTTTTTAAATGGATCATCAAACTAAGCCTTTGGGAACATCACCTAGGACCTAGGACTTAGGACTCACGAGGGGATTTAAAACATTTTCAACCCTCAAGACACATTTCATGATGACTTTTTACAATTTACATCTCAAGGGGACAAACCCACTTAATACAGACCCTCATAAATCACCCAGTTCTGCGACACAACTATAATCTAGCAGATTAACACACTAGGATTCTCCTAAAGTTCTAATGACAAAATCCATCCCGGCTTTGGGGTCAGGTTTGAAGGAAAACTCTGCCGATCCATGGATCGGTGAGACGAAAAACCTTCCGGGACATAGATTATCATAGAAAGTTAGGTCCACCTAGGCAATTTTACATACATGACTCTGATCTGCTTAGATTATTTACAATTCATACATGCAGACTGGGTTTACAATTGAAATGATCAAGCTGCTGATGACTGTAGGCTGGCACGGACACGTCGTTCAGGTGCTATCTCTTTCTGCCAAGAAAAGAGGGTGTACCGCATGGGAAGTTGACCAGTAGTGGTCAACAGAGGGGAGTAGCCCCAAATCATCATTTGTTGTCTAGCAGCAGCAGTAGCACAACAACAACATCCACACAGAGAGGCCATTCTTGTCATTCTGAGAGTATTTCTTCACTTGCCTTGAGCAAGTCGAGGTGCCATCTGTCTGATCACCTCTGGTACTCATTTTATTGCTCAGTATAATAAAATGGCTTAACATTTTTCGCTGCATTTCTTGTGTATTTGCTTATATTTCCGGTTTACATTATTATATGCTGTTCCACTGTTATTTTATCACTTCTGGGTTATTATATCATTTGCACGTATTTGGTTGGAGTTTTTGCTAGGGTTTGAGGAATATTTCGGGTTAGGAATATTACAGTGGTATCAGAGCATAAATCTGGCTCAGTCTGTGGAGCTGGCAATCTATGACATCGGGGGAAAATCCCAACATTTGTTACAGAGGTAGGAGATACAGAGACACTGAACGTAGGTTGGAGAATACCTACGGAGAGGGAGACTATGTTCCTATGGCGGATGCAGAACAGGAGGAACCTGTGGTAGACACAGAACAGAGAGAGCCAGTAGTGGACGCAGAGCAGATGTCAGATGAGGACGGGAAGAAATTTGCAGACATGCTCTTCAAATCTGTGCAGGATTTGTCGAGGAAGATTGAGGTGATGGGGCAGAGATTCCGGCAGTAGAGGCCAGACAACGTGAGAGCCCACGAGTTTTCCAGATTAGTGAGGGATCAAGTGCATCCCATCACTTGCCAGAGCAGCGCGATACTGTGCGGTAGGTGGCCTCACATGCCCCTACACGGTCTACCATGCCCACTTTCTTAGGAGCAGACATAGGGGCCATAGCCCAGCAGGAGGCAGAGCCCAGACATATGGGAGATTGTTTTGCAGAGTACCAAGCCTATAGGTAGGAGTTCAGGGAAGCCCTCTTATTCAAAGATTTTGTTCAGCTCTAGCGGGATAGCAGACCCCGCGACCATCATAGAGGGTACCGACATTACCATGATGGCGACACCCACTGTGCAACGAGTAGATTCCACTTGCCTATGTTTGATGGCTCATCAAACAGTTCAGCAAAGTCTTGGGTGGAGAAGCTGGAAATTTATTTCCAGCTTAACCAAATGTCGAAGGCAGAGGCCATCAAGGTGGCAACATTGCATTTGGATGGCGAGGCCCAAGATTGGTGGCTTCATGGGATGGTTACACTGGGGCACTCCACAGTGACGACATATGCCGAGTTTACCAGGAGACTGATGGAGTGGTTTGATCGGAGGGATCCAGAGCAACATTTTGTTGAGCTGACGAGGCTCAAACAGACAGGGAGCCCAGAGACCTACATTGCAGATTTCTTGAGCGTCTCCGTGATGGTGCTAGACCTATCCACGACACAGAGGGTCTATATGTATGTTGAGGGGTTAGCAGAGCCACTTCAGGGTTTAGTCCGATCCACTAAACCAGCCACACTCTAGGACGCTATCAGCAGGACCCGAGACTTACAGGATGTCTTACCCAGGACTCGGACACCTTATCCCCAGAGTCAGACTTTTCAGTCTAAGGGGAAGGATGTGAGGATTCCTCCTCCAAAGGGGAATCCAGGACGAGTACAGCTTGATGACGATGCCAGGAGGGAGCTGAAGAAGAAGCGGTTGTGCTTCACCTGTCAGGAGCCATGGGCATTAGGACATAGATGTGCTGCTGGCAAAGCACATTTTATTGAGGTCTTCTCCGAGAGCAGTGGAGAAGAGGATGACGAGGAGGATGTGAAGGTAGGAAATAGCCATTCCATATAGGGGCCTTTGCCACCTCCACCACCAACAACAGGTGGTGCATCTTTTGCACCCACCGGAGGGGCCCTTGCAACGTTGCGAGGAGTTCCCAAGTATCTGACGCAACGCGTACGAGAGATTGTACGTGGCCAGCGCGTATCAGTTTTGGTTGACAGTGGGGCAACCCACAACTTCATCGATGCACAGATGGTTGAGTGGAGAGGTATTCAGACAGAGAGCTTCAATGGGTTTTCAATATTGGTCCCAGGAGATCAGACCATGATATGTGCTCGTTATGTTCCAAAGCTTTCAGTGACGATGGGAACCTACACATTGACTGACCACTTTTTCGTGGTCGATATTCCGGACACCAACATGATATTGGGTGTTCAGTGGCTTATTACTCTAGGGAAGGTCACGACGGATTGGAAGACCCTAGAGATGGAGTGGGATGATGAGAAGACAGGGAGGCATGAGAAGATACGGGGACAACACACATATCCGCCTCAGACTGTGTCGGCTCATCGGATGGAGGCAGTCTTCCGGAAGGGAGACATAGAGTGGGCAGTGGAGCTGTGTGCATCTGTGGCAGGGACTACAAGGCAGCCAGTACAACCAGAGCAGTGTTGCACGAAGCGCCCACCCCCCGGTTCCAAGCCCCGAAGCGCGTCCAGTACGGAAGCACCGCTTCGGCTTTTTTAGCCGCTTCCTGGAATTTCTGAAGCGCTGGACGGAAGTGCAACTTCCATGCCTCGAAGCGCGCTTCGTACGACGCTTCGGGCCTCAGAAGCGCGGCGCTTCGGAGGAGGAAGCGCACGCTTCCGTACGCTTCGGGCAAGCAGGCCGCGCGCAAGGGAAAAAGACATTTTTTTTTAAAGTTATGTTAACTTAGCATTAAGGGGGTGGGTTAGGGTGAGGTTAGAGTGAGGTTAAGGTGAGGAATGAAAAGAATAAAGCCCCCATTCATTCCTCATTTTCTCACTTTGAGTTTATGAGAGTTGGAGAAGAGAAGAGAGGAGAGGAGAAGAGAAGAGAGGAAAGGAGAGGAGAAGAGAGGAGAGCTTGGAGGAGTGAAGAAGGAGGAGCTAGGAGAAGGAGGAGGAGCTTGGAGCAAGAGCTTGGAGGACTTCATCTACAAGAGCTAAAGAGGTAAGTTCAAACCCCAAACTCCCTTATTTTTTTGACAATTTTTTTGTATTTTTCTCCTCCCTCTCTTACTCTTTCCCATTGTTTCTACTTGCTCCTTTATTTACAGGTTGTCCACCACCTATATCCATATTCCAAGATATTGTTCTTTTGGCTTCTATGTATCATTCCACTCTTGGTTTTAATGATGGCAAAGGTGAATACGAATAGAAGGGAAGAAACAAAAGAGGACATTGGTGATGGTCCCAATATGAGTGACCCAATGTATGATGAAGAGGAAGGCTTTGAAGAGGAAGGAGATGAACCTGAAGGGGACACTGAAACAGAAGATGGGAAAGCTACATCAACACCCTTGTGGAACTATGTGACCAAACTTGATGGGGGAAAGGGTGGTGGATCTTACAAATTTGTGTGCCCTCATGGTTTTCATGGAGGAAAACCATATTGTGGTTCATATACCCGTCTGAGGAGGCATCTTTGTGGGGTGTTGGACAGTGATGAAAAAAAGGGTCCTGTGGGGGTACAAATTTGCCCAAACATTTCAACTGAAGAAAGAAGAAAATACATCCAAATAGAGATGGCTGCACAACAAAAAAGCAAGAAACAAAAAACTCATTCTGAATCAAGTGCAACCTCTAAATTTGGTAGTTGCTCATCTCCTCATGGTACTTCTGCAAGCTTTGGAGGTAGAAGAACAATAGGGGATTTCCTTAATGTTGCTGGGAGGGATGATGTGGATGGAAAGATAGTCCGTTTTCTTTGTGCTTGCGGTGTACCATTCAATGTGCTTCGCTCTCCCTATTGGCATGAAATGGTAAAGGCCATCAATGAAGCCCCAAAAGGATACAAGGCCCACAACTATGAGAAAGCTAGAACAATGTTATTAGAAAGAGAAAAAGCTAAGGTTCAAAGAGCTTTGACACGTTTTACAAATGAGTGGGTAGATTCTGGGGTGTCCATTGTATCAGATGGGTGGACAAATATTAGAAACCAACGTTTGATAAATGTTCTTGGTGTTTCTTCTAGTGGTGCAGTATTTATTGCATGTCATGACTCCTCATCCATCACTGCATCTGCACAAAACATTGCAGATCTCCTATTGAAATCAATCAAAGATGTTGGTCTGAATAATGTGGTTCAAGTGATCACAGATAATGCAGCAAATTGTAAGGCAGCAGGAAAAATTATTGAGCGTACTCATCCACACATCTTTTGGTCTAGGTGCCTGGTTCACACATTGAACCTTTTGATGCATGATATTGTGAAACACAAAGAATGTGGGTGGATCGCTGAGGTTTACAGGAGAGGGAAGCAGCTCATTAAATTCATCACAGGGCATACAAGGGTAAACTACTTCTATGGCACTTACTCCAAGTTGCAGTTGCTTAAAATTGCAAAGACAAGATTTGCTAGTTATTACCTCACCTTTAGGCGGCTAGTGAAGGTGAGACAAGCTTTAACTAATCTGGTGTGTGCTGAAACATGGGATGAAATTAACACTGACATAGATGGTGCTAATGCAGTCAAGGACACTGTTCTTGACAGTTACTTTTGGGGACAGGTTAAATATGTTTTGCAATTCACCAAACCAATTTATTAGATGATCAAGTTTGCAGATTTAGATCGACCAGTAATTGGGGAGGTGTATGAGCAAATGGATAGCATGTTGGGGCAGATTAAAGACATTGCTGAGCCTAGAGATACCACCTTGTACAATTATATTTGTGTAGAGGTGGAAATCCGATGGGAAATGCTAAATGTTCCATTGCATGCATTAGCATATGTTTTGACACCTAAGTACTATCATCCATCATGGCTTTCAACACCAGCACCTGGGGGGGGGAAGCAGGAGAAAACCACACCAAGATCAAGAGGTTCACAAAAAATATATGGCTGCATTGACTAAATTAATCCCTGATGAGGAGGAGGCTGCATTGGTACAGAGACAGGTGAGAAACTATACGCTCAACACTTGTCCATTTGGGAGCATGCATGCAATTAAAGATCGAGAGACTTTTTCTGCTCTTGAGTGGTGGAACATGCATGGAGGGGGTACTCCACTTCTACAGAGTTTGGCATTGCGGGTGCTATCGTAGGTGGTAAACACTTCTTCTGCAGAGAGGTGTTGGAGCTCTTATTCTTTCATCCACAGTGTTAAAAGGAACAGGTTGAATTTAGACCGGGCAGAGAGCTTGGTTTATGTTCATTACTTGCGATTGTTGTCCCATTACTGTGAAGATGCAAAGTCTAATAAAGACTTGTTGATTTGGGACAAGAATCCAGAGGAGCCCAATTTGGAGGATGGAGTGTTGCGATTAGAGCAATTAGAGGATGCTCTTATCCAGGTATGTCCATTGTGGTATGAATTTTCCAATTTTCCCTTATAAAGCATTTCTCTAATTCATGTTTTTAATTTTTTTGTTAACTAGTGTTTTTTTTTGCATGAATTTTTTGAGCGATTCTAGGATGATGATGACCGTGTTGATATGCCACCCCCACCCCCATCTGGTCCCTTGGTTCCTAGGTTCCATGGTTCAACACCAACAACAGGGGGTTCTTCTTCATCAGTTTCAGTGCCACGACTTCCACAGGCACCATCTTCTTCATTGCCACCACGTGGAGGCCCACCACCACGTTCTATTCGTGGTGGAAGGAGGAGAGATTAGTAGATATATTCACAATCTACTACTTTTTGTCATAGATTACTCATTAGACTTGTAGACTTGTGAATTTGAATTTTGAACCTTTTTGGCTTGGCGGTGACCAAGTGACATATTTTGTAAACATTATTATTTGAATTTTGGACATGACAAATGTTGACAGTTGCTCACTTGCTAGATAAATCATAATATGCTTTATGTTTTATGTTTTATAATATGCTTAAAAATTTGATGTATGTTTGTAATAGCTAGAATATAGATGATTGTTGTAGATACTAGTAACTACAATGGAATCATGGATGCCATATCTATCTTGATTTATGCAAAAATATGCATGTTTTCATGTCTTCTACAATTAATTTGGTATTTAGGATGTTTGTTTTGAGTATAAATGCAAAAAAATATACTATATATATATATATAGTAGACGCTTCCGCGGACGCTTCGGTTCCTAGATTTTTGGAAAATGACGCTTCGGCATCCCCACTTCCAAAAAACGCTTCCGCTTCGCTCCCACTTCGTGCAACATTGATCCAGAGATCCAGTCCATCCTTGATCGGTATGCCATAGTGTTTGGAGAGATTCCACCTGGACAGCCACTGGATCGGGGGTTTGAGCACACTATCGAGCTTGAGCAGGGCATCCAGGTAGTGATCAATACCCCCTATAGGCACCCCAAGTTTTATTGGGACGAGATTGAGCGGGCTATCCAGGAGTTGCTGGCTCTTGGGCACATTCGACTGAGCACGAGTCCTTTTGCTTCTTCCGTGGTGTTGGTGAAGAAGAAGGACGGTACATTAAGGATGTGCATTGACTATAGGGCCTTGAACAAGAAGACCCTGAAGAACAGGTACCCCATACCTAGGATTGATGAGTTGATGGACGAGTTGAGGGGAGCACGATTCTTCTCAAAGATTGATTTGAGATCTGGGTACCATCAGATTCGCGTGAGGGAACAGGACATTCCCAAGACCGCCTTCAGGTGTCACTATGGGCACTTTGAGTTCTTGGTGATGCCTTTTGGGCTAACCAACGCCCTCGCTACATTTCAGTCCTGCATGAATCACATCTTCTGTAGTCACCTGAGGAAGTTTGTGTTGGTATTCTTTGATGACATTCTCATTTACAACAGGACTTGGGAGGAGCATCTCCGGCACATTGAGATGGTATTGCATATCTTACAGGAGCAGCAGTTCTATGCCAAACTCTCCAAGTGTGAGTTTGGGTTGACGGAGATGTTGTATCTGGGACACATCATAGGAGTGGACGGAGTGAGAGTCCATGGGGAGAAGATCAGGGCCATCAGAGAATGGCCGGAGCCAAGAAATGTGATGGAACTTCGAGGATTCATTGGCATTTGTACTTACTACCGGAAGTTCGTCAAAGGTTTCTCACAGCTTGCTGCACCCCTGATAGATTTGACGAGGAAGGGGGCTTTCAGTTGGTCAGATACAGTGCAACGAGCCTTTGACAGGCTCAAGGAGGTTATGAGCAGCTGCCCAGTGCTTGCGTTGCCAGATTTTACGCAGCCTTTTGTTTTGGAGTGTGATGTGTTGGGGGAGGGGATCGGCGCAATGTTGATGCAGGGAGGTCAACCAATAGCCTTTGAGAGCCGGAAACTCCTTCCGAACGAGAGGTAGTATTTTATATACGACAAGAAGATGCTGACCATCATGCATGCATTGGCTAAGTACCGCCAAGCCCTAGCTCCGAGATCAAACTTTGCCCTAGTATCCCCAAGGCTAGTGCCTCATAGGATCAATTCAACACCTTTAAGTGAATATTCTTTCTTTGATCCTTTCCCCCTCCTTGTCTGGGTTAAGAACATCATTGGTTGCTAAACTCTTACCTCCTAACCTAGGCTGGGTCCACTTGGTCCCATGTGGTCCCATTCCTTTGAAAAGACAATTCTTCAAGAACCATCCAAGATACCAATTTCAATAAGGATTTTAGGGATTGGGAAACTCTTTCACAAGTCATATTCCCTAAACCTAACCCTCAAATCCTCCCATCCTTCTCCTAGAAGACATTGTACCTTGCTTAGAAAGCAAGCAAGCTCTATCCTTCAACCTTCTTTTGGAAAGGGATTATTTGGGTCACTCCATATCCACTTATTGATTTATTCGTCATTGGTGATTCCATAATATATCCGGTCTCCTCCCATCGGTGAAAGCCCATAAATAGTAGGAAGCCTTAGCTGAGGTGACAGTGGGCTAAGTCTCCTTTTGTTGCCCTTTAGGGCCCCTGCTAGTTTGACTGGTAACAGGGACCATTGCCGATTTTTATCCAGATGCCGATGTTCGCAACATTGACTAAGATACTCTGCTTTCCAAATGTTTGGAAGAAAGGACATTACACAAAATAGGCTAGGTGAAAATGGATAATGTAGAAGAATTGGACATAGCTGAATTTAGTGCAACATTGCAAATGACTAGTTGCACACTGCTAATAATGATAGGCATCGCATGGAGATGTCGTCTAGTGGCAGGCGGTGAGGTTTTTGGGTTTGCATTAACATGGAGATCTGGGTTCAAAACCCCACCAAGTGGGTGCAGATGCATGTCTTGGGTGATTTTGATAGTATATAGATATCAATGTTGAAAATATCGGTATCGGCAAAATATCGGTGATGGTCCAAAAAACATCTTATCGGCAATGTCAACGAAAATATCGGCAAACTATCGACAAATATCAACAAACATAAAAAATCCATAATATATTCATTTTTTTCTTCAGATTTTTAAACATATAAAGCAATAACAACATGAAATAAACACATTGGCACATAAATATGAAGAAAACACTGATATATATGATGTAGTGGATGTAAAATAAAAATGATACATCAAACGTGATGCCAAACCCTACTGATCCTTGATAATTGTCCAATCAAGGACTCAAATGTGGAGAACCAATACAAAATAACATCACATATATAAAAGTATCTCATTATTATGAGTTATATGTAGCAAAACAAATAAAACTAGCAACTATCTATCTAAAATCTGTGCCCTCTGCCCCTTTTATGGGAAACATGATGGGCTGTTTGTCAGACCTTCCCCTAGCAGTGAAAGGCCCTGCCCCTGCACCTAATGTCAAATAATGACTGCTGGGTATGGAGCTATGCTCTCCTACATCTATAGTAGATGGTGTTGACACCAGTGTTGTTAAAATCGCGATATTATTGTATAATCGCAATATTTTCAACAAAAAGATAAATTCGCGCTTAGTAATCGGAATTTTTTTTTGCCCGATTTTTTGGGAAAAATTCGTGGGGAAAAATATATTTATTTATTTATTTATTTTTTATTTAGGAGGAGGAGGTGACTCAAGCTACCCCTAACACAAGTAGAGGACGTGCTCTACCTCCTGTAGCTCCTAGTTCTTCAGCTTCTAGAGCACAACAGACTCAGTCTATGTGGCCTGCCAACTCCACCGACATCTACATCTAGAGGGGCAAAGGAAATCAGTAGTATTAGACTTTAGTTATTTGATTCATTTCATTGTATATGACATTATGACTCATGATATGAGATACATTATTATTTTTTTTGTTGATATTTTGAGGTTGAGTTGGGACTCGGGAATTATGACTTACTATTCAATACATGATTCACTGTTATGTGTGATTTGAGCACTAGAAATGATATTAAACATCTTATATATTAGTTCTTTTATCATATTTATGTGTTGATGTATTTATTTTATGTTGTAGATGGTTTAGATATTAAAAAAATTGAAAAAAAAATGAATATTTTTGTACCAAACGATTTTTTCCCAATTATTACGATTTTTTTCTGATTTTTTCCTTGCGCTGATATTATCCCAATAACAATTAGTGCAACATTGGTTGACACTGATGCTCCCACAGTCTCCTCCTCATGCTACTCCTCCTACTCCTCCTCCTCATGCTACTCCTCCTCCTCTTGCTGCCCCTGTTCTAATGGTTCCTCTGGCTCTAACCATGCAGGTGACTCTTCCAAGATGGGCACCTCAGACTCCACCCTCCACTGAGACAATACATCAATATTGTCCAAGGAAATGACATCTGGATCCATTGGTGTTTCTATTTGCTTTACTCGAAGTCGGATATTGTAATGCACATACACTAAATCATTGAGGCATGAGAACTCCAACCTGTAAGAGTGTCAAAGAAACTAATGAGTCTTGACTCTTGGCACTTGAGGGTCATAAATTAAAATTACAATAAATGTAATTGCTCAACTGAAGGTTGAAGCTCAAAGTTATACCTGTTGCGCTTTTTTGAGTGCATTTTCTCAGATACACTCCAATTGCGCTCACACCCTGGAGAGCTACATGTTTGGCTTAGGATTCTTATGGGCAATTTCTGCAAATTTGGTGCCCTTGCACCATATCTTCGCCACCAAATATCTACAACAAAATAAAGAAATAAAAAAGTCAAAAACTTAAAACATAATTAAAATTTCAAATAAAAATTACATATTTGAATTTTAAATATCTAGAATTATGAATAAGTAAATTCTAATGTGTGATGACTTGTCACTTACGTGGCATGAAGAGGGTCCTTTCGCTAATAGCATCATCAAAGACAAATAGGCCAACACAATCCCGATAAAATTGTATCTCGCGATTGATTTTGCTACGAAGCTCAGGATCAGGTACCATCCTCTGAATACAGGAATGGAGCCCTTCCATCACCTCGCCATCAAAATCAAAGGCGCATTTGTATGAAAATGCGGGGTTGTGGAAGAATGTTGCTGCATGAATGGGTCGATGAAGCATTGTTGTCCACCGATTATCAATCACATCCCATAACTTCATGTCTATAAAGCCCAGCAAAACCCTTGTCTGCATAATAAGAATGAATGGCCTCCTTGGCCTTATCTATGACCTCATACAAATAAGCCATTGCAGGCTTGTCCCCATCTACCAATCTCAGAACCTTTACTATAGGTTCACTAACTGAGCACACTTCTTCTACTTCCTGCCAAAATGTGTTAGTGTACACCATTTTTGCAATGGCTCTCCCGTCTTGTCTCCTGTTGTATCTACAATCACACCATTCATCAGAAACAAACATTTGCTTCAACTCAAACTAACATCGAAGCAAAGACTGAAGAGTAAAAAAGTGGTGGCAAAACATGTGATCGAAGGATTTCGCAACTTCTTGTTTCTAGTGTATCTCCTCATGAGGCTAAGAACAAAAGCATGGTTATATATAAACTTGGGGATGCTCCTAGCCATATCAATCACCTCCTTGATGAAGGAGAGTTTCCCCATATCCTCAAGCAACAAATCGATACAATGTGTTGCACACGGAGTCCAGAACAATGTGCGGGATGTCGATTTGGGGTAGCATCGGATGCGTTCTATGCCTCAAATTTTGCAGGAGACTCGGGCACATGTATTCCAAAGAACCCAGAAAGCGTTTTTGGAAATCACCCAGAGGCAATCTTATTAAAATAATTAATATTTTTTAATGGGACCCTAAGTCTAAACTTAGGAAATTAAAAATATTAATGGGTATATAATCTAATTGTGGGTGTAACTTTTAAAAGAAGATGAGGATCAAGCTAAAATGGTCTTAGCCGTTGATTAGTTTTTAATCTGGGCCGTTGAATGTCAACGAGAAGATTAGTTAAGTGAGCTGAGGGTCATTTGGCAAACACACCAAGAGATCAAGAGATCGAATTTCTGAAGTGAGAAATTCTCAAGAGGAAGTTTTGATTGAGGATATCTCTTGTAGAGAAGGGTAGTGAGTATTTGGAAGAAGGAAGGTTTCCTGGCCGGAGGATACAAGGTAGAGAGAGGTAGATGCTGTTCACGCAGTGCTGACGCAGTGGCAGCGCAGGCCTTAGAGGGAAATCAAATTCTTGCTGAGGAAATCAAGTTTTGGTAGCCGGGAGTCGGGTGTGAGACCCGAGGTAGAGATTCAGATTTTCCAGTCAACATAGGGCCCAGAGAAGGAGCAACGTGATACCGAGCAGGGGTGACGCAGGAACTGCGTGGGAGTGACACAATTCTACGTAGAGGGTACGTAGAGGCTCCAGTTTAGTGATCAGACTCAAATTCTCCCAGTGATAGGGTGAGATCATTTGACCATTCATTTTGTCCAATTTCTCTCTGTATTGATGACTAGTTGAGCATCCAAGAATTGTACTCAGATTTTTTCCTGCATAATAATAAAGCCCTCAGATTCGCTGCACCAGTTTTCCCGCTTTGGGTTTTTTCGGGGATATTTGTCCAAAAATAACGGTGTCAATTGTGTTGTATTTTCTTTCTTGCTCAATCTCTTGTTTCCGCATATAATTTAATTAAGTGAAGGCTGCAGTGTATGTATTACGATATTTGCTATAGGAAACTGCAAGCAATTTGTTAAAGAATTTAAGTAATATCATCATTTGCTGCAGTAGGGATTCCAGAAGAAGGAAGGTTTTCTCGGGCTGGAGAGTACAAAGCAAAGAGAGGAGAATGACGTCTAGAGAGAGGCAGACGCTGGCCCACACAGTGGCAGTGCAGGCCTTAGAGGGAAATCGAATTCCACGCTAAGGAAATCGAGTTTAGTAGCCGAAGCTAGGGTGTGAGACTGGTAGGTAGAGATTCAGATTTTCCAACTAGCAGAGGGTCCAGAGAAGGAGCAGTGTGATACCAACATGGGTGACGTAGAACTGCGTGGAGTGATGTAGTTCTGCGCAGAGGCTAAGCAGAGGGTACGCAAAGGCTCCGGTTTAGCGTGATTAGACTTAATTCTCCCAGTGATGGGGTGAGACCATTTCACCATTCATTTTGTCCAGTTTCTCTCTGTATCAGATTGCTAGTTGAGCATATAAATAATTGTACTCAAATTTTCTCCTGCATAAAACAAAACCCTCAGGTTTGCTGCACCAGTTTTCTTGCATTCAGTTTTTCAGGGACATTTGTCCAAAAAAAACAGTGTCAATTGTATTGTGTTGTCTTTCTTGCTCACTTGTTTCCGCATATAATTTAAATAGTGAATGTTGTAATTGTATTTACTTCGATATTTACCGTAGAACACAATAAATAACTTAATGGATTAACAAGTAGGAGAACTAACATCAATTTGCTGTAGTAGGGATTCCAGGTTTAGGAATTTTCACACAGTGCCTCTCCATAAGCATCCTACCGACAGACGCATAATTAGCTGCATTATTTGTTATGATTCACACCATATTCTGCACACCAGTCTCCTAGATGAATCCAATCTAACAACTCACATATCATTGTTGCATCTTTTATATGTGCTGATGCATCCACTGATTTAATAAACATGGTACCTTTAGGACAATGTACCAAGAAATTTAGAAGTGTCGTACCCTCCTATTTGTCCAACCATCAGACATCACTGTGATCCAGACACTTCCCATGTATGTTTCAACTCCGCCAATCTAGAGTTGATGTCCTGCTTTTCTGCTTGAAGGATTGGCCCTTGCAACTCCTCATATGTAGAAAATTTTAGAAGGGTCCTACCCTTCCTATCTGTCCAACCATCAGACATCACTGTGCATCCAGACACTTCCCATGTATGTTTCAACTCCGCGAATTTAGAGTTGATGTCCTGCTTTTCTGCTTGAAAGATTGGCCCTCGCAACTCCTCATATGTAGCACTTTTGTACCCTGGGCCCACAACAACAATAAAATCACACATTAGCTGCCAAAATGGATTGGTTTTGTGATGTTGAGAGGTATGTCACTCCAGAAAAGACACCTCCCCATAACTCTATGTTAGGTTATGGTATGTTCTATGCTTATAACAATTTACTTTTTTTTCTTATATATTCCACAGATTAGCATTCACATGTACATAAAGTAAAGTGCAGATATAACATTAAACGATCGACAAAAAACAAGCCAAGACAAGAGACACAAGATGTGGTGGCTAGCCAGGGACAAACCCACAATGTGTGGGGAAACCTTTGATCAAATATTCTTTTATCTTCAATAATTCAGAGAGAAATAGTGCAATAATCTGATTTATATCAGCGGTAGCAAACCCTAGATCAGTAGCATGAGCATTAGTGGCTTCATCGTCAAACTAGGGCAGACGATATCTCACAAACAACTGTCGGATTGGCTTCATTCCACCACCAAAAGTTGCAGCTTACAGAGAGGTTTAGATGAACCTACAGCGTAGTTCAGATGAGGAGATCTTCTTGTCCACACATCAAACTTCATTCTTCAGTTGCAGCTTCAGTTTCAGCAACTTCTTCAAACTAGGGCAATGGATATCTTGCAAAGCGTCCGTCGGATTGACTTGATTCCACACCAAAAGTTGCGGCTTTAGAGGAGGTTCAGATGAACCTATAGCGCAGTTCAGATGAGGAGATCTTTGGTCCACGCAGGTCAACTTTACTTCTGCAGTTGCTTGCTCTCAGTTTCAACAGCTTCTGGCTTCACATGTGTGAGAGAGAGACCCTTTTCTGCGCAGTAAGAGAGAGAGATGTGATGAGATGAGTGAGTGCAAATGAGGAAAAGTCCTCTTGAATAGATGGCTTCTGAGCCTAGATGAGTTGTAGGTCGGATTGATAATAATTCCATAATCAAAATAAATCCATATCTCCATGAATACTTATCGGAATCGATATCTTTATATCAATCTTACACCTCTCCACGAGAGGAATCTAATAAAAATATTATCAGCCATGAATAAGATGACCCACATGAAGTTTGGCCCTAGTTGCCAATTTTAACACGCCTCTCAGCTAGGAGAACTTCATCTGCAATCTGTTTATCGTCGTTACTATTCATCCATCAAATGCACTGCCGTGTACGGCCTAACCCTTGCCCTGCTCATGCTCTATCGCCTGTTCTGCTTTGTCTTGTTCTGCCTGTACTGTTTGATTGTCTGCTCTGCTCATGCATTGTTATGTTCTGCTCTGCTTTGTCCGAATTGTGAAAAGAAGAAATGATTGAGGATTATCATACAGACTCAAAGTTATCTCAGAGAATGTAACCATAGGTCCCAGAGCAGTCTCAGCTACCTAAGTTACTGTCATAGTATGGTACAACTTCTACCATTGGTCCCCAGACCAGTAAACACCCTCCATCTACTCAAATTTAGTCTCAGTGCATACCACATAGTCCCAAACCATCTCAACTCACTTGAATCACTGAAATGAAAGTCACCAGTCACCAGAACACAGAGCAGACTACAGAACTCTCCAATAACAGTCAGATCTAGCTGCAACCCAAAAATCAAGCTCCAAAAGATATACGCTACTACAATGAAGGCAACCCACGTATACATGCGGTTTTACCTAAGACAACCTGCATACAGATCTAAAATAATTTTTCATAACTTGCAGCTGTACCAGATTTCAGTTATACCCAGAACATAACATTGCGTCAGTATGCAGATCTAGAAATACGCATAATCAACCATATAAAGATAGTTCATTTCAAACCATTTGATCCCGATCTCTCCTTAGATCTTGTTCTCCATCAACCGATGAGATCTCTCCTTAGCCCAGATCAAGCAATACATCATCAACCAATAACCTGCATACTGGATCTAATACTTCGTCAGATATTCAAGACTTTTTCAGATACACTTGCCTAATGATTTCCTTCTCCTTATATAGCCTTAGGCCTTGTTCAATACCAAGAGCCAAAACCATAGAAATCCAATACCATCAGCTTCAAAACTAGAGATCAACACATCCGTCGAGACACCAAGGTCCAAAACCATAGGCACAACTTCCAAGAAATAACCGCCGTGGACCAAAGATAAGTTTTCCACATACACGCGCTTTTAATGAAGCCAACCAGCGTGTACACACGACTTGGTATATAGCGAACCTGCGTATATGCGACTTGGTATATAGTGAACCTGCTTGTATACGCGACTTGGTATATAGTGAACCAGCGTGTATATATTTTTCTTCATACTTGTAGACTGATCATCAATTCCTTGCTGCTATCCTTCTGCACTATGATTTGTTATCAGTGTGATTTGCCATCAAGGACAATACTTGTCTCATAATGCCAACAAAAAGTTGGTTTGTGGTTACCTCGGACACCTTTCCTCTTCCCAACAACTTGAAGGAAAATCTGAGTGATAACAACAAGTAACAGTTAACTAACTGTCTTAGAGTCCTAATACAATTAAGAGTACAACTCTTTATTATGATAACAACAACCTAATCTAGGAATTAAATGCGATGCTTGACAGTTGCTCCTCCTTAACTTCGACCTTGGTAATGTCTATAGCCCTCCTGCTGCCCTTTAATAACTTCTCCTTTATTTTCCCTGAAAACTAGGAATATGTCCCCTGCACTATAGCCTTGGTCTTCAATGATATTCCTCGAATCTTCTGATGACAAAACTAGCCCCTTTAATCATGTAACAGATGTTAAGTTAGCCATAGAACCCTACTCTTTCACTTGTGCAAAAATTAAACTCCTTGAAGGTGCATGAAGAAGATCAATCTGGATGTGGTAATTGTTGTTTTTGTAGCACAGAACTTTGCTTTTACATATATCCTTTATCCTTTGAGTTTTTTCCTTGCTTGAGCTTCAAACTTTCATAAGTGACCTCCTCACATTCTCCAGAAGCATCATTCTCCAAAAAATAACTACTTCTTTCATTTGAGAATCAATCAAAACATCAAAACTGCACCTACAACAGTTTCGTAGTGTGCTGCGAATCTGTTATGTATGTCACCTATAGCAGATGAAAAACTACCTCGCTTGAACCCTGCAAAAGAACTCTGGTTTCTGCTCACCCTGGGCTTGTTTACTCAAACTAAGAACAACACCAAGTGTCTCTTGCATGAAATTGACCAAGATCAACTAACCTTTTTTTGAAATTTAAAATAACTAATGCCAAATGACCCCTAACAAATCTAATGATGGATATGAATGGTTGCATGTGAGAGGAAAGGTTCATGGACTGACACCTGATGATGAAAATTTAACAGTTTCTGGTGGATTTGACAGCTAGATAGGATTTATCACGAATCCCTAATTTCATAGCGCATCTAGTGTAATTTCAGAGCTTTGCACTATGAAAATGACTAGACAGTTTTGTAGCGCGTTCAAATTTTTGAAATGACTAGACACATGAAACTTAAAACATGATATGGGATCCATAAGGGGCTAGACAATGCTGATGGACTTTATTTAATGATGGAAATGAGACTCTAATGATATAACTGAAACTCTTAAAAACATAAAAAAATGACTTGACCATGTCTAACCAAAAAACTTAGGTACCATGTGGGTTTTCCAAAATCTTAAAAACTTTTAAAGTGATAACAGTGGCTCCACTTGGGATAGTTTTCCCTTGTGGTACACTAAGAACCTGCAATTCTAGTGTTGCTATCAATACTTTAGAATAAAACACTGAAATTTTTCCAAACTTCTCCTCAAGCTTTAATGGCCTTCACCTCGGACTCAAGCTTGATGATCACTACAGAAGAAACAAATATGTATCTACTGAAAAGATGCTCAGCCAACTTTGAGCTTATTCACACACTCCTACCTACCCTATCAGCTGCAATCTCCATTTGTAGCTCAAGGAACATGAAACTTCCAATGAAGCCAGTGATTGATATGATCTGACACTTGAATCTCCCGACTGTGCTTGAAGCAAAAATAAACATGATACTGAAATAACTGAGGCAGCATGAGATGTAACTGATCTTCAAGATGAAAACATAACTGGAAATTTGAACACTAAATATTTTCCATGTAATTAGCTATAGGGTCAAAAAAGACATGATTAGTTTGATGATCATCATAACATTCTATATCTTCAGACAACTGATTCTTAGCCACACAAAATTCCTTTGATATGCTATCCAACTACATTTCTGAATGAGTCCCACAAACAATGTAATTTTACTCATTATTATGATCATTCTTTGATGTAAGCTGCTGCAAAGTATGACATAAAAAGTCAACCTTTTCCTCTGCTCAAGGGTTATAAAAGCTATCTTCCAGTACTTCTTCTTGGTGTTTGCAATGATTTTCATATTCTTTATGATCAAAAGACTGGCAAGTTTGCAGCATCTTTACATTTATCTCAGAGGATGTAACATGGTCTTCATAAGTAAACCCTTGCTGATTTTCATGTTGCATTTTATGGGATGTTATCCTTTCTTCTTGGTGTTGAAATGTATTGTTATGAAAAGCCTCTAAAATTTCTTCATCCATGAATTCATTATCATCATAAAAATCCTCCAAATATTGAATAAAACTCACAGAATGTTTACAGCAATCTTTGACCAGCAATAAGGAGGGATTGCACTCTTTATACATCTCATAGAATACATCATGGAAATTAGCAAGCGAATATAATGAACCATTTTCCAAGCCTTCATACCAAGACCATGATTTTCCTTCTAAAGTGGTCATAAACATCTTCATGAGACAATCTTTAGGGAACTGAACCTTAAGACTGCGTAAATGCATATGGAACCTAACCAAATTAAGGGCAGCATTGTCTTTCTTTTCATCTTTGAATATTGGAAGATCATCTAACCATTCGACCTTTGGAATAGGATTTGGAAAACCGGGGATATGAGACTGATTCATAGCGCCATACTTGGCATTCATTCTTGCAATGGCACTCATATTGAAACTTCATCAAGCTACTGATCTTCTAGCAGTGGAGTCACCTTCCAATTTTTTATTTGATGTGTGGAATCGCCAAGGTAGATGCAGCTTAGAACAACTTCCTGAGCTCCTACTACCTTTAGAAGTTCAGCTTCTTGATTTCAAGAATGAGTAATCTTCAAGCTCCTGGCAGACGCACCAAAATGTTATCACAAAACAAACCCTGATAGGTTGCTGATTAAGAAGACTTTGAGTAACTATTTCAAACCAATCTTTTGGCTGAGGCTTAGCCTCCTCAACCTGAGAGGGCTCTCTCACTGGGTTAAATATTTTAATTTGAAGATTAGATGGCTAACTCTATGGAAAAATCAAACAAAAATGTATAAATGGTTGAAATACCAATCAACAAACATCTATTGGGCTATGGAGTCAAAGTATGTTTCAGTACAACATCAAGATCAACTTAACATGGAAGTCAGGGCATAAAGAGTCTTAATATATCAACAAAATAGACATAATGCAAGGAACACAGTTTATAAACACATGATGGAAGTTAGAGCATTGTCAATGAATTCTAAGTAACATGTGTCTATACCACTTCAAGTAAGTAAATGAAGAAATCCATGAGAAAATCAAACATTTAAAACCCTCTCTGAATCCTAAGTAGTGAAGCCAATATCTCTGTATTAACATGAAAACATACAATCTCATACAATAACATAGTGTTCTTGCTTCTTTTGAAAATTTCCAACCCTTTGAGGAATTCCACCTCTTTTATTTTATAGAGTTATCATTACAATCTTGGATTCCCTGATCTAACTTGAGGGGAATTCGAATTTCCTAGATTGACACCTATTCATACCTAAAACAGAATATTAATTACAGGTAACAATTAATTGACTGTCTTAGAGTCCTAATACAATTAGGAGTACAACTCCTTATTATGATAACAACCACCTAATCTAGGAATTAAACTCAATGCTTGACAGTTGCTCCTCCTTAACTTCGACCTTGGTAATTTCCATAACCCTCCTGCTGGCCTTTAATAACTTCTCCTTTATCTGCCCTGAAAACTAGGAATATGTCCCTTGCACTATAGCCTTGGTCTTCAATGATGTTCCTCGAATCTTTTGATGAAAAAACTAGCCCCTTCAATCATGTAACATATGTTAAGTTAGCCATAGAACCATACTCTTTCACTTGTGTAAAAATTAAACTCCTTGAAGGTGCATGAAGAAGGTCAATCTGGATGTGCTATGAAACTAACTGTTGTTTTTGTAGTGTAGAACTTTTCTTTTACATATATCCTTTATCCTTTGAGTTTTTTCCTTACTTGAGCTTTAAAATTTCATAAGTGACCTACTCACATTCTCCGGTAGCATCATTCTCCAAAAAATAACCGCTTCTTTCCTTTGAGAATTGATCAAAACATCAAAACTGCACCTACATCAGATGAAAAACTACCTCGCTTGAACCCTAGGGAAGAACTCTAGTTTCTACTCACCCTGGGCTTGTTTACGCGGACTAAGAACAACACCAAGTGTCTCTTGCATGAATATGACCAAGATCAACTAACCTTTTTTTGAAATTTAAAATGACTAATGACAAATAGCCCCTAACGAATCTAATGATGGATATGAATGGTTGCATGTGAGAGGAAAGGTTCGTGGACTAACACTTGATGATGAAAATTTAATGGTTTCTGGTGGATTGTATAGCTAGACAAGATTGATCATGAATCCCAAAATTCATAGTGCATCTAGTGTAATTTCAGGGCTTTGCGCTATGAAAATGACTAGACAGTTTTGTAGCGCATTCAAATTTTTGAAATGACCAAACACATGAAACTTAAAACATGATATGGGATCCATAAGGAGCCAGACAATTCTGATGGACTTTATTTAATGATGGAAATGAGAGTAATGCTATAGCTGAAACTCTTAAAAACATAAAAATTGACTTGACCATGTCTAAGATAGAAACTATGGAACCATGTGGGTTGTCCAAAATTTTAAAAACTTTTATAGTGATAACAGGTCACATGTTCACTCCAATCATCATGTGTTTGAACCAAGACCATTCGAGAGAGGATGGTGAGGCTGCCAGGTAAAGCAGAAAGTCGCGACTGTAGTTGGGAGAGCTAAGGAGTGGGGCTGATATAAGCACCTTTTTCAAGGCATCAAATGATTGTTGAGCTTGATCATCCCACAGATACAACAATCATTTCTTAAGTAGACGCATGAAGCCTTTCATCAATTCTGCATAAATTATGATGAGTCATTGTAAAAAGTTTGCTTTCCCCTGCAAACGTTGGAGCTGAAGAACAAATTGTGGTTCTGGTAATTGAACAATTTCTTTTACCTTATTGGGATCAACCCTAACCTGTACTTGGAGACAATGAATCCAAGTAAGCATCCAAACTTGACGAAGAAAATGCATTTATGCAAATTTAGGCAGATGTTGTAAAACTGGAACCTTAGAAAGATTTCTCTTAAATGGTTTAGGTGTTGCATTCGTTGCTTGGAATGGGCTGGGAGGTCATCCAAGTAAGCTTGAACAATATGCTTGATATCATGGAATGCGTAGTCCATGGCTCTTTGAAAAGTTGCTCTAGCATTCTTTAATCTGAATGGGAGTTTCTGATAGGCAAAGACACCCCACGGGTAGATGAAGGCAGCTTTATGGTGGGCGTTGGGTTATAGAGCAGTCTGGTTGTAACCTGAGAAGCCATCCATGAATGAAAATGATTCACAATCGACGCAGTCATCAATGATTTGGTCGATGAACTGTGTCGGATAATTATCCTTAGGACATGCGGCATTCAAGTCTTGATAGTCAACATATATGCTGATGGTTCCTTGTTTTTTATCCATAAGAACTAGATTGGAAACCCATTCCATTAAAGGAACAGGATAGATGATACCAGCATGTAACAATTTTTCCACTTTGGTTTTTATGGTTGTCGTTTTGTGGGGATGGATTGGTCGAAGTCGTTGATGGAAAGGTTTTGCATTGTTGTAAAGCTTGATCTCATGCTCAACAATAGAAGGATCTATGCCAAGCATTTCCTCATAAGACTAGGCAAATACATCACGGAATTCCTTAAATAGGCAAGTGAAGCTTGAAATTTCCTCAAGATTACAATCAGCTCTAATCTGGATGTTTTCCACAATGCTTGTCTTGACAGAAATATCGATGAGAAATGTCTTTGAAATATTACCCATGTTTCCTTCCGCCTCTAAAGTCTGGATGGCCATATAGGGTGAGGAAACGATTTCCGGTATGTCAGGGGATAGGATTTGAAGAGGCATTGTGTCCAAATTATATATCGAAACATGATGATGCCAATCCTCCCAAGGTCACTCTTCTAAACTCATGATTTCTTGAATAGCTTCATCTGTAGGTAGGACTTGATCGATTAGATCGAAAGAAGGCACAGTTATGGAAGGGGTGGTGGTATTTTCAGCAGTAACCAATGTGATAGGAGATGCGGATGCAGTTTGGATGGCTTCGTAGGCCAATTCAACTGGTGATAGTGGCATTTGTTCTCTGAATGTGTCAAGGTCTGAAGGATCCGGTAGGATCCATGGATCGATCTGTTCATGAGGAATAGATGAAATCATGTTGACCGTCTGTGAAACCTTAGGTAGCTGAAGAGAAAAACGACCCATGAGGGAAGAAGCCTTCAGTAGACCAATACCTAAACTAACATAAATGTTAGTTCCACCTCCTACTAGGTGTACAAAGCCACTTGGTAATGGTGAATAATCAGGGGTGCAGAAATACAACTGATTCATTGTAACTAACTTTCCATCCAATAGAAATAGGATGATGCTAAAGACTGTAGATACGACGACTGTCATGGCATATGTCCAACTACAACCTAGCAAGAGATTATAGTCGAGTTTTTTTCTACAACTTCTTTGTCCACCGTTACGGTTTTCCCATACAAAGTGATGGGGAAACTGGCTAGGTATCCTTTTGGGATAAAGATGTGGTCGTCAAAAGCTTTAAGGGAGTTCGACAGAGGGGATAGGGTTGGAGAACCCAAGGTGAGCCAACATGAAGCCGACATGATGCAGGTAGAAGCACCATCATTGATGACAGTTTTGTGTATACCTTTACCTTTCGAAGTTATATGCACCTGGAATGCAAGCTGGTGATAAAGGGGAGGTTTACACTTGTCCATGTCAAAAATAGCAAGCATGGAATCCTCTGGGTTGATACAACCAATAGCCGAAAGAAAAGCTTTCCATTGTGTTGGGCATGTTTGTAATACTTCGAGCGCTGACATAACCGATGGCACTTACACCAAATCTTTTACAATGTTGTAGTTTTGGGTGGCACATGCAGATGTATTTTGCGTTGTGCATCGAAGTGGCCCTTTTGGGGGTCAAATTACAAGGTCCGCAACTAGCCTTTCGATATTCAAATCGTTGGGTGGCGGTGGGTTTGGACTTGAGGAAGGTTTTGCTGCATGAGCAATTGGAGCTCCATAAGATTTGGCTCTTGTGGCGACTTCTACCGTTTCATGTGTGTAAACAGTAGAAGATCCTTCACCAGCTGAAGGATGTTGTGAACCATCATTACCCCCTTGTAGGGGTTGTGGTTGGTTTGAAATAAGTTTTTGCTGTTGCTGAGTGGGAAAAGGATTTCTAAGGACAATGGGGATCTTACCAGTATCCCTTTTAGCAAGGTATTCTGTGCATTCCCGAAGATGTGGATAAAGCTAGGTCATGTGGTCTTCAGCACAAAATTTGCATGGATATCTGGCAGGTTTATCCTTTTCCTCGTCAATAGGCGTAGCAGCCTTTTGTTTTGGGTTTGGCTTCTTTGTTGACTACTCCTCAGAAGGAGTGGTATTTTTCTTATTCTTCTTACTCTTGCCACCAGATTTTTGAGTAGACTCCACAAAGTTTATCGTGGTGGTAGGAAGAGTAGTCGATTTGGTAAAGGGGTCCACCGACATCTCGGTGATGTGACTGCTGAGTTGTTTTACAGCAACCCTAGAGGTTGCACCGACAATCCCGTCAGCGTGCACTCTGAGGTGCTGAGTAGTGGAAACATTGGGGTTTCTAGGTACATTGGGAATTATGTCGTAAAGAGTGCCAGACTGTGAATATATCAAATCTAAGTGTTGGGCATGACGTATGGATTAGTCTTCTGTGACAGCACCACCTAGAGCAATATCTCTAGCGATTTGTAGGAGTAAGGACTTGCAGAACCATTCCATTAAGAGAACGTTTGGGAGGGGAGCTTTGACTAACCTCCGCCTACGTCTCCATTCATGTATATGATTGGAGATGTGGGTGGCAGTATCTTGACGAAATGAATTGAGGAGCTCTGTCCTAGTCTCATAGCGGATGGATAGCTGGAAGTGCTTTATGAATTCCATTGCTAAAGCATCGAAGGTGTTTACTGACAGGCATGGTAACTCAATATACCATTTCGTTGTGTTGCCAGTGAGGGTGTGGGGAAAAAGATGTAACCAGACACTATCATCCACCATAGAGTTTGAAACACACCAAAGATGGTAGGTGGTGCTATGGGTGCCTGGATATTCCCCTTGCTTTCCATCAAACTTTGGGATGTCTGTTGGTTCTTATGTGGGATCGGAGGCCATTGTAAGTTGTGATAGATGGGATCATTTGTCATCTTGTATAAGTTGGGTATATTGAACGTTGCCAAGAAAGGCAGAGAGTTTAGTGCCCCCAACTCAGACCATGGTGATGACGGATGACTTGAGGAGCTTTATGCTCCTCCCATCATTTGTTTCCCAATATTATACATGGGTTGCATGGTGTAGCAGTTTCTTTGAGGTATGGTGTTGTAAAGTGGATTTCCATGAGGATTTTGATATTGGGGTATAGAATTTCCCCCAGGATAAGCGATGCCCCCTTGACTCATTTGAATATGTGAGTAGGGCGCCCCCATGGATTGGTTGGGAATCCCTTGAGGATTCCCGCCCAACACAGAACTAACCATTTTTCCTTGATTGATAGAGGGAATGATCATGTCAATTAGCAATTAACCATGCATGCTTGAGAATGGAGGGGGAATTGTTACGTTCCCTACCGGCATGTGCATAGTGGGAACCCCCCCACGTATATGGATCTGGGGGTTTGAACTATACAACAACGGTCGACCATGTTGTTGGTAGACGAGAACCGCACCCATAGTTCCATATTGAGAGTTATATGGAGCGTTGTATGTGGCACTTGTCGAAGGTATGCAGTTTGACATGAAAGGAGTGGAACCTGGCATCGGCTAGGTCCCACTCATAGAGGGTTTCATGTGAGTGGTTGTACCAGGTACAAATGGGATAGCGGGGTTCGCCATTACCGGTGTTGTGGTGACTGTCAACTTGGGAAGTGGTGGAGGACAAAAAGTGTCCCTAAAGTCCCACAACCTCTTAGATGTCGACGGGATAGATGGAAATGTTCCAACTACTGAAGCAGGAAGTACAGGTACTGCAGGATCTAAGATTGGGTCCGACGGATTCATAAGTGGAGGGTTGAAGGGAGGAAGGAATCCTTCGGTAAAGAAATTTTCCATCAAACTTGAATTGTCAGCTGTCCAAACAAATCCCCAGTGAGATCTGGGAGACTGATTCCCTGAAGATGTGGAATTCAGTTCACTGGAGCTTGGCAGATCTTCCACAATGAGTGGAGGAAGTCCTAGCAATCATCTAGATTGATGACGAGGATCAGATGTAGCGAAGGTGACCATTAATTTTCATCAATACATTTTATCATGATATTTGTTAAAGTCTCAAAATAATAACACATGAGTGCCTAAAAATATAAAAAATACACTAAATGGATCAATCAGCAAACAGAGGGAAATTTCCCTGTCTGATAAGCACCAATCACCGAAGATGAAACCCAGTAGCTCAATGAATAATAGAGAAGGATGGCCAGATGTACGGTTACGGTTACTCTAGAGCTTCGTCCAAACCTTAGATTGAGGGACCAAGTACTCTCATGAAGATGAGCACCCTCCAAAAAACTTAATACAAAGTAGATCCATCCATGTTAGGTACCAGGACAACCATCCCAGTCACCTTGTGTAAGTCCCTAAAAGTTTGGCCACTAAAGATACCTCAGATCACAGAGACCACCGGGGGGGATATAGTCGTAGATAGCACGTTGTGTGGGTAGGATACTTGAGTACCCGACTCAGTTCCTAAATCCCCGAAGGGATCCCCAATACACAGAATACCCAATGGATTTGTAAGAGAAGGAAAGCTACCTTCACTTATAGTCCGATGTTGTCTCGTATTTTGCTCCGCTTTTACTAGAGTGGTCCCAGTAGTATGAGTGCAGAAGGAATTTTTCTCTCTTTTAATGAAACTAGTTTGTTTTCGATCTTGGGAAATTTACTCACAGTACTTAGCCCAAGATCCTAGCCTTCACTAATGATCCAAATTGGATCCTTAAACATTTCTCATGAGTGTTTCAAAATTATGTCAGATCAAATCTTATGAATAATAAGCTTATCAGAAATGACCTCTGGACAATGGCAATTATGGCCAGCAGAAAACAACGAGGACCCTCGGTCAAAGCACACTGACCGTTGGCCCATGGAGACTGCGCATGGATGCAAATTGGCAATTAGAAGACCGGATCCAGAAACAGAGGTAGTTTATGATAAAATAGGAAAACCGTGTGGAAACCATTAGACGTGAGTCCCATGCACAAAACTAATATGATTTCACGTGCACTTATAACGGTAAGCGGGTTTGGCCAAGTTTAGCATGATACCATACACTGGGCGATGCGTGTCTAGCAGATGAGAGAGAAAAAAGCTTACATTGTGTGAGTAACGGTCGAGCAACATAATCGCGCCATATAGATGGAGACCGTAGGATCTGGAGGCTCTAGATCAACGGTGGAGAATCAACCCGATGGATGACTAGATTTGACGAGAAAACCGACTGAGGCACATAAAGGTTTGAGGTCTGGCATGACCGATGAGCTGGCAGAAGAATTAGTTTCGTGAGAAAATCCTGGAGTAACAGAAATAACGACCATTCAAAAGAAAACTGACACTCAGTCCATAAGGCAACAAGTGGCCACCTCTCTATGCAGTGTTACACGATGATGATGACGTAGAGCAAGCAATTCCAGCGAACAAAAGTAGGCAACCCAGAGAGCTAGGAAGAGGAAATGAACAGTCAGGGAGTAGATTGGCTTTACACCATGAACAAACAAAGAGCATAGGGAGATAGAAGAACAGAGAAAAAAGTGAATTGTAGAGAACAGAGAAGCTGAGCTGACCTGCAAAACAAAGGCAGCATCGAGAAAATAGAACAGAGAGAGTCTGAGAGTCTGTGAACTCCAGAGAAGGCTTGAGAGATTCAAGTAACTCATATGTGTATACCTGTCAGGTACTGAGTACCAAATTGGACTCATACCATTGAGACCAGTTGAGGTTGAGATTTACTAAGGGGGATTCTATGTACTCTATAGGCTTGGGGGATCCAAGTACTAGCCTACTGATCATCATCTGTTAAGTGAGACTTGAATTGAGCTCCTTATTGTAAAATATCTACTTTAAGACACAATAGAAAAGGCCACCACTAAAGGCTGGACCTAGAGACGTAGCCCAGGAGGATTGGGTGAACTCCTTATTAAATTTGTTGTGTTTTGTATTTTCTTACTGTGTTTCTCTTACTATTTCAAGTGTCTATGTATTTTGCAATCTTATCGATCCGTTGCCCAAAATAACATAGACACACCCCAGCACATGAGTCTATAATACCTTCATTAATTAACTGAGATCATTCACGAGTGATTTTCAGATCAAGTGGTATTAGAGCTCCTAGGTTGTTTAAGGTTAGACAAGCTTGTGCTGGATTTTTCTATTGAATGCTAACTAGATCAAAGATTAAATTAGGAGAAGGAGAGTTGGTTGAGACTAACTCGGAGATTGGAAGAGTCTATCCTCAGAAGAAAATGTTAGAGGAAAGTCCCTTGGGGCTAGACCCTCAATTCATAGATATTTTCCTGTCCATGAGGTCCATGGTAGAGGAAATGTATAAGGACTTTAGGAAACATAAAGATGAAGATTCATCAGGCTCCAAGCAAGATAAAGGAGAAGAAGAATCTCTCCTATATGACCACTCAAAATGGAAAGGGAAAGAAGAAAGCTTTCTCACACCTCCTAATAGCCCTGAACATAAAAAGAAGACATCTTTGATTAAATTAGATGTTAAATTTGATTTACCAATATATGATGGAGAGTTGAATGCAGAGAAGCTGGATAATTGGATCAGACAAATTGATGTTTATTGTAGATTGCAGAATATCGACTAAGACAAGAGTAAGATTCAGCTGGCCAGCCTACGCCTCAGAGGCACTACCTTGGTATGGTGGGAAGGCAGGACACAAGCTGACATGAAGAAACATGGTAAGATTCTTTCTGTCTGGAGTGAATTTGTTTCTACAATAAAAAAACAGGTCTATCCACTAGCTTACATGTGGCAAGCCATGATGAGCTGGCAAACTCTTCGCCAATTGAAAGGGCAAAATGTACAGGGTTACACTCAAGAATTTAGGAAGAGAGCTTTGATTTTAGGAATTTCATTAGACTCACCTAAGACTCTGCTGAAGTATATAGGGGGTCTACACAACTACATGAGGCACACTATCCTCATGTTTAATCCCACTAGTATAGATGAGGTATCTGTTCAAGCTACGCATATAGAAGCTAGAGGAAATAATGGGAACCCTGAAGTTGGGGGATCATTCAAACCCATTGCAAGAAAGAATAAGGAGAAAAGAAAATAGAAATGTAAAGAGAGGAAGGCAAATACTGCACAAAACACAAAGTCTTCATGCACTCGGTGTCAAAAGAATGGGCATGATGATGAGCACTGTTGGATTCTACATCCACAGCTGAGACCTAAGAAGTTTGAGGGAAAGAAGAAGAACACTGCTATAGCTATTCAAAAAGATTTGGGGTCAGACTCAGGAGATGAAACAAACATTGCAACCACAGGTATAAAAGGTAAAAATTCTGAAGCAACTACTAGTAATTCTGCATAATCTATTAATGATGAAGAAAATGAGAGAAAAATAAATGAGCTTTTCCATATTTTATTTATTTCCAAACATCAAAATATTGATACTTTGTTTGATAGTGGCTCACAAGTAAATTTAATTTCTGAAGCAATTGTAAAGAAGTTGGGATTACTGACTACACCTCACAAGAAACCATACCCATTAGGTTGGTTAAGTGATAAAGCATAACTACAAGTGACTAGACAATGTAAACTTAAGTTTTCCCTTTAGGTTAGCATTTGTAGATGAGGTTGAGTTAGATATAATTCCTCTAGATATATGTGGAATTGTTTTAGGAAGTCCTTACTTGTACAATAGAAAAGTTATCTTCTATAGAGCTGAGAACAACTATCTACTCGTTAAAGATGGAATCAAATACTTTGTAAGAGCTCATAAGCTCAAGAATAGTTACACTCTCATAAACTCAGGGCAGATAAAATGAATTGTAAATTCATGCAAACAATTTTTACTGATGGTTGTAAAGGAAAATAAACCTGATAAAACCAATGTATTTGAGGGCTGTGATGCTAAACAACAAGCTGATTTAGAAAAAGTTGTTTCAGAATATGATATCTTGTTTCAAGAACCTAAAGGTCTGCCACCCAAAAAGGAAATAGTGCATGATATTAATTTGCAGCAAGATGCTTCATTGACTAACATTGGGATCTACAAGTTGTTCGCTTTAGAGAATGCAGAAATAAAGAAGCAAGTGCAGGAGTTTCTCGAGAAGGGGTTCATCAGACCTAGCACATCACCATGTGGGCCGCTAATCATTTTGGTGAGAATGAAAGATGGCTCTTGGAGAATGTGCATTGATTACCAAGCACTGAATAAGATAATGATCAAAAATCATTATCCCCTTCCTCGCATAGATAATCTACTAGATCAGTTAAAGGAAGTTGTTTATTTTTCCAAGTTAGACTTGCATAGTGGATATCATCAGGTCAGAGTTGCAGAACAAGATGCATGGAAGACTGCTTTCAAAACAAAGGGAGTGTATGAGTGGCTGGTTATGCCTTTTGGCTTAACTAATGCTCCTGCTACTTTCATGAGAATAATGAATGATGTACTCAGACATTTTCTTGATGATTTTGTTATTGTATATTTGGATGACATTCTTATATTTAGCAAAATGTGGGAAGAACATTTAAAGCATGTTAAGAAGACACTAGATGTTTTGAAAAGAGAAAAACTTTATGTTAAACTCTCCAAACATGAATGTGGCAAAACATCAAAATGTGAATTTGGCAAAACATATTTAAATTATTTGGGACATATAGTAGGGGTGGTGAATTGAAGATAGATCCCTCTAAAGTGGAAATCATTGTAAACTAGCCTAAGCCCAAATCTGCTACAGAAGTGAGAAGCTTCTTAGGAGCAGCACAATGCTGGAGAAAATTTATTTCTAAATTTTCCTTAATTGTAGCTCCCTTACATGCTTTGACAGGATTGAACAAGGTGTTTCAGTGGGGAGGCAAATAGCAAAAAGCCTTCGACACATTGAAAGAAAATATTAGTACAGCACCAGTACTAGCACTGCCTGATCTTCAAAGACCATTTGAGATCCAAATAGATGCCAGTGACTATGCCATGGGAGCAGTGTTGATACAGCACAGTAAACCCATATGTTATCATTCTGAGACATTTAATTCTGCAGTGGCTAACTATCCAACATACGATAAAGAATTGTATGCATTAGTACAGAGTGTGAAAAAGTGGAAACATTATTTATTGGGCAAAGAGATAGTCATACATATTGATCATCAACCACTTCAATATCTACACTCCCAAACTAAATTGCAGCAATCAAGACACTATAGGTGGATGTGTTTTCTACAACAGTTTCATTTAGTCATCAGATATGAAAAAGGCATACACAATAAAGTTGCAGATATGTTATCTATACCTATTATAAATGCATCCACTATACTTAAGCATAATTCAGTACTGCATGAGAGCTACATTAAACAATATGCTCAAGATATAGATTTCAAATATGTATATGCAACTTTAAGTCAAGGAAAACGAATAGAGGAATTGGATTATCATGTTAAGGACCGACTCTTATATCATTGTGGGAAGCTATGCATTCCACAAACTGAGAGAGTAAAGATAATTCTGGAAGCACACACTTCTCTAATATCAAGTCATTTTGGTGTAAGTAAAACAGTTGCACAGCTGCAAAGGTTTTGTTATTGGCCAAAAATGAATGAGATAGTTTCTAGATATGTAAGAGGGTGTACCATGTGTGCTAAAAGCAAGCCCAGCAATAGAAAACTAGGCTTGTACACTCCATTACCAATTCCTTCTCATCCTTGGGAAAGTATTTCCATGGACTTTGTTGGAGGACTGCCTAAATCTAGGAAAGGTCATGACTATTTATATGTTGTTGAGGATAGGTTCAGCAAAATGTGTATTTTGATATCTTGTAACAAACATATTATAGCTGAACAAACTACAAAGTTGTTCTTTCAGCATGTATAGGTTCATTTTGGATTACCCACTTCCATTGTATCTAATCGAGACACCCGATTTGTTGGTAAGTTTTGGTCGAGTTTGTCGGAGCTTATGGACACCAAACTAAAGAAAAGCACAACCTTTCATCCACAAACCGATGCCCAGACAAAATTGTTCAATAGGATAGTGATCCAGTTGCTCAGAGGTTATTGTAGCAAGCATCCCAAACTTTGGGATGAACATTTGTGTTATGTGTAGCATGCTTACAACCGAGAAAAGCATTCTTCTACACAGAGATCTCCTTTTGAGACCTGTTTTGGTTTCACACCAAGGTCTCCCTTGGATTTTGTCTTTGGTAAAGACATAGCAGTTGATGGACACAGTGATGTGGACAAGGCAACCAGGTTCATTGAACAAGTCCAAGAGATTCACCAGGCAGTATAGGAACAGCTAGAAAAGAGCCAAGCCAAGTACAAGGCAAGGCATGACAAGCATCGGATGGAGCATAGTTTCCAAGTTGGTGATCAAGTCTGGCTGTATATCAGCAAGGAAAAAATGCAAGGTGAAGGTAAAAAGATAAAGCGAATAAGGTATGGACCTTTCAAGATACTTGAGAAAATCGGTGAGAATGCTTTTTGCCTTGATTTACCATCTTACATGCACATCTACTCAGTCGTTAATGCAGATAGCTTGAGACTATTTGAACCTTCATTAATTGAAGATCCTGAAGAGCAAAGTCAATTTCCTTCTATTGATGATCTGTTACCTGAATATCTCAATGAATTGCAGGAAGACACAGTTTTGGACAGGAAGGTGAGGACAACGTGTAGGGGAGATGTTGAGTACCTCAGGATTGGACTCAAGGGTTCAAAGCCAAGCAGTGCAAAATGGATAGAGATTGGACAAGTGAGACAGTTATATCCTCACTTAGCCGATGCTTGAAAACCAACTTTTGGTGGTCCAAAAGCTTTTTCAGTTGGAAGGCCATGATCCAAATTGGATCCTTAAACATTTCTCATGATTGTTTCAAAATTATGTCCAATCAAATCTTTTGAATAACAGGCTTATTATAAATTACCTCTAGACAATGGCAATTGTGGCCAGCACGGAACAACGAGGACCCTCGGTCAAAGTGCGCTGATCATTGGCCCATGGAGACCGTGCATGGACGCAAATTGGCAATCAGAAGCTTGGATCCAGAAACAGAGGCAGTTTCCGATACGTGATTAGCGCAAAACCCTCAAGAAGGAAAGCCTCGAGCACCCGGTCATGAGGAAAATAGGAAAATCGTGCGGAAACAGTCAGAGGTGGGTCTCGCACCCAAAACTGGTAGGATATCGCATGCACTTCAAGCGGTAAGTGGGTTTGGCCGAGTTCAACGTGATGCCATACACTTGGCAACGTGTGTCCAGCGAATGAGAGATAAAACCTCTTACATGGCGTGAGTAATGGTTGAGCAACTTAACCGCGCTATATAGATGAAGATCATAGGATCTGGAGGCTCCAGATCAACGACGGGGAATCAACCCGATGGATGACCAGATTCAATGGGAAAATAGATTGAGGCACATAAAGGTTTGAGGTCCGGCATGACCGATGAGCTGGCAGAAGAATCAGTTTCGTGAGAAAATCCTGGAGTAATGGAAATAATGACCGTTCAAAATAAAACTGACACTTAGTCCGTAAGGCGACGAGTGGCAACCTCTCTGTGCAGCGTTACATGGTGATGATGACATAGAGTAGGGAATTCCAGCAGACAGATGTAGGCAATCCAGAGAGCCGGGAAGAGGAAACGAATAGTTAGGGAGCAGATTGGCTTTAAGCCATGAACAAACAAAGAGCAAAGGGAGACAAAAGAAGAGAGAAAAAAGTGGATTGCAGAGAATAGAGAATCTGAGCTGACCTACAGAGAAAAGGCAGCATCAAGCAGACAGAACAGAGAGAGTTTGAGAGTTTGTGAACTCCAGAGAAGGCTTGAGAGGTTCAAGTATCTCCTCTGTGTATACTTGTTAGGTACTGAGCACCAAATTGGACTCATACCATTGAGACCAGCTAAGGTCGAGACTCAGTAAGGGGGGGTCTATGTACTCTAGAGGCTTGGGGAATCCAAGTACTACCCTACTAATAATCATCTGTTAAGTGAGACTCAAATTGAGCTCCTTATTGTAAAATCTCTACTTTAAGACACAATAGAAAAGGCCACCACTAAAGGCTGGACCAGGAGATGTAGCCCAGGAGGATTAGGTGAACTCCTTATTAAATTTGTTGTGTTCTGTATTTCCTTATTGTGTTTCTCTTACTATTTCAAGTGTCCGTGTATTTCGCAATCTTATCGATCTGTTGCCCAAAATAACATAGACACACCCCAGCACATGAGTCTGTAATACCTTCATTAATTAACTGAGATCATTCACGAGTGATTTTTAGATCAACTAATGTTTGTTTGCTCAATAAAGAGTTACTGATTGATTTTAGGTAAATTTTATGTGTACTTGATTATTGTCTTTGGTAGGGGAGTTGACGTATGAAATGTGATGAGACTCTGACTCGATAAATCATGCACAAAACAATGCTTTGAAAAAATTTCAATTCAATGAAAACAAGTTGTATTCTACATATTCATATTTTCCACATATTCATATTCGTTCCATGCATCTTAGTCATTTAACACATGCATAACCAAAAGACTTCTTTCCAATGTTTCTTAACAACTACTTGAAACCAAAATAGAGCAGCTTTTAACCAACTGAACAAAAGGATGAATAAAAAATGTGAGTCTTTCTTTTGTAAAAAATGTTTTTAAGAAAGAAAACCAAAACTTTTTCCTAAAAATGAATTTCTAGGACACCTATTTTGCTAGCAAAATGCAGTTACAGATCTTCTTTCAGTCCATGAGAAGGCTTCCTATCCCTTTTGGCTTCCAGACATAGCTAAAAATCAAGGTATTGGGAGACTAACGCTCTGTAACAGTGGCTACAGAGAGTTAATAGGTCCACTAACACTCCCTGTGAATAGGCATAATGCTTTATAAAGCTCTGTGTAGCCTGCTAACCTGTGTTAGTGTGGGAAATCAGTCAAACAAAGGGCTTTCAAGATCAGATTCATAGATGAATACTTGTAGGCAAGATGCAGCAAGATTTTTGGTGGGTCAGAAAAGTATTGTAGAAGTATAGGGAGCTTTTAGAAGGAGGAGAAAACAAAGAAGAGTCTGGGTAAACCGAGAACTAGATGTATAGTCCCCAGCAAAGATGCTAATTCTTCTATGGGGTAAAATTCACGGTGTATGGAGAATGTAGATACCCTCAAAGGCATTCCTGGGACCTTCAACAGACTGTAATATTATCTGCAACTACATAAAGTTACATGCATGTTCATAGACAATAACTAACTATCAAAGCATTAGAAGTAGATTATCTCAAGTCTCCATGTAGATTTGTTTGGAGATCACAATGCAGCCAAGTGGAAATCCATCAAAGCCAGCTCCAAATCAAGTCCTGCACATAGAAGAGACAAGTGTAATCACAACATACAACTCTAATAACTAATACATGAATATATAAAAGAACATATATTTACATATAACTAAGACACTCATGCTAATAGGCATTGAACAAACAACTAAATGAATGATAGTATCAACACCACAAGTAGATAGCACAACTGCAGTTCTATATTTATAATGGAAGAGTGATTACAACCATCTGTTGCATCAGCCTTCCTCTACCCCTTCAACTTCTCTCTCTCTCTCTCCCTTCTTGCTTACTTCTAATGATGGGCAATGCTCAATAGTCAAGTAGGCTATCCTTTCAAATGCTCTGACCCCTTTCACAATGACCCTAACTTTGCTTATGAAGCAATTGAGTTAGGGTTGCCAAGTTCCTCCTTGAGTTCACTAGGGAAAAAGCAATGAATTTGCCATGCTTTTCAGCTCTTTCCTATTTGCCTCCTTCTTTCGGATTAGAAATTCTCCAAATAGGTCTATTTTGGATGTTTCCTTGCTTTTCTTGAGTAATTTTAGGAACAAATATCTAGATATTTTTTAGTCAATTCGTTACTTTGACCCTTGGAACTTCACCAAGTTTCACTAACACTGTCCCTTGACTAGCAACTTAAGTTAGTAGGGTCACTAACACACCCTTAGGCTTGGTAACAAGCTTTATAAAGTAGTTTGTTAGTGTACAACTAGTGTTAGTGTGGAATCAAGGCCTGTAATTGTGGTCTTGCATTAGTCATCATGTCTTTCCCCTCTGAGTTGATGAGGAGGTCAATTTGTTATATAACAGAATCACTTAATCAAGAGCCAATAATGAGAACCCTTGATCAAACACAAGGTGACCTGCCACTAATGTATGAAAGTACCAAGGCACTGAATGTGTTTCTGGGTTGTCTTCGTAGATAGAGTGTTGAAGTCGATAGGAAGATACCTGTTCAAAGGTAGGCAATAATGTGTCCTACATCAATCGACAAGAAATGGGACATGAACAATTTGTTTTTTGAGGAAGCTTTGAGGGTTGGTCTAAACGACAGAGAGCATGAGGAAAGGATATGCTTGGTGGGTTGATGGAGGAAAAAAAAGGTTAACCCTTAAACAATAGAAGGCATGACAATAGTTTTAACCATGCAGCACTAGACTCATGAACACCAAAGAGTGTTAGGATACAAAGACGCATGAACATCGAGGTATTTAGGCTAAACGCATAGGATGGTAGGATTCATATTGAGAGGCAATCACAAGGAAGGTTTATCTGAGGGAGTGCCATGTTCAAGGGAATGACTACTACCAAACCATGCTTTATAACACTGAATGCAATTGTATTGTATACTTTCCCCATCTGATTAGTTTAGTGAGTCTAGACTGGTAAACTCATCGATCTTTTCATGTTTTAAGGGTCTAAAAAGGATCGAAAAAAGAGCGACTCTATGCCCTATCTAATTATTTTAATGAGTCCAGACAAGCAGACTCATCGATCTTTTCATGTTTTAAGAGTCTAAAAAGGATCATAAAAAGAGTGACTCTATATCCTATCTGTAGAATTTAATGAGTCTAGACTAGACAATTTGGTGGTCTTTCCATATTTAGAGTGTTATGAAACCAGCTCAAGAAAAGATAGAAAAGAAAGATCAACGCCTTAGAATTCAGCCTCTTCGAGGGGGCAACCTCCTTTACATTACATAAATGAACAATTCTTGGATGATACAAATGACAAAACCTCCTTTCTATATATAGGAGCCTAAGGAGTCACAATATAATCCAGCCGACCTAACAATAATAATATAAAGCCACAAAAATAATAATAGAGGGATTCTATGGGGCACAGAAATAACAATATGTGGGTAATAGGGGCACAACAATATAAATAAGGGGTATAACTACAATAGTAATGGGTAATCACTAGTATTATAGGGACCCAACATGCCCTCTCCTTCAAAAAAGTGTTGTCCTCAACGCTTGAGCAGTTCTGAATACTTCTGCATAAAATTCTCATCCTCCCATGTGGAATCTTCAGCGGATAAGTTCTTCCACTTGATAAGATACTCTGAAATTGATCGATTTCGTAGCTGTCGAGTTCTTGTTTCTGTGACTGCTTCCGGTTCCAATATAATTTTTCCTTCCTCTTCAAGTTCTGGCATAAATTGTTTGAACTGGGAGCTTGG